>CM044009.1:60042029-60586250 GCA_024085815.1 Flaveria linearis
ATGTTTAGATGTTGTTATGAACTTGAAATAGTATATTATTGATGAATTATGTATGCATTGGGTGTTTAGTAGATTTTGGGATGTACTTTCCCAAAAGGGAAACTTTATTTTTGATGAACTTTGGATATGATGATTTGGACATGTTCTTGACGCTAGGATCATGCTAGAGTGTTTATTGAGGATGTCTAATGTGATAGAATGTGTTGATTGAGTTGTATGGATGTTTGGTTAATCATATATGGTGTGTAGATTTTGGTGATCGTGTATGATGATGAATTATGATTAGTGATTAGGGAATCATGTTTGGGACTGGAAATTGATCATTGCTGTGTATGTTGGATGGAATGAAATTGGTTAATGAATGTGATTATGATATTTGGTGGTACGATGATCTAAATAGTGCATATGGATAATGTAGTGTCACATGTGATCCATTTGTCTGTTAACCATGTATGATGTATGATTATGCTTGCTAAAATGAATTATCACCCACAATGTCACTAACGGGTCAAACGGGTCAACTAGGTCACATATATGTTGTCTTTATAAAACCTTGAGTTCTTGATTGTAGAGCACTTAGGGTTTCTTTGGGATTTCTGTATACATGTACTTATGTACTTATGTGTTCTAGGTAACCTCTGAAGGTTGTCTTTCCACTTGTTCTTGTCAAGTTAAACCTTACATATCTATCATGCGTATCAAGTGAGTTCATGCCCCACTCTTTATTTAATCTCTTTTGGGGGAGATAGCATACTGGTAATCTCACAAACGCTTTATATATTTAAGTTGTGTATAATATTAATATAGTGCTGTTTACCATGGAAAAGTCCTCACACTTTCGAATTGTTAATATTGAATAGCGGGGAAACTTGGGTAGTACTACTGGGTCTGACGAGCCCCACCTGTGTGACTCAAGGTCAACCGGGTGCAATTTGTCCTATGAACATTTGTCACGACCTGGTAAGTCGTGGTAGGAGGAAAAAACTATCACAGTCATATATATATATACATGCATATATATACACACTTATATATATACACATACATACATATATATAAACAAACAAACAAACAAACCTAGTATATCCTACTTAAGAGCAGGGTCTGGGAGGGGTAGGTGGTGGCAAGTCTTTCCTCTATCCAGGTAAGAAGAGAGACCGTTTCTAAAGAGACCCCTAGCTCGATAACAAAAGCAATAACGCTAGCGAATCAACATGTAATCAAACATACGATATATGATATATGGTATATGGTACATCACACATCATACAATGAACATTAAAATATCACCAAAAGGAAGTATAAAATGAACAAGCATGCATCAGGGAAGCAGCAAGTTCCTCCTGAAAAGATCCAAGCGTACTACATACACATCAAGCCCCGTAACAAGAAATCAAAGTCCTTACCTAGCTACAGAAACCACTAAAAGTCCTTAATTTTAATTCTACGTCTCCACTCACTCCTATCCTCGATCATGTGCTGAGAGAGGTGCAAGTGTACCATATCTCGCCTAATTCTCTCTTCCCAAGTCAACCTAGGTCTTCCTCTACTCTTCCTACCCTCTATGATGATGTTCTCCACTGCTCTGACCGGTGCTGCCATTGGTCTCCTCTTGACATGTCCATACCATCTTAATCTTCCTTCTTGTATTTTATCTGCAATAGAAGCCACTTCTAACTTCTGTCGAAACACTTCGTTTCTTATCCGATCTTGTCTTGTATGGCCACACATCCACCTTAGCATTCGTATTTCCGCAACCTCTATTTGTTTCTCGTGCGATTTCTTTATGGCCCAGCAGTCTGTTCCATATAGCATAGTTGGGCGTACCGCCACTCTGTATATATTTTCCTTAAGTTTTGCTGGAAACCTCTTATCACATAGGATCCATGATGCTGCTCTCCACTTGCACCATCCTGCTTGGACACGGTGAGCTACATCGCTGTGTATCTCTCCGTCCTGCTGCAGGTACGAGCCCAGGTATTTGAACCTAGATGTCCGTGGGACCGACATACCCTAGATACTGATTTGGGTATCCTCTTCCTCGTCGCCACCAAAGTTACAATGCATACATATATATATAATATCTTAAATGAATCTATTGTAATCAAATTGATAGATTAAAAAGTAACTTTGTTATAAATAGGATAAACTTAAATAAATTATTATTTAAAGTAAAATGTATATTGAAAAAAATATATTTATGTTGTGTGCATTTAAGTAACAATTTGGAAGGTTAAAACAAAAGAGAAAAAAATGTTGTGTGCATTTAATTAAATTTTTTGTTTCAAAAAATGTAGATACATCGTTGGACGAGCGGAAGCAACGTTGAGGATATCATTCTAAAAGCCTTAAGCGAATACAATAAAGTTTACGAGAAAAAAGGCTTTACGAGCATCCAGGCTTGGAGGGTGGTAAGAAACCACGCAAAATGGGAGTCGGTGGATAGTCCGGAGTTTGGTACTCAAAAGAGCAAAAAGGAGTAAAACTTCGGAATCCGACCAATACTTAAGCTCTAATGAGCCGGTTTCAAGACCCCTCCCTAACCTCAACGAGAACGCCACAACGACCGTGCCGAGGCGCAAAGGCAAAACGACGAGAGAGTCTTCTTCAAGCAAAACAACGTTGAGTGAGATCATTAGTGACTATAAAACGAAGAACGTCCTTGAACGAAAACATCAGATAGTCCGTATATGTTGTTGAGAGTTTAATTTATAGATTTTATGGACACCCCTACCACCTTTAGACAAAGGTGATGGTGCTGTTGTTCTCTTATAAAATGTTAACATTAAAATGTAACTAATTGAATTTATTTGTTTTAAATTAGTAAAATAAATGTTTATATAAATAGTATTAAATAGCTTAGTATTAAACAGTAAAATAAATTTATTGTTACTTTATAATATATATATTTTTTTTGATAAAGTGCTACTTGTAATTGAACGAAAGACTAAGGCCCTGTTTGGTTGGGTCTGACCAGACCCGGTCAGACGTGAACGTCTGACTCGGTCAGACCAGGGATGTTTGGTTGCTTGCCTCTTACTGAAGAAGAGGTCTGACCGAAGCTCCTACCTGGTCAGACCTCAACCCTAATCTGATCGGCGGTCAGACGTGAAGGTGCTTGCGGTGGCGCTTGCGGTGGCGGTGGTGCTTGTGGTGGTGGTCGGCGAGAACCGAGAGGAGAGAACCTAGAGGTGAGGGTGGTCGGCGAGAACCGGTGGTGCTTGCGGTGGCGGTGGTGCTTGCGGTGGTGGTCGGCGAGAACCGAGAGGAGAGAACCGAGAGGTGAGGGTGGTCGGCGAGAACCGGTGGTGCTTGCGGCGGCGGTGGTGCTTGCGATGGTGGCGGTGGATGATGATGATGATTGTGGTTTTGGTGTTTGTATAAAACAGAGAGAGACGAAAGTGAGAGAGAGAGACGAAAGTGAGGGTGGTGGTTGTGGTGTTTGTGGTTTGAGATGGTGGTGATTGGGTTTTTATTTTAAAAATTTTCCTTTTTACAACCAAATACAATTATTCGTTCAGACCTCTTACTGGTTCAGACCTCTTGCTGGTTCAGACCCTCTTATTCATCCAGTACTTATTCAATCAGATGTTGCCAAACAGCCCCTAAGAAGTAATTACTCCCAAATTTGACTCCAACAAAAGAAAAAATTATTGCCGCCATCAATGATCACATTTATTGATCGAGTTGGCACCGTTTGGTGGAACTTGTAAAAGATATTAATTCTTAATTTTAGATGAATTTCTATTCTATTTATTCCCTTTGGTCGGTAGGAATTTTGGTTTATTTTTTTTATTTTTTTTATTTTTTTAGTTTTTTATGTGTTTTTATAGGTTTGTTTTATGGGTTTGAGGTTTGGGGGTGGGGTTTTTCTTGTGAGTTTTTTGGTTTCTTGACACGTCTCTTTGACGGGTGTTTCGATTACGTTCATTTATAGCATTCGTTGGAGTTGTCTTTCTCCGGGTTCCTACTTTCTTTCTTTCGTTATCGATACCCTGTTAAGGTTTGGTTTTCCTTTTGTTTTTTTTTGGCTTTGATTTTCGTCAGTTTTGCTATATAGGACTGTGTCGTGCTTTGATTTTGTCTATTTTGTTTATGGTGTTGGGCTTTGATTTAGTTTTGGGTTCTGAATGTTCTTGCGTGTTGTGAATTTGGGGTTTTGGTGTGTTTTACTTTGTGTATTTTGCTGATTTTATGGTTTCAAACCTTCATTTTGATTTTGATTTAGGGTTACGTTAAAACTAGCATAGCCGCGGCAACGCGCGGGGCCCAAACCTAGTTATTGTTTATAATGTTTATATTGTGAAAAAATCACTATATTCTTCCATTTTAAAATAATCGTAGGAATTGCCTTTGATATATTAAAATTTATAAACTTGTTCTAAACACACACATATAAATAAGGTTATTAAGGGAGAGTTCAAATGATAGTTTTTTTACAACTTTAAAAACTAATATCAGATGCAAGTTTTCAATGGTAAAAGGGTATATAATGACACATAATAAAGAAAATATAAAAATAAAAATAACATAAAAATAAAAATAACATAAAAATAAAAATATAAAAAAATAAAAATGTTTCCTTTGTTTCCCTCTTTTATAAAAAATAAAAAAATTATAAAAAATAAATAAAACTCATTTTTCACGAACATCGTTTTAAACATGTGTAATACCGAATTTACATGTGTAATACTGGATTAACACATGTGTAAAACAATATTTATATATATATATAACCAGATTTACACAAATGTAGTGCCTAATTTACACATGTATAAATAAGGGTGGGTGTTTTTTTAAAGTATATCAATATGATATGCGTTAAAAATATAAATAATACTGGAATAAATAGTGAAAATGTTTAAAAAAATATCGTAAAAAAGTTATGAATGTTTAATAAAAAGATGAAAATAAGATATGATTTACATGTTATATATGTGACCCATATTAGTTTTAAAAGTTCTCATAAAGAAGATGATTATCAAATTAAACCCTCCTAGGTTATTAATACAATAATACAATCATTTCATACATGAAGGTATATGAATGATTTTTCTTAGGGAGGAGTACGGGGCATCACTCGGGTACCCCCTTGGGTTAACCAATACCCCCTCGGGTACACGCCGCCACCCCCTGCGGTTACCCGGCGGGGTGTTGTCGTCGAGTTGTAGTAGCCGAGGGTTACCCGTGATCAAACTGCTATATAGTGAGTGTTTTGGGTGTTTTGAGTGTTTCGGGGTAGTTCAGGGTAGTCTAGGGTTACATTTCTAGTGTTTTAGATGTTTCAGTGTAGTTTAGGTACTTGTAATATGACAATGTGCGATTTGTGGAGTTTTAGAATAGTCCAGAATACTTAGGGTAGTGCCCCCTCCTCCCTTAATGTGAATATCATGTAAACTATTTTACAAATTAACAGTTTTTCTGATGTAAATAGTCACCAATTTAAATTACTTAATGTGCGAATTTACATCATCTGTACGATATTCTGTCACCATTACTTTTTACTAATGCTTAATTGAATTGAAGCACCGAATAATTAAAAACCTTTTTGTTCTTTAGAAGTCTATATTACAAAGGCTTGGAATACTTTTATGTAGAACTAGCTATAGTAACCCGTGTGTTACACGGGTTGAATAAATAAAAAATTAATATAATAAAATTTATTAATTATAAAATAATATTTTAAAATATAATATCACTGAAATTATGTATTAGAAATGACTGTAAGTTATAAAATAGTGATATCAACTTTTTAAAACTTTATTTTTTTTCAAAAAAAACAAATAAACGTTTTGTTCTAAAACAAACCGTATAAAAATGTCATTTTTAAAAATTTTCTTATTATAACTCTTAAATTTAATTATTTTTGGTTTTAAAAAAATAACTTTTTAAAAATACCAATTTTAAATATTTCATATTTTTTAAAAAAGTATTATGCTTTAAATAAATTTATTATTTTATAAAAAAATTGTTTATTTAGAAATAACATTAATAAAAAGATCTCTTTATTAATTTATTAAATCTAAAAAAGTGTTAAATAGTATTATTAGTAATTAAGGTAATTATTTAATAGGAGAGAGATGCGGGAAAATTTTGGTGAGAATGATTGTGGTGTTGACACGTGTCATCCCAGATACCTTTTTATTAGAATAGCAAGATAATTAACAAATTTATTAGTTTTTATAGTATTTTGTTGAAAACATTATTAAGGTGACAACATGACATGCATAATAATCTACTAGTAAAAATAGGTTGACAGGTATGGACTCCTATGATCCCTAACTTGTACAGGTGTTCAAACTCATTTGGTAAACCATAAAACCCCACTTCCTTTGCCCAAAAATAAATTAACAATAAAATACTTGCCCTATTATTTTCTAAAATTTCCATTTTAAGTAAGTTTAATGATCAATAATTCTTTATTCAGTTTATATTATTGTTAACTTTGTATGGCATTGTTTTATTAAATAACTTCGTAGACGCATACGTCTTATTCTAGATCAAACAATTAAAAGAACACACGTCTGTGGTCTGTGGAGATTAGAGAATGTTATGTAATTGGTTGTTGCAAGTGACCAACTCTATGGGATAGACTCAATCTTAGATGTCTGCATGATATTTAAAAGTGAAATGTAACACTAGAACGCCATCTCGTTAAGGCTAAATTTGTAAAAATCAATGTAAAACAGTCTCAAGACATTTATGATTATACGTGAAGTTAAACTAAAAAATTAGTATAATTTCACATACTTTAAACCTGTAGAGTTAAAAATCGTCTAATATAAAAGATATAGTTTTAAAAATTCTCGTGTTTTTCTCTTTAAATATATCCAGAAAAGAGTTATTATTCTTATTTTCTATTAATATGTCTTTAAAAATACTACACATGAATCACATTATAATAGTTAAAGGTGGAGATAAATTAATTTGTGAAAAGCAAAAATGGTCAAACTCAAAGTCTAAAAGTGTTGGTTAGCAAATGTTTAGTCCTTCAGTCTAATAAGGACAGGCTGGAAGCATCCAAAGGACCAGCCCCACTCACCACCATTGCACTCCAAATAAATACAAACAATAAATCATAGGGTCCGCTAATCATAGTTATACAGTACACCCATTTATCTTATTTTAAAGTTAAATAATCACTCTAGAACTTAATGAAAATTGATTATGATTATTTGATGTTTATGACCATTTTACATTCTAAATTCTTAGTTTATTATTACAAGCTTTTAAATAAAGGAGAATTATATATATCCTACTCTACACCTTTGAAATTACATATTTTTTTCAAACCATAATTTTTAATACATAAATACAATATTCTTTAAACATAATATGATAATATGGGGAAATATGTTACAAGTTTAAAGGAAGACGAATGCAATATGTGACATGTGATATGTTGTCAATTCAATGATGAAAATTATATTATATTGATCCTTCATGGAAAAAAAAAATTAGACTCTCATCCATGTGGGAGAATACCCACCAACATAAAAGATTAGGGCTCTCAACTTGCATGAAATATGTCTTAAAAAATCTATGAATAATTATATAAGTAAATGCATGAGTAAGTGTTGTTGGACGACAATGCATGTTTACGGTCTAATGTGATTTCAGATAATTCACATTTGATTTATAACTTTACCTTGTTCACACTTTTGATGCAAAACTAATATAAAACTTAACATGTTCATATTTAAACCAAATTCATCATTTTGATAAATTAAATTATCATTTATTATTAAAACTAATTACTTATAAGCTCATGACTAAGTGATCTATTGACATTAGTAATTGTCTTTTATAAAATATGATATGGATTTAAATATTTAAAAGTGCAATTTGATTAATTGATATTTTAAATTAAAAAAATTGTTTCTGTCTTTCTGAAAAACGTTACTTATAAATTTGGAACTTTCTTTTAATTTTTAATTTTAGGGATTCAAATTTTTACCCATTTTGATAATTTAATTGGAACTTTCTTTAATTTATAATTTTAGGGATTCAAAATTTCACCCATTTTGATCATTTAAAATTAAAAGAAGAAAGGCTTTAAAAAGCATATAAAGAATGGTTGGTTTCATTACCAATTTCTTTTTATTGTTTCTCTCTTCCAAGCATCTTTTTTTTTTTTCCACTTTTATGGGTTCCTTTCTTTCCACTCTCATCTCCCCACACTCACACTTTACCTTGTAAGAACACCACCTTACATCTCTGGTGGTTCTCCACCTCTTGTTCTTCTCTCTCAACTGTTTCTTCATAGTTTTCAGGTGAAAACCCTTGCTCAATTCTCAAATTTTTGTTAGTTTTATCTTTCTGACATTGTTGTTTTTGTAATAATATTGTTTCTTTGATCAGAAAGCTTATTTGCTTTCCAAATTTCCGTCTGTTCTTCCCTCTTTTTTGCAGGAAACATAATAATTTCAAGAATTCTGATCTTGTTCTTGCTGGGTTGTGCTAAAAAAGTTGGAAAAGCTAAGAAATTGTTGAAATTTTCTCTGGGTTTGGGTAAAATTTCAAGAAATTGGAGTTTGATTTGGTGCTAATTGATAAAGTTACCATCTTGTTCATGATTTAGCCCTTTTCTTGAATCTGAAACCATAATTAACCTCTTGATTTGATCTGTTGTTTGTGAATCCATGGGACTTTGTCATGGAAAACCCAATCAAACCCTTGAAAATCAGCTCGAAAACTCCAATTTACCCAATGAAGTTGAACCAACAACATTGAATTCCACTGGGAAATCATCAAATTTTCCTTATTACAGCCCCAGTCCCTTTCATAACAGTACTGCATTCAAGAACTCACCTGCCAATTCTAGTGTTAGTTTGACACCTTTACGCGTGTTTAAGCGATCGTTTGCACCCCCTTCGCCTGCGAAACATATTCGAGCTCTGCTCGCTAGAAGACATGGGTCTGTTAAGCCTAATGAAGCTTCAATTCCTGAAGGAAATGAATTAGTGGTTGGATTAGATAAGAATTTTGGGTATTCAAGGCAGTTATCAAGCCATTATGAGCTTGGAGATGAAGTGGGTCGGGGGCATTTTGGGTATACTTGTACTGCAAGGGGTAAGAAAGGGAGTATGAAGGGCCATGATGTTGCTGTTAAAGTCATCCCCAAATCAAAGGTTTGATCTTTTTCATTTCTGTGTATGAACATTATGTTGATTATGTTTGGCGTTGTGTTTTGAAAGTAATATTTCGATTATTGGCATAAATAAGTTGATAATCAGTGGAAAATGTTTGGGTACAGTTAAACAGATTTGATTCCTAATCAGTTTAGCATTTTTTGTATATCATCAAATTGGGGCTGTTTGGATTGATTATTTAAACAGATAATAAGCAGAATTAGATAATCAGCTTATTGAGAAATAAAACTTATTATTTTTCACTCTAGGGATAAATGTAGTATTACGCATATTATTGGCTTGAAATAAGCATTATCAAACTGCTGATTGAAACCAACTTATTTCACCTCAAAATAAACCGATAACATAAAAAATTTTCTTAATCCATACACTCAGAAGTGCTTGTCCGTTTTGAAAACAATAAGCGGATATGTTGTTCAAAATAATTTGTCCCAAACAATCAAAATTTGCCTAACAATGATGATCTAATAATCAGAACTTCAACTAGCATGAGCACATCCAAACACAGCTTTCGTTATAGCTGAGTACTAATTCTAGTTATTCCACATCACATAATCACTTCCGGAATCCAATGCCGAACACGCCCTTACAACCTCTAAAATATAATAGAGTTAGTAATTTTGATTGTATATATTTAGGTTGACTTTTGTGGTCAAAAGGATTAAATGTTGGCCAAAGAGTTTATATAGAAAAACTTAACTTGTATCACGTTGAGCTTTATAAAAGCCACTTTTCAATTAAGTACTTTATATTGCATATTTTTATATGGTCATCTAAGATATGTGGTTTTTTTTTCCTTGTTTAAACAAAATTCTTGATTTTATCCAGATGACGACCGCAATTGCCATTGAAGATGCAAGGAGAGAAGTGAAAATATTAAGGGCTTTAACTGGTCATGACAATCTAGTCCAATTTTATGACGCTTATGAAGATGAAGATAATGTGTTTATAGTTATGGAGTAAGTGTGAATTCTCTATAATTTGTCACTATTCGAGGGTATTTAAGACCTTTTAGATCACATGTTATTGTTTTAAGACATGGTGCTTACTATTGAAGTATATGTTTTACCCTTTTGTAGGTTATGTAAAGGTGGTGAACTATTAGACAGGATTCTAGCAAGGTATACAGAATACAATTAATCTAGTATGCATTCAAGCATGGTCAACCTTTTTATTCAAATTGTAAATAAGTGTGTTTGTAGGGGTGGTAAATACTCTGAAGAAGACGCGAAGGCTGTTATGGTCCAAATCTTAAGAGTCACAGCATATTGTCATCTACAAGGTGTGGTTCACCGTGATCTCAAGCCTGAGGTAAATGATTGATTATTTCATAAGTTTTTTGTATTTTTAACTTTTATAGTTGTTTATTTAAGCTTTTAGCTTGTAACAATGTCCAATAAAGAGTCCTTATATGACTTTGAGTGTCCTTATATGACTTTGAGTGTGAAATTAGGCCTTTTTCCCTTCTTTTTATTGGCCTATAAGCCTATAATGTTATCTTTGAATCCAAAGTTACTAATTTGACGATAAGCAGTCATTACAAGAATTTGTGAAGTTTATCAGTTCCATAAGTTTTGTAATTCTCTTGTGGGTTAATTTAGGGTTTCAATTAGCGACAATCGCTAACCATTTACTTATGAATTGATAGATGTGGATTATTTCTCTTTATTTCTAACGCGTCAAATAGGTATAAAAGACTAACTACAAAGGGTGAAACAGGTAATAGGATGCACAAAGTGTATTTTTACTATAATTTATATTGAAATTAGATTACCATTCGTTAACTAACATAATTTTCAAAAGAATATTTGACACCCTAAGTGTTCATAAAAATTTTAAAATCTGGACCAAAAGTGTTTATGTTCTCCCAACACGATTGTGTCAACTGATATAAGAAATTATTTGTTTTGACCCAAACCTGTCACAGAACTCGCCCATTCTATCATCACTATTTTTAGTCACTAATCAAGCTTTCATTGAATTACGAGTTAAAGTCAGATTTTGTTTATTTAGGACATATGAAGTATTTGGAACTACAACATCACTGGGAATATCGACTTATAATTTCCAAGATATTTGCTAATAATTTCTTTATTTCATTTCAGAATTTTTTGTTTATATCTAAGGATGAGCATTCACTCCTTAAAGCCATTGACTTTGGACTCTCTGACTATGTAAAGCCAGGTCAAAGTCTTTTACTTAACTTGCGCCTTTATTTTTGTTTTTAACCATCCCTAATTAAATTTGACGATGTTTGACTGATTGTTAAATACGTGCAGATGAGAGGTTGAATGATATTGTTGGAAGTGCATACTATGTAGCTCCTGAGGTTTTACACAGATCATATGGAACAGAAGCTGACATGTGGAGTATTGGTGTTATTGCTTATATTCTTTTATGTGGAAGCCGACCCTTTTGGGACCGCACAGAGTCTGGCATCTTCCGGGCCGTATTGAAGGCTGACCCGAGTTTTGATGAAGCCCCATGGCCTTCTTTGTCAACCGATGCGGTTGACTTTGTCAAAAGGCTATTAAACAAAGATTACCGTAAAAGACTTACTGCTTCACAAGCTCTAAGTAAGTTTTAACCCCTTAAAAGCTTATATATCCTTATTCTCTTTCATGAATATTGCAACGTTTGACTTTTCACGTAATTTAGCAAACTATTTCTTATATATGAACGAGTCATTACGTCAAAATGTAACTTACTTTCACCTTTTGGCCATACCCTTTAGAACCAAATTGAAATATTAATATGCTCATCGTATATAATACCCTTTTGTATGGAAAAAGGAATCTTATGGAATCAAATGAATGCTATGAACCAACTTGTCAAATGTATAATACTATATTATAGAATAAAGGAATCATGTGACACCAAATCAATGCCATTAACCAACTTGTCAAACAAACAAACAAACAAACATACCCAGTAAGTCCCACTCAAGAGCAGGGTCTGTGAGTGGTAGGTGGCGCCTAGTCTTCCTCTATCTTGTGAGATAGAGAGACTGCTTCCGAAGAGACCCCCGGCTCGGTAACGAAAACCAATAACAGTCGCAACTGTTTCATTAACATTAACACAAATACATTATCTTTAACAACATTCATCATAAACACAAGATCATAACAGTGTAACACAAAGGCATGAGGAAATTGATTAGATTAGTACCAATTTGTTAGATGTGGAGTCCCAGAGCTGCACATCAGAGTTGTTAAGCCCGACCGAGATGTGGCGGCCGTCAGGTGCCCATTTGACGCTGGTCACCAGACCGATATCGTCGTCTACTGTCACGAGCTCTGAGGTGTTACCATCTGTAGCATCCCATTAACCAACTTGTCAAATGTCTAAAATACCATTTTTATACCATAAAGTAATATTATGGAACCAAATTAAATTATATTGAAGGCCAAGTGCACAAAAAGCTGCCTTTTATCTGATCACATTGGTTATTAAGGTATTGGTGGGCCCCGTGAGTTTTCTGTTAACGAGTTCATATGGTTACCAAAATACGTTATTACATGTCAAATGTCTGTAATGCCCTCTAGTTCATATAGAATCAAGAAATTTTGCAGAACCAAATCAATATGATTAATTTACTTGGAATGGTAGTAATTGAGAAACAAGAATTAAGTCAGTATGATTAATTTACTTGGAAGAATAATAATAATTGAGAAACAAATAACTTTCTAGTTATGGAAATTAACATGTATGTGACTATTCGTAGTATTATACTAATGTTTATGTGTTTTCTTGATTAGGTCATCCATGGTTGGCCAATTATCATGATGTGAGAATACCTTTGGATATGATAATCTACAAGACTGTAAAAGCATATATATGTTCATCTCCTCTCAGAAAAGCTGCTTTAGGGGTATGTGCCTTTTTTATATGTTTCCCTCCAATAAAATATGGTTTCTTTTGACTTTCTAGGTCAACCCGACTATTTTCTTGAGCCTAGGAATCGAAATTAATTGTTTTGATTTCTAAAGAAGATTTAATATTACATCAATTCTTTTAACTAATGACATTATCAAAGATTTCCATGTTGAACTTGTAACTGTGTTTGTACAAATTTGAATATATAGTCATCTTATTGTTAAACTTATTATCCTACCTTGCAGGCTGTTGCAAAGACACTGACTGTTACAGAGCTAGGTTATCTTCGCGACCAATTTGTGTCACTAGGTCCAAATAAAAGCGGATTCATATTCATGCAAAACTTCAAATCGGTATACGTTTTCTTCTAATATGTGTCCCAACTCCCAAGTGATGATATGTATTCTTGGATGCTAATCTAAACTTACAATTCTGCAGGCTTTACTGAAGAATTGCACCGAGGCCGTAAAGGATTCACGCGTGCTAGATTTTGCCCATATGGTTATTATCTCAAATACCCTTTTAGTTGTCTAGATAACTAAGAAAATGATAATAAAAGAAGTTCAATAGGAACATTTTGTTTTTTTAACAGGTGAGTTCTCTTCAATATAAAAAAATGGATTTTGAGGAATTTGCAGCAGCAGCCATTAGCATTCATCAGTTGGAAGCAATGGAAAATTGGGAGCAGCTTGCACGTCGTGCCTATGAGCTTTTTGAGAAAGATGGAAATCGCCCTATCATGATTGAAGAACTTGCGTCGGTATGTCCCCTAACCTATCCCTTGGGATGTGTGCTTTTTACCCATGAGTGTCAGAGGTGGCCAAATGGGTGGGTCGGGTAGTTTGGATAGCGAGTCAAAACGGGTAATTCTTGGTGTGGGTTAAACAGGTTGGGTTGGCCGGAAACACTTTTTATCTATTTTGTATAAATTTAAAAACAATTAGTGTCTTACATATAATTAAAAGATCACCTTGACTTATCAACAACAATGAGCATACCCCGTAAAATCCCTATATCAAAGAAGGGTGGGATGTAGGCAAACCTTAACTCAATCTCAAGGATGGAGAGGCTGCTTCTAGGAACTCTGAAATCATCACTATTCTTGTACATATATCTTCAAATGATAACAGATTAATTCTATTTTCATTTTATAATCATAGGAGCTTGGGACTAAGATTAATTCTATTTTTATTTTATAATTGTAGGAACTTGGGCTTAGTCGGTCGATACCAGTTCATGTGGTTCTTCAAGACTGGATTAGACATGCTGACGGGAAGCTTAGTTTCTTAGGGTTCGTTCGGCTTCTACATGGAGCTTCGTCACGTGCATTCCAGAAAACTTGAAATATTTAAAAAAAGATAAAAAATAAAAATAAAAGAAAACTAATTATCCCATCAGAAACCATGTGGTTGATACAAATTTCTTCAAGATATTGAAGAATCTATGAAACAAGAAAAGGTTTCAACTTTCATTCACTCAAAATGCCATTTGCAGCAAACTCATTGTCAAAGTGTGTCAAAATAGAGAATTGTACAGTGGTAGGTCTTATTGTGTTTAGTTTACTGGAATAGAAACTGCATAATGGTTGAGTGAATTTTGTGTTAGTTTTTTATTTTTTTTTTTGTTTTTTTAATGTTCACTATCTGGTTCAGTCCATTGTGTTGAGATGTATTGTTGTTATGTAACTTGATCAATTTATGTCATCTTAATAATGGTGGAAACAACTTGGTTGAGTGAATTTGTCTGGTTATGCACATTTTTGTAAGCTTATTGTGGTGGGTCACATTATTTAAAAATGAGCTTAATTGTTCTTATATCAAGATGATGAGTAGGTTTTGAGCAAGATGCTTCCAAGCTAAGAACATTATAGATGTTGGTAGGAACATTATAGATGTTGCTTGGTACTTTCACTACTTTGGTCGGTTTTACAATAGAACTATTAAGCACTTCATGGTTTGGTCGGATTTTGTTCGATTTCTTTCTTCCCGGTGGCTACCGGCTATGGCCGACAAGTAAGTTTAAGTTCAATCTCTCCTATTTCTTTCATATTCTTAGTGGGTTACATTAGTATTACTATATTACTTACTGATTTGTCAAACTGATGTTGCTTTTGTGTTAACTTGTATAGTTCTTCCTGGTTTGATCGATTTCGACTTACCTATTATAGCTTACAAGTAATCAAAATTGTGGATTTGATAATAATTTTAGTACTCTGATATGTTTTGTAGTAACCGTAGTTGTTTGATCTTTTTAATTGTCTTGTTTTGTTGTTACAATTGTTATTTAATTTGTTTCTGATTTGAAGTTATAATTGTTAATAACTTTACAGTTCTTACTTACGTACATGTGAATATTTGTTTTGACTTCTGATCTCTAGATTATATTAGTTGTTTATAAGAAATCAATTATTGAATCCTATTTGCTTTTTTTTTTAAATCAATTGTTGGATCATGCTTGTTAACTTTTAATCATTATTGCGAAAGGTTACAAGGATATTGTTTCTAACACAGACGACTAATTGAGTAATGAAAAATACAGTTGGCACAATATCAAGCTTGCTTATAAACTTGTGGTAGTTGCAGTTGCAGTTGCAGGTATGAAATATAAAACTTTTATATGCTGGTTTTAGGTACCGTGTTAAGGCATAACAAGTTTGGGCATTGGTTTTCATCACAATGTTTTGTTAATTATTCTCTATATGCATCAAACATGAAACTAGCTGTTACAAAGGAAAACATATGCTATTGTTAGAACATATCTGAGACATTTTAATACACATAAAAAAAGCACGAGGAACAAAAAAACGTGAATTTCACCTACTATAATCCTTTCTTAGTTTATTTGTGTCGATTCTAAGAACGGATAAAATACAAGGCTTATGACAATGAAAGTTGAAAAAGGGCCCCAATTTACATTTCGCTTGAGGCCTTCAAAAATGTTGAGTCGGCCCTGCCCATTAGTTTTAATACGTGTTAAGAGCCATGGAGTGTACAATTGTTCAAGATTAATCTAATTTTTGGCTTTTGTGGGCTTCAAGGGGCAACACCCTTGCCGGTTGATCTTATCATAATATCATTAGAAGATAGTTTCCAATATATACATCGGATTATCTATAAAAATCAAATATTGTATTGTGTATACATTTCTAAAGTATAGGATCTTATGTAATTATTTATAGTGTAAAATGAATAGACAAGGATACGCTTCTGAACTCGATTATGATATTAGATCACTCTCTTATAACCATAATAAAACCGCCAACCATTATCCTCCTCAACCACATTCTTACTCAGAAAAAGCTTACTTTCTCCACCACCCTATATAGCTGCCAGTTATCTTCCTTCTAAATCACATTTTTACTTAGAAAAAGACTTCTTCATCCTCTAAGAAAAAGGTCCCAAAGAAAACCGATTATGATTGGAGTCGCATAGATGCAATCGTGCCATAAGGGATTTGCAACAAGATCTTTGACGATCTTCTTAACTAGTTTTATACCCGTCCGGTGGCTGGGTTGTTTAATGTTTACTATAGTGAAACAATCTTTTTCGTATTTTAAACGATAACAACAGTTATTTTAGATTAAAGTATAACTTATTTAACTTTTGAGTAGAAATGTTTATGAGTATCAATCCGACTAGTTTCAACTCGGTCTTATTTTCACCCAAACCCTTTTAAACTATAGCCCAACGCCTGTCTTAGGCACCCATATTTCCACTTGTAATAGTAGTATTATTATATGTATTACACAAAAACAAATCAACAATAAATCATAACTATACCACTCAAAACTTGTCTCATATAACACTTAATATGGAGTGATCTGCCATAAATGAATACATGCATCTTCATTAGAATTCACCACAGTGTTGTTATCAACAAAGGAGATCGCATAGACCCTACCTAAGTTCGCACCCTTGAAAGTTATACGGCTCAAGGCTGACTTGCTTATCATATGTGACCATGGACTTAGTTGAACCATGGTGTCATCAGTGACCAAGCTAAGCTATTTATATAAGCCGTGTGATATATAACGTGTCCTTAAGCTTCAACTGTTAATGGAAAAATAAAGAAATTCATAATTTGTTTATTGCAATTAGGGGCATACACAGAACATATAAAGACCAAATGCCACCATCAATTTAGAACCATTTGCTTATAAATAGATCAATTTGAGTGATGCTCTCTCCCAAACGGGTCAAATAAATAAAAAAAATAGCTAAGAGGGAGACTCGATAAATATTAAGATATGTAAGTAAATTTTAAGATATCCATATAGTGGATATAAAGCCTAAAATTTTCAAGAAATAATATTTCATGAGATTATCTTTCTGAGAACCAATCCCAAATCACAGCCTCTTTGACCCCATCCCAAATAAAATCTTCTCTGAAGCAAACGTAGAAATATCAATATAATAGTAATAGCACCTTGATGTTTTTTAGAAATATTAAATGAACAAATTAAATAATTAAAAGCACATAATAGCAAAAGAGTTTCTTGTTACCCTTTTATCTAAGATATCTTATCCCTTACATTCAAATTGTGTGCTAGTTTCTTGTTAATGACGCTAAGATAAAATTAGACCATGAAACCAAAAAATATCCATAATAATTATTGGGGTGAATCGTACAATTACTGTTTTGTGCACTCATTTCTGATTGTGATCGGTTCACTGAGGAATCAGTTCTATAGAGGGCACTTGAACTGTCCACTATCATAAGCGAAAATCTTCAAAGCAGAACATATCTTCAAAGCAGAACATAACTTAGCCACTATATTATAATATTATCTTATTTTAAATCATTCATATATGGTAGCCACTTAATAAATATCTACAAAACATTATTCTTTACGAATTGAATACCAAGCTACAAAGATAATGCCAAATTGGTTACAAATCCAAACTCTCATTGTAGGTTCAATACATTTTTCATCAAACCCAACCTAAAGGGACAACATGATAAAATGGGTTGTGAAATACGAGGGTGATCTATTTATTAAAACTCTCAAGCTTCTATCTGTGCCTCCTTGGCCTTAAATTGCAACCTGTTCCATGTTGTTCGTCATTGCCTCTTGCTTATCTGGCCAAATGTCATCTTGTGTTGGTAGGCCAATATGTACATACCATTTTGATATCATATAACCCTTAATTCACATTATCACTAGCTTTAGCATTTGAGCTGACAAATTAAGAATCGGTATAGAGCTTCCACTCTTACGGTTCACTCCATTAGGAGAGCGACCGCTAGAAGATAAAGATGATTGTCTTCATAATAAACTTCTGTAAGAGGGTTACACCTTGAATCTTCTAATGTTACCTGTCAACAACCGCTATCCAATTAGTTGGATTTCACTTTTCAATAACTCAAAGTAAATAAATAAGTTAACAATAATAAAAAAGGGTGAGTGAATTAATTAGGCGTTTGAAATTGCCGTTTCAAATATATTGTGATATTAAATCACTAAAATTAGGTAATGAATTAAAACAAAACGGCCTGCAAGCGTATTTAATGTGATTATTAGATGTGTTTTGAGTGTTGGACAAGTTCTGATATTTTAAGGAATAATAACTAGTTGCAACCACTTCTAAACTGGTTAGTAGACAAATTAATTCTTTAGACAATGATATGATCCTAACCAGATTCACTGTAAAGTATAGCCACACAGTAGACTTGAACATGAAAAACTCAGAAAATCGCTTTCAAAACATTAAGGGAATTTACAAGCATCCTCTTAGTTGAAAAATAAGCTTACCCTTTTGATGGTGAAAGCAAGAGTTATCAGCAACATGCAGTCTAACCCGATCTTAATTACTAATCAACTCATCAATTATCTGAAAGAACCAAGAAAAACCTATTATGACTCACAAACTGGAGCAGAGAACATATATATAATTTGAAAAAAAAACAAAAGTAGTTTTAAAAGAAGATACTTGGCACAACATGATACAATTTCCAAAATTAAATGTAGAGAAAAGAGAAAAAAAAAAGATATTGATTATCCAAGAAGTTTGAAGTACACACCTGACCTTTGGGCATGTAAAACCTAACCAATACGGTTGATTCAAAATCAACATCCAAATCAGAAGTTGAAATTGATTAAAAAATTAGGAAGGCTTTGGTGCCACTAAAAGCAACGACCACGGTGAAGAGTTGTATAGAAATCTCAAGAAGGAAGAAACAATAAAATAAAGAATAACTTGACGACGAGAACGATTAAGACCGCAAAACAAATAAGAGAGTGATTGGCATGAGGATGAGGCGACGTTTGGTTTTCCGGCGATGGCAGGAGAGTGAAAATCCAAATAGCAATATAAATTGCATATCTGATCACGAAATATAGCGTCTCTTATCCAAAATTGAATGATTAAAGCTACTTAATGAAGAAAGTAACCTGAAATCAAGTGTTGATGTGAATGAATGAAGAAAATATGAATCAAAACAACAACAATGCAAGAATGAAAAGTTTACCAGTGATCTGGCACCATCGATCTTCAAGAGCTTTCACCTTAGCGAATGGTGTTGATGATGGTACTTTGTCCATATATATAAAAATTGCTTAGGTTGAAGGTGGTGATAAACGACGAACATGGAGGAAGAAGTTTCTAGCGATTGAGACTGCAACTGCTTGTAACCTATTTGAATTTGAAGCAACCGTCGGCTTATCACAGCTGTGAATATGAGGTCGGTAACTCCCCAGATTTAAACGGAGAATCTCCGATTAAGATGAATTAAAGAGATGAAAACAAACTGTGATGGTTTATGATTCTTAATTTCTAAACCCTACCATGTACGAGAATTTATAGGGGAGCTTGGGTGTTAACCGCCAGTGCACCATCAACTCCGATTAAGATGGATCGTGGAGATCTAAACACGGGAACATGGATATTTGTTTTGAAACCGCCGACAACCTCCATCACCTTCGATTAAGATGGATCGTGGAGAGTAACCGCCACACCAAAACTTAACTTCTCAATTAACATGGTCAGGATCAAAAGTTAGTGGTTTTCTACGGTCAAGATCTCTCGAATTTAGATAACCGTTATGCAGCAACCATATATATATAATACTAAACTTAATGGCAGCGCAAGCATGGATATCTCGAGAATAGTTTTTAGGATAATCTCAATTCTCGAGCTCTTTATCTAGAACACTAGTTCAACAACACAAAACTAGATTGTTCTCGAAACATCACTTCTTACTATCATGCTTTAAAAGTCTTATCAGGTCAACTCACGACTGTAGGTGCTACAGTATCAAATCATTGCCTTGTATTGCAACTTATATCAAGCTTCAACGAACAATATGATGGGATTGCAAAGCTCCTTTAACAAGGTGCACCCCCTTTCGGATTTCTATGAGCCACGGTCCAGGTTGATTCTTGAGAAAACTCGCAAGGCAATTTAGAATTCTACCACCACGGCTCTTCATGCTACAACCGCCACATCACTAACCACTTCATCCATAGTTAATGCACCTTTGAAACCCCGTCATACAACTTTATTGTCCATCTAAACGTGGATGCGACCAAAATAGGGTTCTCGGGATGGGCGTGGGCATAACTGCTTTGCTTATCACTATAGTCGTTATCATTGTCATAACTCTTGGTATTCTCAAACGTAGCAGCCTTGAGGAGCCCCTTATCAATAGCCCCTACTTGGGAGCTGGTCACAACCCACATGGGCAACCCTTCTTGCTATACTCGACTACTATGCGTTCACCAACTAAAGCCCCATTTGATAAACCGAGGATTCTAGGGCTACTCATCCTATACAACATCCAAGGCAACCTATGCTCCCACTTGTATCGAGCAGGCTCTGCACACTATGTTACTAAACCCACAGAATGGAAATCTATACATTAATTTTGGTTCAACATCCCACACGACGAACACACAAAGGTAATCTTTCTTTCTTCCTATTTAATAATTATTATTTTAATCATGTTATCATTAGTAGTACCTTTCATATCCCCATAAAAGGTATGGGTCACACTTCCTTATATTATCCACGCCCTTTCCCCCTTTAAAACTCCAAAATATTAATGCCCCTAAACTTACTAAGAACTTACTTTGTGTTAGACATCTAGCATTTAATAACAATATTTCTATCAAATTTGATCATTTTGGTATTGTTATTAAGGATTTAGATCAAGATCACTATACTTTGAAGTAACATCAGCGGTCTACTCTATCCTCTCACCTCTTTAGAGACACAAGTCACCTCTCTATTTACCTTTGTAGTATTGTTTGAAGATATTTGGCATTGCCGTCTTGGACTCTCGAGCCTTGATTGACCTCGTAGTTGAAAACAAAATAATGGCATTGATTTTGGAAAATTTAAACTTTGTCTTTATGTGAATCTTTTGGTGTATGGAAAACAAATTAAGTTTTTCTTTATTGTTTCTATATCTGCTACATATATATTGTTCATTTGACATTATGCATGGTGATTTGTGGACCTCATCGGTCCTTAGCTCGCGAGGTCACCGCTATTATATTCTATTTTTGGATAATTTTACTAACTATATTTGGATATATCCACTTTCACATAAATCTCAAACCTTCTCTATTTTTCTATCTTTTCTAAAACATATCCAATCTCAGTTTGAAGGCATGGTCAAATGTTTAATGGTACCACATGCTCTAATAAATCTTTCTATGACTTTTTGTAATAAAAATAGGATGGTCTCTTGATTATTTTGTCCATCACTTTCTCACAAATCAGTAAGGCAAAACTTAAAATCTGTTCCATAAATAATATCATTCATACTTGTCTCACCCACATATGCGTACCATAAAATTTTGGTATCACACTTTAGAAATGATCACGTATATCTTAAATATTCTACTAAGCAAAACCAAACATTTTCAAAATCTAACCTCCCTCCTTTACCGTTGTTATCCTATACTCACCTTAAAGTTTGGAGTGTCTGTGCTACACACTCCACCATTTCACTACCATATAATAACTAGCATACCATCCTGCTCTTTGTTTCTTTTCAGGATACCCTCTAACTATTAAGGGTATAGTTGTTTCGACTTTCTAATAATAAAAACATAATCTCTCATAATGTTATTCTTTGATGAATTTTTCCCATTCTCCACACTAAATTCTACACCTCCCTCATGCCACTTTCTTCACACCAACCCTCACCCCTTTATTTGGATGTCTACATCTTCTCCTATCCAAACGGGTCTTACCTTCACCTATACCTCTAATCTCTCCCACGCCCTCCACTCGTACCTTTAATCTTTCCCACACCCTCCACCCCTATTTCATAACTATCATCGAATATCTCTAAACACTCCTAAACATAACACACCTCCATCCTTCAAACCTACTCTTGCCACCCAAAATAAAATGCTCCACCACCTTGGCCACAAATCAACTGTTTACCATGTCAACTCATCTCTCTGTAGCACCTACTTAGCCCTCGATAGCCCTAACTCAACCTTTCACAGTCTTCCACTAGCCTTCTATGAACACTACCATTCCACACAAACACCGTGCACCAACTGAACCACCTGCCACTACCTGTCACCAAAAAATAAAGTGGCAATGTCAAAAACAAAATCATACTTTAGTCTTAATGATACCACCTCCACTCCAAATCCTAGCATTTCTTTCTTTCATATACCACTAACACCCTTGCCACCCTTGTTTAAAAGTCTGTCATGAATGATGAATTTAACGCACTTGCTGAAAATAAGACGTGAGGTGTGGTGCCTCATTAATCATATATGAATATTATACGTTTCATGTGGATATTTATTCATAAATCTAATGCCAACGGGTCCCTTAAAACATACGAGGCTTGTCTTGTTTGTTATGGAAAATCTCAACACATAGGCATTGACTGTGGCGAAACTTTTAGCCATATGGACTATTCACAGCATCGTTGTTCCTTACTCTTGGTCCATTCACTAGCTCGATGTGAAAACACATTCCTTCATGGCTACATAACTTTAAAGCGTTTATATATGCACTAATAAATGGTTTTTATGATCCTTGGTTTCCATATCACGTATGTTTACTCAATAAATATTTTTTATGGATTAAAACAAGCACCTCGAGCCTGATATACATCAACATTTTACTGAGTTTGTCCTTACTTTGGGATTCACTAACATAGTAAGTCAGATCACTCACTGTTTATCTATCACCGAGGCCATTACACGACTTATATATTATATTATATGTCGATGATATAATACTCACTCCATTGATCGATGTTGTATGAGACCACTTTATGTCTCAACTTGCTAGTGGATACGCTATGAAGGACCTTGGTAAACTAAGCTACTTGCGAGACATACTTGTTACCTCCATCACCATATTTTTTTAATCACAACCAAAATGCAATTGTAAATCGGTTACCACACCAGTTGATACAATAGAAAAAACTAAGTACAAAATGAATGAGCTTTTATATATTAGTTTTTGCAGTCTAACTTGAACTCTTTAATACCTCACATGTACATGCCCGTATTAAACATTCGACATTCAATAAGTTTGCATGTATATGCATGCATCAAGAGCTCATTTACACGCTCTTAAGCATATATTAAGGTATGTCCAGGGGACTAGCTCATATGGCTTCAACCCACTATTCTCCAAATCGCTTTCTTCTTGCATACACAGATGTCGACTAGGCAGGTTGTATAGATACTCGTTGCTGAACTTCATGATATTATGTATTTTTGGGGGATAACTTACTTTTTTGGTCCTTCTAATGACATGCCACCTATCTCATTCAGGTGGAAAATATGTTTAATGAATTATGGTGGCTTTGGAATCTTTAGTTGGAACTTTATCATCCCATGTTCATGCATCTATTGTCTATTGTGACAACGTTAGCACTATTTTACTAGACGGTTAATACTATTCACCATCAATGTACAAAAGATATTGAACTAGATATTGATTTTGTACATGAGAAAGCTCAATGCGGGCAAATCTGAGAGTACCATATTCATTCATGATACCAAATTGAGGGCATTTTCACCAAGGTCTCCGTCAGGTCCCCCTTGAAGACGTCAGATCTACTCTCAACATTAGCTCTCTTCCTGCTTCAAGTGTTGGTATATATTAGAAGATATTTCTGTATCTGAATATTATATCTGTATATCCATGTGATTATTAGTGATTATTAGTAGTATCTGATCAACGGTAATATACGATTAATAATTAATAAGCAGCCAATAATAGTGATAGAAGCCAAAAGTAGTAAGTACCAACTTAATTACTATTGATCGACTACACCAAACTAGTAACCAACTATTTTATAAATCAGTCGTTTCAAACACCAAACTGACATACTGTTTCATGAAACATTGTATTGTTTCAACATAATTTTATGATGATTGACAACCTATCTATAAATCACAAGTTTAGTTTATTTTCAGGTATAGTTTTCATAATAAAAGCATGCACACTAGTTATTTGATTTAACTTAATTACCCGAATTAGTATTTCGAGTGATTTGTCAAAACACTTAAATCTAAGAGATAACATATATATTAGAAAGGTTATCAAAACAACAGGGCCGACCCATCTTAAGCAAAAATGAAGCAACAAGCTTGGCCCCCGCAAAAAATAAGGCCCCCATTTTGGACTTCTCTTTGTTACTTTGTATTTTACTGGGCTACTATCCTATGGGATTTCACAAGGCCAACAAATTCAAAAGTAGGAAAGGGATTATCCGGTTTGCTTCAATTGCTAGGGAATGAAGAGACGAACACAAAAAATCAAACTCGAAGAGTCATATTGTATTCTTGTTATTTGATCTACCGATTATTATATAATGATATTTAAATATCAAACTAGTTATTTTACCAGTTGCTTGTTGCAGCGACGACGTACGTGACAGGATAAAGCATAGACTACAATCGACCTAATTTATTTTCGAACTAAATTTATATCAACAATTAGAATAATTAGAAATTATATCGACGATCCAAAAGTATTATAAATATCACACGACTCCAAACAAAATTTACGTTGAAACGTAGACAAACTCAAAACGTACATAAAATAAGCACGTGCGATGGTATCATATGTACTCTGATAAAGTATAGACTACATTTGTCTTGACGCATTTTAAAACCAATATTTACTTCAACGGGTAAATAAGCATTTTGTTGAACCCTGACATCAAAAGGGGTAAAAAACTAAAGAGATAAACCCCTTATGTCCATTTAAAAAAAATTCCTAAAATCTACTATATATTTAGTTTAAAAATTAATATATAGATAGTTCTCAATTTCTTGCATTCTTGTTTCTGTTTAATTATGATTGGAGATTCGAATTCCGAAATTGGAATTTCATAGACTGTTAGTGGCTTGATGTGACACTACCAATTAGCATATTTGTTTTGGTTTTTCTATTCAACTGTTCAAGGTTAGTTTGTGCTATAGCGATTTAATGCTATTGTAATCCTTAATTTCAGTTTATTGATTTGGTTTCTGTTAGTCAATAATATTCTTGGATATTATTGACTCATTTATAATAGAATAATTGTAAATAATTCGTCAATGGTGTTAGTTAATAATTGATTGTGGTTACCGTATATAGTTCCTAGAATCACTCAAAATCTTGTATTATATATTGTTTGTTGATGAATGAGAATAATCAAGCGATTATAACATCTTTCATGGTATCAGCCTAACCAATCATTCTCCTTCATCATCTCTGTTTTCATCCCCATGGCCAATCAAGAAACCAACAATAGCTCCATCCAATCCACCACCAAACCCCAACCTTTACACCTAGCATACTCTGTCAATAACATTCAGCAAAAGATTCATACTTTAGATGGAGTTAAAGTCTCTTATTCCCATTGGGTCAAGCTTTTTCGTATCAATGCTATCGGGTATGATGTGCTTAACCACATTGACGGTTCGCTGGCCCCTGATAAAGCAGATCCGAAATACTCTAATTGGAAGAATTGGATGCGGTTGTGTCACAGTGGATATACAGAACACTGTCTGATGAACTTTTCGGTCGTGTGCTCGATGAGAAACTTACCGCGTTTCAGGTTTGGGAGAAACTTGAAAACATCTTCCTCAACAACAAAGGGTCTCGTGCGGCTGCTTTACAACATGAACTTACCAACATCACTCTAGCTGCAATGCCCTCCCTCGAGACATATTGTCAGCGGATCCGAGAACTGGCAGACCAACTTGATGCGCTTGGCTACCCTCTCAACAATAATCAACAGATTTTGTACCTTGTTCGTGGGTTACCAAAGGAATACGACACAGTTGCGTCGATTCTAAATCAGTCTCTGCCGTCATGGGAAGATGCTTGCCATACTTTCCAATCGGAAGCTCAACGGATGTCGGTCCGAGATGCTACTCCCCCTACCCCACTCGTTGCCGCTGCTGTTACTTCCTCCCCGATGCCTGCCCACCGTCGCATAGGGTAAAGCAACAATAGGGACCATTCCAATCGAGGGCAGGGTGGCCGGCGTGACTTCGGTCGACAGCACCGGTCCTCTTCTCTCTCTTGTAGGTCAAATTTTCAACAAGACAACCCTACTAATCTGTCTTTATCACAGCCCAACTTCATACCTTATAACTATTGGGCTCCAACTCCCTATTGGGATCCTCCTCCTTGCCCATACCCTACTCAAGGTTGGGCTCCCCATTGGGTACAAAGACCAAACAACAACTATCACTCAAAGTCTCCAGCCCAGTAGGCTTATCAGCCCAAATCTGCTGAGGCCCATGTTGCTGAAGTGGACCCGCTTGAACCAACTCAACTTGCTCATGCTGTTCAGGCCATGTCTATGCAGTCCGAGGATGATCAATGGTACTTTGATACGGGTGCTTCTTCTCATGTCACATATGACCCAGGTAAACTCGATCCTTTTTCCACTTATTCACTAATAGCGTCAATATTTGTCGGAAATGGTAATCGTATTCCAGTTAAGGGTTCAGGTTCCTCCGTCATTCCCACACCCTCCAACCTTTACAACTAATGTCTGTTATTTTTAATCCTAATATTATTAAAAATCTAATCTCCGTTCTTCAATTTAATATTGATAATAATACATCTATTGAATTTGACCCTTTGGATTCTCTGTGAAGGATTTCAAGGATGGCACGATCCTGAGTCGCCACAACAGTTCAAGTGATCTTTACCCGCTCACATCAAACGCTTCCGCCTCTGCTCATTTTCTTCAATCTCAAGACTCTCCATCGTGGCACAATCGACTTGGACACCCGGGTCTCCCCGTTATGGAGTTTCTTAGATCAAAAAGAATTTATTTCAAGCAATAAAATAAAACCCTCGTTTGTTTACCATGCTTGTCAATTAAATCTCAAGCAATATAAATCTCAAACCTTCTCTATTTTTCTATCTTTTCTAAAACATATCCAATCTCAGTTTGAAGGCATGGTCAAATGTTTAATGGTACCACATGCTCTAATAAATCTTTCTATGACTTTTTGTAATAAAAATAGGATGGTCTCTTGATTATTTTGTCCATCACTTTCCCACAAATCAGTAAGGCAAAACTTAAAATCTGTTCCATAAATAATATCATTCATACTTGTCTCACCCACATATGCGTATCAAAATTTTGGTATCACACTCTAGAAATGATCACGTATATCTTAAATATTCTACTAAGCAAAACCAAACATTTTCAAAATCTAACCTCCCTCCTTTACCGTTGTTATCCTATACACACCTTAAAGTTTGGAGTGTCTGTGCTACACACTCCACCATTTCACTACCATATAATAACTAGCATACCATCCTGCTCTTTGTTTCTTTTCAGGATACCCCTCTAACTATTAAGGGTATAGTTGTTTCGACTTTCTAATAACAAAAACATAATCTCTCATAATGTTATTCTTTGATGAATTTTTTCCCATTCTCCACACTAAATTCTACACCTCCCTCATGCCACTTTCTTCACACCAACCCTCACCCCTTTATTTGGATGTCTACATCTTCTCCTATCCAAACGGGTCTTACCTTCACCTATACCTCTAATCTCTCCCACGCCCTCCACTCGTACCTTTAATCTTTCCCACACCCTTCACCCCTATTTCATAACTATCATCAAATATCTCTAAACACTCCTAAACATAACACACCTCCATCCTTCAAACCTACTCTTGCCACCCCAAATAAAATGCTCCCACCACCTTGGCCACAAATCAACTGTTTACCATGTCAACTCATCTCTCTGTAGCACCTACTTAGCCCTCGATAGCCCTAACTCAACCTTTCACAGTCTTCCACTAGCCTTCTATGAACACTACCATTCCATACAAACACCGTGCACCAACTGAACCACCTGCCACTACCTGTCACCAAAAAATAAAGTGGCAATGTCAAAAACAAAATCATACTTTAGTCTTAATGATACCACCTCCACTCCAAATCCTAGCATTTCTTTCTTTCATATACCACTAACACCCTTGCCACCCTTGTTTAAAAGTCTGTCATGAATGATGAATTTAACGCACTTGCTGAAAATAAGACGTGAGGTGTGGTGCCTCATTAATCATATATGAATATCTACGTTTCATGTGGATATTTATTCATAAATCTAATGCCAACGGGTCCCTTAAAACATACGAGGCTTGTCTTGTTTGTTATGGAAAATCTCAACACATAGGCATTGACTGTGGCGAAACTTTTAGCCATATGGACTATTCATAGCATCGTTGTTCCTTACTCTTGGTCCATTCACTAGCTCGATGTGAAAACACATTCCTTCATGGCTACATAACTTTAAAGCGTTTATATATGCACTAATAAATGGTTTTTATGATCCTTGGTTTCCATATCACGTATGTTGACTCAATAAATATTTTTTATGGATTAAAACAAGCACCTCGAGCCTGATATACATCAACATTTTACTGAGTTTGTCCTTACTTTGGGATTCACTAACATAGTAAGTCAGATCACTCACTGTTTATCTATCACCGAGGCCATTACACGACTTATATATATTATATTATATGTCGATGATATAATACTCACTCCATTGATCGATGATGTATGAGACCACTTTATGTCTCAACTTGCTAGTGGATACGCTATGAAGGACCTTGGTAAACTAAGCTACTTGCGAGACATACTTGTTACCTCCATCACCATATTTTTTAATCACAACCAAAATGCAATTGTAAATCGGTTACCACACCAGTTGATACAATAGAAAAAACTAAGTACAAAATGAATGAGCTTTTATATATTAGTTTTTGCAGTCTAACTTGAACTCTTTAATACCTCACATGTACATGCCCGTATTAAACATTCGACATTCAATAAGTTTGCATGTATATGCATGCATCAAGAGCTCATTTACACGCTCTTAAGCATATATTAAGGTATGTCCAGGGGACTAGCTCATATGGCTTCAACCCACTATTCTCCAAATCGCTTTCTTCTTGCATACACAGATGTCGACTAGGCAGGTTGTATAGATACTCGTCGCTGAACTTCATAATATTATGTATTTTTGGGGGATAACTTACTTTTTTGGTCCTTCTAATGACATGCCACCTATCTCATTCAGGTGGAAAATATGTTTAATGAATTATGGTGGCTTTGGAATCTTTAGTTGGAACTTTATCATCCCATGTCTCATGCATCTATTGTCTATTATGACAACGTTAGCACTATTTTACTAGACGGTTAATACTATTCACCATCAATGTACCAAAGATATTGAACTAGATATTGATTTTGTACATGAGAAAGCTCAATGCGGGCAAATCTGAGAGTACCATATTCATTCGTGATACCAAATTGAGGGCATTTTCACCAAAGGTCTCCGTCAGGTCCCCCTTGAAGACGTCAGATCTACTCTCAACATTAGCTCTCTTCCTGCTTCAAGTGTTGGTATATATTAGAAGATATTTTTTGATGTATACATAGGATTATCTACAATATCTGAATGTTATATTCTGTATCCATTTATAAAATATAAGATCTCATGTGATTATTAGTAATGATCTAGTAGTAGTTAACTGATCAACGGTAACTATACGATTAATAATTAATAAGCAGCCAATAATAGTGATAGAAGCCAAAAGTAGTAAGTACCAACTTAATTACTATTGATCGACTACACCAAACTAGTAACCAACTATTTTATAAATCAGTCGTTTCAAACACCAAACTGACATACTGTTTCATGAAACATTGTATTGTTTCAACATAATTTTATGATGATTGACAACCTATCTATAAATCACAAGTTTAGTTTATTTTCAGGTATAGTTTTCATAATAAAAGCATGCACACTAGTTATTTGATTTAACTTAATTACCCGAATTAGTATTTCGAGTGATTTGTCAAAACACTTAAATCTAAGAGATAACATATATATTAGAAAGGTTATCAAAACAAAGGGACGACCCATCTTAAGCACAAATGAAGCAACAAGCTTGGCCCCCGCAAAAAATAAGGCCCCCATTTTGGACTTCTCTTTGTTACTTTGTATTTTACTGGGCTACTATCCTATGGGATTTCACAAGGCCAACAAATTCAAGGCCAACAAATTCAAAAGTAGGAAAGGATTATCCGGTTTGCTTCAATTGCTAGGGAATGAAGAGACGAACACAAAAATCAAACTCGAAGAGTCATATTGTATTCTTGTTATTTGATCTACCGATTATTATATAATGATATTTAAATATCAAACTAGTTATTTTACCAGTTGCTTGTTGCAGCGACGACGTACGTGACAGGATAAAGCATAGACTACAATCGACCTAATTTATTTTCGAACTAAATTTATATCAACAATTAGAATAATTAGAAATTATATCGACGATCCAAAAAGTATTATAAATATCACACGACTCCAAACAAAATTTACGTTGAAACGTAGACAAACTCAAAACGTACATCAAAATAAGCACGTGCGGTGGTATCATATGTACTCTGATAAAGTATAGACTACATTTGTCTTGACGCATTTTGAAACCAATATTTACTTCAACGGGTAAATAAGCATTTTTGTTGAACCCTGACATCAAAAGGGGTAAAAAACTAAAGAGATAAACCTCTTATGTCCATTTAAAAAAAATTCCTAAAATCTACTATACATTTAGTTTAAAAATTAATATATAGATAATTCTCAATTTCTTGCATTCTTTGTTTCTGTTTAATTGTGATTGGAGATTCGAATTCCGAAACTGGAATTTCATAGACTGTTAGTGGCTTGATGTGACACTACCAATTAGCATATTTGCTTTGGTTTTTCTATTCAACTGTTCAAGGTTAGTTTGTGCCATAGCGATTTAATGCTATTGTAATCCTTAATTTCAGTTTATTGATTTGGTTTCTGTTAGTCAATAATATTCTTGGATATTATTGACTCATTTATAATAGAATAATTGTAAATAATTCGTCAATGGTGTTAGTTAAGAATTGATTGTGGTTACCGTATATAGTTCCTAGAATCACTCAAAATCTTGTATTATATATTGTTTGTTGATGAATGAGAATAATCAAGCGATTATAACATCTTTCATGGTATCAGCCTAACCAATCATTCTCCTTCATCATCTCTGTTTTCATCCCCATGGCCAATCAAGAAACCAACAATAGCTCCATCCAATCCACCACCAAACCCCAACCTTTACACCTGGCATACTCTGTCAATAACATTCAGCAAAAGATTCATACTTTAGATGGAGTTAAAGTCTCTTATTCCCATTGGGTCAAGCTTTTTCGTATCAATGCTATCGGGTATGATGTGCTTAACCACATTGACGGTTCGCCGGCCCCTGATAAAGCAGATCCGGAATACTCTAATTGGAAGAAATTGGATGCGGTTGTAACACAGTGGATCTACAGAACACTGTCTGATGAACTTTTCGGTCGTGTGCTCGATGAGAAACTTACCGCGTTTCAGGTTTGGGAGAAACTTGAAAACATCTTCCTCAACAACAAAGGGTCTCGTGCGACTGCTTTACAACATGAACTTACCAACATCACTCTTGCTGCAATGCCCTCCCTCGAGACATATTGTCAGCGGATCCGAGAACTGGCAGACCAACTTGATGCGCTTGGCTACCCTCTCAACAATAATCAACAGATTTTGTACCTTGTTCATGGGTTACCAAAGGAATACGACACAGTTGCGTCGATTCTAAATCAGTCTCTGCCGTCATGGGAAGATGCTTGCCATACTCTCCAATCGGAAGCTCAACGGCTGTCGGTCCGAGATGCTACTCCCCCTACCCCACTCGTTGCCGCTGCTGTTACTTCCTCCCCGACGCCTGCCCACCGTCGCATAGGGTAAAGCAACAATAGGGACCATTCCAATCGAGGGCAGGGTGGCCGGCGTGACTTCGGTCGACAGCACCGGTCCTCTTCTCTCTCTTGTAGGTCAAATTTTCAACAAGACAACCCTACTAATCTGTCTTCATCACAGACCAACTTCATACCTTATAACTATTAGGCTCCAACTCCCTATTGGGATCCTCCTCCTTGCCCATACCCTACTCAAGGTTGGGCTCCCCATTGGGTACAAAGACCAAACAACAACTATCACTCAAAGTCTCCAGCCCAGTAGGCTTATCAGCCCAAATCTGCTGAGGCCCATGTTGTTGAAGTGGACCCGCTTGAACCAACTCAACTTGCTCATGCTGTTCAGGCCATGTCTATGCAGTCCGAGGATGATCAATGGTACTTTGATACGAGTGCTTCTTCTCATGTCACATATGACCCAGGTAAACTCGATCCTTTTTCCACTTATTCACTAATAGCGTCAATATTTGTCGGAAATGGTAATCGTATTCCGGTTAAGGGTTCAGGTTTCTCCGTCATTCCCACACCCTCCAAACCTTTACAACTAAAGTCTGTTATTTTTAATCCTAATATTAAAAATCTAATCTTCGTTCGTCAATTTAATATTGATAATAATACATCTATTGAATTTGACCCTTTGGATTCTCTGTGAAGGATTTCAAGGATTGCACGATCCTGAGTCGCCACAACAGTTCAAGTGATCTTTACCCGCTCACATCAAACGCTTCCGCCTCTACTCATTTTCTTCAATCTCAAGACTCTCCATCGTGGCACAATCGACTTGGACACCCGGGTCTCCCCGTTATGGAGTTTCTTAGATCAAAGAATTTTATTTCAAGCAATAAAATAAAACCCTTGTTTGTTTGCCATGCTTGTCAATTATCTAAACCCAAACGATTGCCTTTTGCAAATTCTATTACTCGATCTTTGTTACCTTTTACCATTTTGCATTGTGATTTGTGGACATCACCAATATTAAATCATGCCGGTTATAAGTATTATTTGGTGTTAACTGATGATTTTTCACAATATACATGGGTTTATCCGCTAAAATTTAAATCCGAAACATTCCAAAAATTTGCTCAGTTTCTCAAATATATTCAAACACAGTTTCAATTACAAATAAAAGCATTTCAATGTGATATGGGAGGAGAATCCGACAACACAAATTTTAAAAATTTTGCCAACACATATGGCATTCACTTCCGATTCTCTTGCCCCCATACGTCTCAACAGAACGGAAAATCTGAACGTATGATTCGAAGGATAAACGAAATCATATTCACCCTTCCCACTCATGCCTCTCTTCCCTCCACCTTTTGGGTAGAAGCTCTTCACACTGCCGCATACCTTCACAATATTCTTCCAACCAAACTTCACAATTTTCTAACTCCCACGCCCTTCTCTACCTTCGTCAACCCTCTTATGCTGATCTTCGAGTCTTTGGGTGCTTGTGTTACCCTAACACATCCTCCACTAGTGCAAACAAATTAACACTTCTCTCCACCCCGTGTGTCTTTCTCGGCTACCCGGCCAACTGTCGCGGCTACCGATGTCTTGAGCTCTCAACCGGAAAAACAATTTTCTCTAGACATGTTACTTTTGATGAAAATCAATTCCCATTTGCAAACCCTTCTACACCTCCACCAACTCACACTTTCTTAGACCCTGTACCTTCAATATTCGCTCCCATGCATGCATTTCCTAACCACACTAGTACAACTCAACCAAATACACCACCCATCAGTCCAGTTCGCTCACCTCAAACTCACGGCCCCACTCAAACAAATCCCACCAACCATCACAAAAACATCAACTTCCAACCACCCAACCCACCTCAAACCCACGGCCCACACTAACAAACTCAAAACACCACATCAACCCACTCCATGCAAACACGCTCTCAGTCGGGTATCTTCAAACCAAAACAACCCTTCTCTCTTGTGACAACCCTAAATAAATAGACAATTTTATTTATATTACGACTAAATAAATTATATTATTATTATGTCCAATATATATATATATATATATATATATATATATATATATATATATGGAATGTACGTATGCATGTTTGCATGCATGCAAATATATTAGAAAACTTACGTATGCATGCATGTATATATATCAGAAATTCACATATGCATGTATATATATGAAAATTCCGTATGCATATTTGCATGCATAAAGTTAGAACATGCATGTTGTTGCATGTACCTATATATTTATGCCTGTCTATAGATATATATTTTTTTGCATGTATATATATATATATATACACACCCATAACCTTATGATTATCTATATTAATAGGTATGAGTGATATGTATAAATTAAGTATCACAACAATATAATAACCCAACCAAACATCACAAAAACAAGATATCTTGATACCAAAACAAAACTAAATAGAACACTAACATGTAAACACTAACTAAAAACTTAAAACCGATTAGTTACTAATTCGAGTTAAACCTTAAATGGGTTATTAACTAGTTAATCAATCAAAGCACTTAGCCACATAAACTCTCGGTTAGATGATCACAAAAACCACCACATGAAACAACCATCTAGATACATACATGAACACATGAACTATTATGATTACAAAGGAAAGGTGGTACTACCTAAGAGCATTCTCGGCCACCCTTATAACACCAAGCATCATCACCAAGATGCCACCTTATGTTCCTAGTCATCAAGCTATCATCATTACTAGATGATTATATGGAAAATCCTAAGAATACATGCATGCACCTTCGGTCGACTAACATGCATGTACCATAAGCTACTAGGACACTAAGCATTCATCCTAACACCAAGATAACTCCTCCAATTGCCACCTAGAAGAGCTATGGTTTGACTCACCTAAGCTAGGTGTGAACATCTTAATGGCAACCAATCCTTTTACACCATAAGAAGTTCTCGGGACTTCTTGCAAACACCAAACACACCACAACCAAAACCACTACAAAACTCCTTTGTATCTCTCCATTGTCTCTCGGTCCCGATCCCCATCACCACGACTTTCAAACCACAACCATCGACCATCACCACCTTTACTCCACCCTCTCTCGGCTCTCACACAACCAACCAACAACCATACCACACCATCATCATCACCGTAGCCAAACACCACCACCAACATCCATCACCACCTTGTTCTCTTTACCTCTCGGTTTTACAAAGAAGTTAAGAATCCAAGAACTCAAGACACCCTCCTCTCTCATTGCAAAGGTTTAAATATTTTTATACTTAATACTTACATATGTGTTCATAAACACATATAAATGTTTTGGTATATGTATATGTACCAAAACTAATATTAATAAAATTTTGAAACCGTAATATCTATCAAGAACCAGTAATAAAATCAGAAAACTTGATAGAAGATGTATTTTTGAATTTATGAGAATTTAATCTTGAAATATTAAAGAAATTAAGTAAAAATACTAAATAAATTGCGATTGTGGGAATAAACATTGGAAATATTTAGAAAATATTAACTTATTATTCTGAGAATTTTCAGTAAAATATAGTTAGTAAAATAATTTATACAAATTATTTAAAATAGAGAAAATACTTAAAAATACAAATAATTTGAGAAAATTCTGATGAATTCACAGAATGGTCCTTTTGAAGTATAAAGGTCTCTAGAATTATTTCAGAATTTATTTCCTTATTATAATTAAGATATATAAGTATTTTTAGTGAATTTTAGGAATATTGTGAGAGTTACAGTAAGAAATCTGTTAGGACTTGGATATCCAGAAAATTATAGGAAGATCCAGACTGTTGAAATAACATCCTGTAAATTTTTGGTATTTTTGAGTAACAGTAGCTATTTTTGGTGATTTTTGGAGGTTTTGGAATAATTATAACTATTTATGTATAATAAAATAAATATTGAGAATTTTATGATAAAAGTATTTGACTGTTTTATAGTTGAAGTTTCAAAACTTAATAAAATCTGAGGTTCTAAAAATTTTAAAAAAATTTATGTCTAATTTTGTAAATTATTTTATAGGTACCAATTTGGAGACACGGTGAGATTCATAGCTCCATTTTTGACCCTTTTGGTATTTGTAAAGTTTTTGGGGGAAAAAACATACTAGTTATGTTGATGTATTATTTTGAAAATATTTTGAGACTTACTGTCATTTGTGATACAACCATTAGTTCGAATGAGGAACCGTCTGATAATATTAGTAGCACTACTTGGAGAATATTTGCACCAACAGAATGAGTGTCGTGATGCTATTTTCCTGCACCTAACCGAATAAGGGTTGAGATGTAATATTATCTGATTTTGCGAATTATTTCGTGACAGTATGATTATGTGTATGAACAGGTTTGGTTGTAATTGGTACATCAATAAAATATTTTGTCTGGAAATAAACCTATGATCTCACCAACTTCATGTTGACTGTTTGAGTATGTCTTTTCAGGGAATGATGCCTAACACGTTTGACTTTAGTTTTGATGTCCATAATGGATGGGGTGAAATAGTTGGAAAAGTTTGTTTGACCATAACTGTCAACAATGTTGACTACAGCGTGTATGTGGACGCGCACTTTCATCGCCTCTGAAGACATGCTATAGTTTAATAATGTTGTAAAAAGATTATATCAAATTTTGAAAACCTATGTTATATGATGTAATCTCGGCTATTATGAATAAATGCATGTCTTATTTTATGATTATATGTGTGTATGCATATTGTATTTACTACACACTAAACAATGCACTCTGATCAAACGAGTCACACCCGAACAGCATTTCACGCTTCCGCCGGGATGTGACAGGTTGATATCAGAGCCATTGGTTATAGTGAATTAGGTATAAAAAATACCTAGACTATAACCATAAGCTCAACTAATGGTCATATTAGGTATACTTATGTGATATAACTGTTATGTGAAATTCTATGAATTTATGATTTTATGCTAATATGTGACTAAACATTTTGTGAAATATTATAAAGAAATTTTTGCAGTTGTGAATTCAGGTAGTTATCACAATGAGACCGATCCTTCCGAATGTCCAGACCATAGCAACTCTAAGGAAATAACTCCTGAACCAGAACCCCAACAAGCTATGGAAATCCCTCAACTGGAAAAAGAATCAAAATTTTATGTTCGACGTGCCCCGGTACATGTTGGAGGATATACAATTAAGACCTTTAGGAAAAAGATACAACGTGAGAACAGGTTTATGACTAAGCAAGCTGAGGACATAGAAATGCAATATTCTGATTCTTCTGAGAGTAAGGATAAGGTAACTAAAAGACAAGAATTGGATCAAGTGAGAACAGCTCGGCAAACTCTTAGAAAACTTAAGAAAATACATATAGGGATCTGGAGAAGAAATGGTCCCGATCCCCATCACCACGACCTTCAAACCACAACCATCGACCACCACCACCTTTACTCCACCCTCTCTCGGCTCTCACACAACCAACAACCATACCACACCATCATCATCACCGTAGCCAAACACCACCACCAACATCCATCACCACCTTGTTCTCTTTACCTCTCGGTTTTACAAAGAAGTTAAGAATCCAAGAACTCAAGACACCCTCCTCTCTCATTGCAAAGGTTTAAATTTTTTTATACTTAATACTTACATATGTGTTCATAAACACATATAAATTGTTTTGGTATATGTATATGTACCAAAACTAATATTAATAAATTTTTGAAACCTTAATATCTATCAAGAACCAGTAATAAAATCAGAAAACTTGATAGAAGATGTATTTTTGAATTTATGAGAATTTAATCTTGAAATATTAAAGAAATTAAGTAAAAATACTAAATAAATTACGATTGTGGGAATAAATATTGGAAATATTTAGAAAATATTAACTTATTATTCTGAGAATTTTCAGTAAAAATATAGTTAGTAAAATAATTTATACAAATTATTTAAAATAGAGAAAATACTTAAAAATACAAATAATTTGAGAAAATTCTGATGAATTCATAGAATGGTCCTTTTGAAGTATAAAGGTCTCTAGAATTATTTCAGAATTTATTTCCTTATTATAATTGAGATATATAAGTATTTTTAGTGAATTTTAGGAATATTGTGAGAGTTACAGTAAGAAATCTGTTAGGACTTGGACATCCAGAAAATTATAGGAAGATCCAGACTGTTGAAATAACATCCTGTAAATTTTTGGTATTTTTGAGTAACAGTAGCTATTTTTGGTGATTTTTGGAGGTTTTGGAATAATTATAACTATTTATGTATAATAAAATAAATATTGAGAATTTTATGATAAAAGTATTTGACTGTTTTATAGTTGAAGTTTCAAAACTTAATAAAATCTGAGGTTCTAAAAATTTTAAAAAAATTTATGTCTAATTTTGTAAATTATTTTATAGGTACCAATTTGGAGACACGGTGAGATTCATAGCTTCATTTTTGACCCTTTTGGTATTTGTAAAGTTTTTGGGGGAAAAACATACTAGTTATGTTGATGTATTATTTTGAAAACATTTTGAGACTTACTGTCATTTGTGATACAACCATTAGTTCGAATGAGGAACCGTCTGATAATATTAGTAGCGCTACTTAGGAGAATATTTGCACCAACAGAATGAGTGTCGTGATTCTATTTTCCTGCACCTAACCGAATAAGGGTTGAGATGTAATATTATCTGATTTTGTGAATTATTTCGTGACAGTATGATTATGTGTATGAACAGGTTTGGTTGTAATTGGTACATCAATAAAATATTTTGTCTGGAAATAAACCTATGATCTCACCAACTTCATGTTGACTGTTTGAGTATGTCTTTTTCAGGGAATGATGCCTAACACGTTTGACTTTAGTTTTGATGTCCATAATGGATGGGGTGAAATAGTTGGAAAAGTTTGTTTGACCATAACTGTCAACATTGTTGACTACAGCGTGTATGTGGACGCGCACTTTCATCGCCTCTGAAGACATGCTATAGTTTAATAATGTTGTAAAAAGATTATATCAAATTTTGAAAACCTATGTTATATGATGTAATCTCGGCTATTATGAATAAATGCATGTCTTATTTATGATTATATGTGTGTATGCATATTGTATTTACTACACACTAAACAATGCACTCTGATCAAACGAGTCACACCCGAACAGCATTTCACGCTTCCGCCGGGATGTGACAGGTTGATATCAGAGCCATTGGTTATAGTGAATTAGGTATAATAAAAATACCTAGACTATAACCATAAGCTCAACTAATGGTCATATTAGGTATACTTATGTGATATAACTGTTATGTGAAATTCTGTGAATTTATGATTTTATGCTAATATGTGACTAATCATTTTGTGAAATATTATAAAGAAATTTTTGCAGTTGTGAATTCAGGTAGTTATCACAATGAGACCGATCCTTCCGAATGTCCAGACCATAGCAACTCTAAGGAAATAACTCCTGAACCAGAACCCCAACAAGCTATTGAAATCCCTCAACTGGAAAAAGAATCAAAATTTTATGTTCGACGTGCCCCGGTACATGTTGGAGGATATACAATTAAGACCTCTAGGAAAAAGATACAACGTGAGAACAGGTTTATGACTAAGCAAGCTGAGGACATAGAAATGCAATATTCTGATTCTTCTGAGAGTAAGGATAAGGTAACTAAAAGACAAGAATTGGATCAAGTGAGAACAGCTTGGCAAACTCTTAGAAAACTTAAGAAAATACATCTAGGGATCTAGAGAATCCAGAAGGACATCAAGAAACTCAAAACACCCAAGAAGAATATCTTCACAAGGATATGGAAGTGGATTCGTAGGAACTAGAAAACTGTATTCTTAACTTATCAGAATAAAAGAAATAAGAACCCAAAAGATATATGTACTTTTTGTGTTGAAATATTTATTTAATATATGCTAAATAATTTTGTGTTAGAATATTTATTTACTAACGTTATAATTCACTATAGTGAATCATGCCGCCAAAAAGAAACACTCATCCTGTCCGAAGAACAGCTCGAGTAGGAGAACCCGGCTTGGGGAAGAAACACCCGTGAACACTGACACAAATAAGAATGACAGGATTTCCCAGATAGTGGCCCAACAAATAGAAGCTACCTTACCTACCCTGATAACCCAACTACAACAAAATCTAAATTTTGGAACCACCTCACCCCCACCAGAAGAGCCTGAAAATATTAACACAAATGGGCGACAGGAAGAAGAAATACTGAATGGAGTCTCAAAAGGATGTTCTTACAAGACCTTCATGTCCTGCAGACCCCGGGAATTCGATGGAAGAGGAGGAGCTGTGGAAGCCTTAAGATGGCTAGATGAGATAGAAGGAGTTTTAGAAATCAGTAATTGTGCTGAAAATTTCAAGACACCGTTTGCCTCGCACTCGCTAAAAGGAGAGGCACAATCCTGGTGGAAAATGGAGGAACACACTAAAGGTAGGAGTGTCATGAATAAAATAAGTTGGGAAGAATTTAGAAAGTTAATAATAGAAAAATACTGCCCTTATAATGTAATAGAAAAACTAGAGGCTGAATTCTTAGCACTAGAAATGAAAGGAGCTGCACACCGGGAATATACTGACAGGTATAGTGAACTGTCCAGGTTAGTACCACATCTGATAACCCCGAAATAAAAAAGAATAGGGAGGTATATTTGGGGACTAGTACTACAAATAAGAGGGTTGGTGAAATCTGCAAGAACCAAAACCTTTCAAGAAGCAGTCATCCTGTTAGGAAGTCTGACAGATGAGATGATCAGAAATGGATCATTAAGCCATCCACAGGTAGGAGAGAAAAGAAAATGGAATGAAAACCACTCTGGAAGAAGATCTGGAGAGAACCACCAGAAAAGAATAACCCGACCTCCACCAAAAATTTCCTAGGAACAGCCCAGGGAAAGAGAATGAATAAACAACCACAGTGTAATATCTGCCAAAGGTATCATACAGGGAACTGTATGACAGTGGTTTGTTACAACTACAAAAAGAAAGGGCACATCTCTCGAGACTGCAAAAACCCTACCAACCCTAAAACAGTCTGTTTTCAGTGTGGAAGTGAAAATCATTTTCGTAATGAGTGTCCACAACGAAAAGGCAAAATTAATCAGAACAACCCCCGTGGAAGAGCTTTCGTGATACAAGCTGATGAAGCTCGTCATGAACCGGAAGTGGTAACGGGTACGTTCCTTATCAATAACCAGTATGCAAAAGTACTATTTGATACATGAGCAACTCGTAGTTTTGTTTCAAACATCTTTAGACCATCACTTAGTTTAATATCTGAGAAATTAAATGATAACTACGTAATAGAATTAGCTGATGGTAAAATAGTAGAAGCTGATGAAATCATTCCTAACTGCATTTTGAATTTAGATGGATATTATTTTGATATAAATCTAATTTCTATTAAATTAGGAGGATTTGATGTTGTAGTAGGAATGGATTGGTTGAGTAAGAATCATGCTGAAATCATTTGTGACAAGAAAATGATAAAAATTCCTTTGATTAAGGAAGACAAAACTCTCTGTATATACGGTGATAGACCAAATGATATTGTGAAATTAATTTCCTGTGAAAAAGCATGAAAATGCTTAAATAAGAAATATTTAGCTTTCTTAACTCACATAGTTGATGCAAAACTTGATAAGGGAAATTTGAAAAGTGTTCCTGTTATAAATGAATACCCGGATGTTTTTCCTGACGAATTACCTGGATTACCACTAGGGGTGTTCATTTTCGGATATCCGAATTTCAGATATCCGAAAATTCAGATAGTGAATTTCACTATCCGAATCCGAATCCGAAATTTCAGATATCCGAAATTCAGATATCCGAAATTTCGGATTCGAATTCGGATATCCGTTCAGATATCCGAATTCAAAGAAATTTTGTATTATTTAATAAATTTTATAAAATATAATAATTTTTATTAAAGTTTTCATTGGATATTCGAAGTTTTTTTATTAAAATTTCCTAAATATCTAAAAATATCCGAAATATATGATTAATATTTAATATTTTTAAATTTTTATAAAAATATTTTGGATATTTTGGATATTTCGGATATCCGAAATATCCGAAAATTCTGAAAATCACTATCCGAATCCGAATCTGAAATTTCGGATATCCGAAGTTCGGATTTTCAGATATTTCGGATTCGGTTTCTTATTCGGATATTTTTGAACACCCCTAATTACCACCCTCTCGTCAAGTAGAGTTTAAAATATAGTTAATACCAGGAACAACTCCTATTGCTAAAGCACCCTATCGTTTAGCACCAACTGAAATGAAAGAACTCATGACTCAATTACAGGAATTACTAGATAAGGGATTTGTACGCCCTAGTGTATCACCTTGGGGAGCACCAGTTCTGTTTGTCAAAAAGAAAGATGGAACTTTTAGGATGTGTATCGATTATAGAGAACTCAATAAGGTTACTATAAAGAATAGATATCCTCTCCCTAGGATTAATGATTTATTTGATCATTTACAAGGATCTAGTTATTTTTCTAAAATAGATTTAATATCTGGATATCATCAATTAAGAGTACAGGATGACGATGTTTCTAAAATGCATTTAGAACCAGGTACGAGCACTATGAATTTCTTGTAATGCCATTTGGTTTAACCAATACTCCAGCAGTATTTATGGATTTAATGAATAGGGTATGTAAACCTTATTTAGATAAGTTTGTTATAGTCTTCATAGATGACATTCTGATCTATTCTAAGAATAAGGAAGACCACGAACAACACCTGAGGTTAACTTTGGAATTGCTTCAAAAGGAAAAATTATATGCAAAATTCTCAAAATGTGAATTTTAGAAAAGAGAAGTATAATTCCTAGGACACATAGTCAACCAAAATGGAATACAGGTTGATCCAGCAAAGATTAAGGCAATTAAGAAATGGGAAGCTTCAAAAACCCCAACTGAAATACAACAATTCTTAGGTTTAGCAGGGTATTACAGAAGATTTATAGAAAACTTCTCAAGAATAGCTCAACCATTGACAGAATTGACCCAAAAAGATAGAAAGTATATATGGTAAGAAAAACAGAATGAAGCTTTTGAACTCCTCAAAAGTGAGTTATGTAGTGCACCCATATTAGCTTTACCAGAAGGGACAAATAATTTTATAGTATACTGTGATGCATCACGTCAAGGTTTTGGATGTGTTTTAATGCAGAAAGACAAGGTAATTGCATATGCATCCAAACAACTTAGAGGTAATGAAAATAATTATACCACCCATGATCTGGAATTAGGAGCTCTAGTATTTGCACTAAAAATTTGGAGACATTATCTATATGGGACTAAGTGTATAATATATACAGATCATAAAAGTCTGCAGCACATCTTTAATCAAAAGATGTTGAATATGAGACAGAGAAGATGGGTAGACTTACTAAGTGATTACGACTGTGAAATCAAGTATCATCCCAGTAAAGCAAATGTAGTTGCTGATGCTCTAAGTAGAAAAGAAAGAACTAAGCCATTACGGGTACGTGCTATGAGAATGGAACTACGTTCAGAACTGTTAAATCAAATTCGGGAAGCTCAACAAGAAGATGTGTTAAAGCTAAAGGACAATTAAAAGACATAAAAGAAGAAGCAGATGGAATTCTGAGATTTAAAGGAAGAATTTGGATACCTGACAATAGCATGGTTAGGACAATTGTTCTGCAAGAAGCTCATAAGTCAAGATATTCTGTGCATCTAGGAAATAAAAAATGTACAAAGACTTGAAAAGCCAATACTGGTGGCCAGGCATGAAAAGACCAGTCGGAGAATTTGTGGAACAATGTGATGTCTGTTCAAGAATAAAAGCTGAATATCAAAAACCTTCAGGATACCTGCAGCAACCAGAGATTCCAGAATGGAAATGGAATCAAATTACAATGGACTTCATAACTAAGCTGCCAAGAACCAGAAATGGATACGACACAATTTGGGTTATAGTGGATAGACTAACTAAGTCAGCTCATTTCTTACCTATACGAGAAGATTATAAGATTGAGAGATTAGCAAGAATTTACATAAAGAAATTGTGTCCAGACATGGAATACCTGTATCCATTATATCAGATAGAGATAGTAGATTTACTTCTACGTTCTGGCAGACATTACAAAAAGCTTTAGGAACCCAAGTGAATCTAAGTACAGCTTATCATCCACAGACAGATGGACAGAGTGAAAGAACAATACAAACCCTAGAAGATATGTTAAGGGCTTGTGTTATAGATTTTGGTGGAAATTGGTATAGTCACTTACCATTAATAGAATTTTCATACAATAACAGTTATCACTCTAGCATTGGGTTAGCACCATTTGAAGCTCTGTATGGAAGAAAGTGTAGATCACCCTTATGTTGGAATGAAATAGGTGATAGACAGCTCACAGGTCCTGAACTAATACAAGAAACCACGGACAAGATCACTGATATTAAAAATAGACTGAAAGCCGCTCGTGATCGACAGAAGAGTTATGCAGACAAACGAAGGAAACCATTGGATTTTCGAATTGGAGAAAGGGTCTATCTGAAGATATCTCCCTCTTTCAGTTTGGAAAATCCAGTAAGCTAAACCCTAGGTATATTGGTCCGTTTAAGATCATTGATAGAATTGGTCCTGTGGCATATAAGTTGGAATTACCTCAAGAATTAAGTGAAGTACATAACACTTTTCATGTGTCCAACCTCAAGAAATGCCTAACCAATGAAACCTTAGAGGTACCAATTCAAGAAGTCAAAATAGATAGGAAACTTCATTTTGTGTAAGAACCAGTAGCCATTGTAGAGATAAAGAAGTTAAAAAGAAATAGAATTCATATAGTGAAAGTTAAATGTAATGCAAAGAGAGGACCAGAATACACATGGGAAAGAGAAGATGAGATCAAAAGAAATACCCCCACTTATTCAGAGGTAATAACCAGTTAAGTTTTTCCAAAATTTAAGAAGTCACACTCCAAGGAATTTCGGGACGAAATTCTTTTAACAGGGGGAGAATGTGACAACCCTAAATAAATAGAAATTTTATTTATATTATGACTAAATAAATTATATTATTATGTCCAGTATATATATATATATATATATGGAATGTATGTATGCATGTTTGCATGCATGCATATATATTAGAAAACTTACGTATGCATGCATGTATATATATATATCAGAAATTCACATATGCATGTATATATATGAAAATTCCGTATGCATATTTGCCATAAAATTAGAACATGCATGTTGTTGCATGTACCTATATATTTATGCCTGTCTATAGATATATATTTTTTGCGTGTATATATATATATACACACCCATAAACTTATGGTTATCTATATTAATAGGTATGAGTGATATGTATAAATTAAGTATCACAACAATATAATAACCCAACCAAACATCACAAAACAAGACATCTTGATACCAAAACAAAACTAAATAGAACACTAACATGTAAACACTAACTAAAAACTTAAAACCGATTAGTTACTAATTCGAGTTAAACCTTAAATGGGTTATTAACTAGTTAATCAATCAAAGCACTTAGCCACATAAACTCTCGGTTAGATGATCACAAAAACCACCACATGAAAAACCATCTAGATACATACATGAATACATGAACTATTATGATTACAAAGGAAAGGTGGTACTACCTAAGAGCATTCTCGGCCACCCTTATAACACCAAGCATCATCACCAAGATGCCACCTTATGTTCCTAGTCATCAAGCTATCATCATTACTAGATGATTATATAGAAAATCCTAAGAATACATGCATGCACCTTCAGTCGACTAACATGCATGTACCATAAGCTACTAGGACACTAAGCATTCATCTTAACACCAAGATAACTCCTCCAATTGCCACCTAGAAGAGCTATGGTTTGACTCACCTAAGCAGGTGTGAACATCTTAATGGCAACCAATCCTTTTACACCATAAGAAGTTCTCGGGACTTCTTGCAAACACCAAACACACCACAACCAAAACCACTACAAAACTCCCTTGTATTTCTCCATTGTCTCTCGGTCCCGATCCCCATCACCACGATCTTCAAACCACAACCATCGACCACCACCACCTTTACTCCACCCTCTCTCGGTTCTCACACAACCAACCAACAACCATACCACACCATCATCATCACCGTAGCCAAACACCACCACCAACATCCATCACCACCTTGTTCTCTTTACCTCTCGGTTTTACAAAGAAGTTAAGAATCCAAGAACTCAAGACACCCTCCTCTCTCATTGCAAAGGTTTAAATTTTTTTTATACTTAATACTTACATATGTGTTCATAAACACATATAAATTGTTTTGGTATGTGTATATGTACCAAAGCTAATCTTAATAAATTTTTGAAACCTTAATATCTATCAAAAACCAGTAATAAAATCAGAAAACTTGATAAAAGATGTATTTTTGAATTTATGAGAATTTAATCTTGAAATACTAAAGAAATTAAGTAAAAATACTAAATAAATTGCGATTGTGGGAATAAACATTAGAAATCTTTAGAAAATATTAACTTATTATTCTAAGAATTTTTAGTAAAAATATAGTTAGTAAAATAATTTATACAAATTATTTAAAATAGAGAAAATACTCAAAAATACAAATAATTCAAGAAAATTCTGATAAATTCACAGAATGGTCCTTTTGAAATATAAAGGTCTCTAGAATTATTTCAGAATTTATTTCCTTATTATAATTGAGATATATAAGTATTTTTAGTGAATTTTGGGAATATTGTGATATTTATAGTAAGAAATATGTTGGGACTTGGACATCCAGAAAATTATAGGAAGATATAGACTATTGAAATAACATCCTGTAAATTTTTGGTGATATTTGAGTAATAGTAGCTATTTTTGGTGATTTTTGGAGTTTTTAGAATAATTATAACTATTTATGTATAATAAAATAAATATTGCGAATTTTATGATAAAGTATTTGACTGTTTTATAGTTGAATTTTTAAAATTAATAAAATCTGAGGTTGTAAAAATTTTAAAGAAATTTATGTCTAATTTTGTGAATTATTTTATAGGTTCCAATTTGGAGAAACGGTGAGATTCATAGCCCCATTTTTGACCCTTTTGGTATTTGTAAAGTTTTGGGGGGAAAAAGCATACTGGTTATGTTGATGTATTATTTTGAAAATATTTTGAGACTTACTGTCATTTATGATACAACCATTAGTTCGAATGAGGAACCGTCTGATAATGTTAGTAGCGCTATTTAGGAGAATATTTGCACCAATAGAATGAGTGTTGTGATGCTATTTTCCTACACCTAACCGAATGAGGGTGAGATGTAATATTATCTGATTTTGTGAATTATTTCGTGACAGTATGATTATGTGTATGAACAGGTTTGGTTGTAATTGTTACATCAACAAAATATTTTATCTGAAAATAAACCTATGATCTCACCAACTTTATGTTGACTGTTTGAGTATGTCTTTTTCAGGGAATGATGCCTAACACGTTTGACTTTAGTTTTGATGTCCATAATGGCTGGGGTGAAATAGTTGGAAAAGTTTGTTTGACCATAACTGTCAACATTGTTGACTACAGCGTGTATGTGGACGCGCACTTTCATTGCCTCTGAAGACATGCTATAGTTTAATAATGTTGTAAAAGATTATATCAAATTTTGAAAACCTATGTTATATGATGTAATCTCGGCTATTATGAATAAATGCATGTCTTATTTTGTGATTATATGTGTGTATGCATATTGTATTTACTACACTCTAAACAATGCACTCTGATCAAACGAGTCACAGCCAAACAGCATTTCACGCTTCCGCCGGGATGTGACATCTCTTCACACACAAACTACCCATGTCATCTCTCCACTACCTAAATCTCACCTTGCAGCCCTTCACGACCCAAACTGGAAGAATGCCATGACTAATGAATATGAAGCTCTATTGGAAAACAATACGTGGGAACTTGTACCGAGACCTCCGGATGTTCCAATCATTCGGTGTATGTGGCTATTTAAACTCAGTGCTACCTCCGGTGAACCTTTTCAAGATGCATCCTTATATCACAGTTTAGCAGGTGCTTTGCAATATCTCACCATTACAAGACCCGACATATCCTATGCTGTTCAACAAATATGTCTCTTCATGCATGCTCCTCGTGAGCCACATTTTCAGTCTCCTAAACGGATTCTTCGGTATGTGAAAGACACCTTATCTCATGGTTTGTTTATTTCTCCATCCCCATCCACGAATCTTACTGCATATTTGGACGCGGATTGGGGTGGTTGTCCAGATTCTAGACGCTCAACATCCGGTTATTGTGTCTTTATGGGAGATAATTTGATATCTTGGTCCTCGAAACGTCAACCCACCATTTCACGGTCTAGTGCAGAAGCAGAATATAGGGGAGTTGCAAACACAGTTGCCGAAATCAGTTGGATCCGAAATTTGTTACTTGAACTTCACGTGCCAGTTACTCGTGCCACGCTCGTGTACTGCGATAACATCTCGGCCGTTTATCTTGCTGAAAATTCATTCCAACATCAACGGACCAAACACGTAGAGCTTGATATACGCTTTGTCCGAGAAAAGGTTCGCCTTGGTTCCGTAAAAGTCCTACATGTTCCTGCTGATATCAATACGCAGATATCTTCACCAAGGGGTTACCGAAACATCTTTTCTTATGATTTCGATCCAGTTTATGCCTTCGGTCATCTACGGCTCAAACTGCGGGGGACTGTTAGTCAATAATATTCTTGGATATTATTGACTCATTTATAATAGAATAATTGTAAATAATTCGTCAATGGTGTTAGTTAAGAATTGATTGTGGTTACCGTATATAGTTCCTAGAATCACTCAAAGTCTTGTATTATATATTGTTTGTTGATGAATGAGAATAATCAAGCGATTATAACATCTTTCAGTTTCATGCTTATTTATTTATTTATTTGGTGTAATATTGATTAACTGGTCTGGTGCTTGTGTGGAATATTGATTTAGGCTGCTTCTTGATTTGGTGTTGATTACAAAGCAACACCATAAATAAACTTTCTGCATGCATGGATCCCATGTGGACTATTATGTGGTCCAAGTTCTACTTGTGTGATTTAGTATCCTGTTTTCTTGTTTCGGTTATTTTCCATTTTGTTAGTGAGTAGAGTGGTGGGAAGCTGCTTTCTACGAGTTTCTTTTGTTTTGTTATAACAATAGCAATAGTCTTTTTCACGTTCTTTATGAACTCAATCAGTTTTGTTACAACACTAGTAGTAACAGTAACGGTATCAGTTTTATTTATTTTGTTTTCTATGCTTTTATCAATAAAAAAAAATGCACAATCAGTTTTTGTGTCAAAATTAGCCTTTCTGTGATTTGTGTGTCACTATAATTTACTTGCTCAGAGCTTAGAGTGTAACAGGTGTTCAGGTTCCTTAATTTTTTAGTCCATAACATTCAACTAGCTTCTCTATCTTTTTTTTGATGTTTAGGCATTAGGCTGCTATTTGATTTTGTGTTTTAATGAACTACACATTTAGGTTGTAATGTTGAAGCGACTGATTGAATTAGATGATCTTACAAACCTTGATGAACACTCATTTAGATTTAAATGAACTTACATTTAGTGATAGTTCTACAAATTTAAATAAGCCAACAAACCAAGTTAACAAACCTTCAAATTTTGTTAATCCATGTCAACGGAATAACACTAGTAGTAATTTAAGATATTTACTTGGACAAAAGGTCGAGATAAAAGAAAAGACTATTTACTTTTTTTGTCAAAAGGGTTTTGTAAAGGACATTACTTTTTTAGTTCGTTTGGTGACTCTAAAAATATTAAGCCGCCCTCCCAAACAATAACCCACAATGGTCAGCATGTAGTTCTTTTGTCATCCGACTACAATCAAATAGATCTAATTTTATAAAAAGCTATGTTTTACAAATAAATTTCAGCATCCAAACAACAACTTCCCCATCGAGTGTCAAAGTATAATTCTTTTATTAGCATACTACAATCAGAGAACGCAACTTGTAAAACACAAATACCATAAATTCTTGTAGATTCGAAAGAAGCATAGCATGGACTCGGAGCACGAAGATGTTGGTGGGTTCAATGGATTGTAAAGTGACACAATTGATTGAACAATTTGTGGTTCATTTTACATGTTTGGTTTCATTCATTGATCGAAGAGAAACCGAATTATGGTTGATATATGCTTTATGGGCATACTTTTATTTACACCCACATAATCCCACCAATAAACAATGAAAGGTGCGAGGCATACGTAGGATAACACATTCGATGGCATATATATTATGGTCTTTTTTGGTTTCTTTTTTAGTGGCACACTCGTGTTCCATCATCTTACATCAAAAGTAAAATAAATCCCAAAAAATGGTGTGTGTATATATGTAAAATATTAATAAAGTAAACAATATTGATTATAATAACGGTAATAATATATAAATAAAACATTTCTTGAAGTTAAATTATAATTAATAGACGTTTCGCACTATTGTATCATAGGTGTTAAACACTGCTTCTTTATTAAATAAAATAAAGATATAAATTTTATCTCGAATATGGGTGTGTTCAATAAAGCAACTACAAGAATCATGTAAAAAGTTAACTTAGTGGATATTAAACGAGTCGAGTAGGTGTAACATCCCAACCCGGAGAGGCTGACGTGTCACTATTTCAGATATCAAATCAAAAACCAAATCCATGATATTAAGGAGATAATTTCAAACAAACCAGATAATCCGAAAGAACCTAATTAAGTTATTCATTACATCAATTAAAGTAAAATACAATCTTGATCTTCAACCACTCTTCACTGATTTCCCGGAATACCCTGATTACCTACAATCAAATAAGGAAACACCACAAAAGAAAATACGGGTGAGCCAAAAGTTGCTCAGTGACGAAAATAACAATAGTAGCGATTCGAAACATAAAATACTGATATCTGATACTAAACGGATCATATGGTATTGAAACGGAAATATGATTTTAAACATATATTACTGATACTGAACTGAACATGTAATACTGAACTGAACTGATCTACACGACGCGTATATACAAACAAAATAAGTCGTGTAATATAAGAAGTACCCAGAGCCGAAACTGAACTGATAAGTACATAGCTAGCTAGACTATGCACTAGTGAGATGGTGTGTGGGCGTACACACATGATTCCATCCCCCGAAACTGAACTGAACTGAACTGAACTGAACTAGGATCGATCCATCCGCCTCCCAGATATTATGGCCAAAGTACTACCTGAGTACTAACGTGTTAACGGAGACGCCGTGAACTATTTATTACACACCGTCACGAAAAGTGTCACATCATTGACGCCACAATGACATGTCGGAGAGCTCGGGTAACAGAGTATCAAATCAAATGGTAGTACAACTACCAACATATAACGTATCAATAGAACATTTATAGGAACATGCAATAATGAGCACAAACTTATAAAATATATATTGCATGCTGTAAGCCTTCAACAAGTAAAAATTAACGAGTCGAACGAGTCATAGCATAACAAATAATGTTAGATGACTCGTAAAATACCAAAGGCCAAACGAGTCATATTAACGAAACATGGTATCAAAATCTGTACTACAAACTAACAGAACAGAATTTATACTATGATAAGGTAACCAAGAATCCGTACCTTATACACGAATGATAATAATCAGAAACAAGGTCTAGGCTCGGTTAACGCCACGAGAACCTACGATAACGTAACGCAAATTATAGTTTGGAAAATTCCAGTTCTGCCCCTGTCTTTTCGCACTCGTTAAAAATACTAAACGACGTTTAAAAATTCCAGAAATCTCCAGTTTACTAGATTAGTGGTTTCTAAACAACTTTCATTTAGAAAAGTTTCTGTTTTGGATTACTGAAATATGAGAAAATCGTGGATCTTTACAGCTGCGCAGAACTGCTAGCTGTTACGAAAACGACTATTTGAAGGTCTAAACGAATGAGTTTTTCGATGTTTTATATATCAACAGATTCGTCTTTCGACAAACTTCGTCATGGACATAAATTTTAACTGATTTGAATCTGTTATACAGAAGTTATGGCCTCCGTAAGTTGACTGTAAAATACGGGACTATATCAACTATTTAAAGCTTATTTTTAAACAAAATGAACTATTTATAACGTTTGTTAATATTATATATAACTATAACCGTCAAAAGTTATATATTATTCATTTACATAACATATCAGTATTGTTTTGAAACATAATAGTGATCCATTATTTAATTAATTAATAGTATTATAATTAAATAATAGTGTTTTCTATAACAAGATTTTATAAAAATATTAAGACATTTAAAGAAATAAATTCCTAGAAAATATGTAGATGATCTTAAAATAAAGAGAGTTAACAGAACTGATTTTTATAATTTTTGGAAATTTTTACATATTTTTAAAAGGTTAAAAAGACATTTAAAAAAATATGACTGCTGTTGGGGCTTTCATTCCTAGACTAAAATCCCCAAATTCCAAACCATATAAACCCTAGAAACGATTTCGATTCAATTGAACATCAAATCGATGTTAATGGCCAAACCAATGTTGGGGCTTTCATTCCTAGACTAAAATCGAGCATGTAGGTAGCTTTAATTACCTGTTTTGAAGTCGATTCGATGATGAACCCACGAAGAATAGGTCGCGACTGCTGTGAAGGTCGATTGCTATCCAAACGATGATGATAATCCAATTAATTGTACAGGCAGCTTATAGGGGATCCAATGATGAAAAGCCCTCTATCAATTTCAAGATAGAAGGGTCGGATTGAGGTTTTCAAACGAGTTGCAGGTCCGCGACTTTAAGAAATCAAACAGAGAGTTTGTGTTTGTTTCTGCTAGATTTGTGAGTTGGAATCGATTGGAAACATGTATATGATTGATTAGGTAAAGTTAATTGCATTATTATGTCCGTTTAGTGCGATTTAAAAAGTTGTAAAGTGGCCAAAAGTCGAGTGAATGATTTGGATCGATCGCACTCCCGTTTTATTGAATTATTGTGGGGTATTGTGTTCTAATCTTTCACATGAACGATTTGGTATATTTTTGGCATTTAAAAATTGAGTTTTCGAGTGGATTTGGGGGTCGCCGGCGCCGCGCCGGAGTATCGCCGGCCGGCGACCGGAAACGCGGGGTAGGGGGGAGAGAAAGAGGGTGTTTTCCCAATTTACAGAAATGGCCCCTGAGATTTATGTTATTATTATTTTGTGCTCAAAATTAATAAAATAAGTTTTCAAAATGGCACAAATGCCCCCTGAACTTTTATTATTATATATTATTATTATTATTATTATTATCATCATTAATGTTATTATTTTTTTATATGTGGGTATTATAATTCTACCCCCCTTAAAATAATTTCGTCCACGAAATTGCTAGGTACAGATCGAACAAGATATGACATAACGTACACGGAGTAGTAAAAATCAACAAGTGAACGAAATCCCTCATAACTATTCAATTGCTGAAACGGAATCGATTCGATAGACGAAATCGTATAAGAGCTGACTAATGTGATGTTCAAGAAACAGATAACTGATAACTTCATAACTGATAACAGAAACATATAGAAGATAATAACTAAGAGGTAAATAGATACGGATATTGAGAACGGATTTCATCTTCTATCTCCCATGTAGCTTCACGTTCGGAATGATTTTTCCATAATACCTTTACAAAAGAATAGTTTTCTTACGCATAATGCGTTCTTTTCGGTCAAGTATGGCCTCGGGTTCCTCCTTGAACGATAAGTCTTCACGAATCAAATGAAGCGGATAATTTACAACGTGAAGAGGATGATAATTGTATCCCCTTAAAAGAGATACATGAAAGACGTTATGCACATGTGACAGTTGAGGTGGTAAAGCCAACCGATAAGAAACCTCACCAACTCTTTCTAGAATTTCAAAGGGTCCGATAAACCGTGGACTAAGTTTCCGTTTTAGACCAAAACGTCATAAGCCTTTGCAAGGCGAAACCTTCAGGAACACTTTGTCACCGACCTTAAACTCCAAAAGTCGACGGTATCGGTCTGCATAGCTTTTCTGTCTACTTTTAGCTTCCTTTAACTTTTCTTTCTCGTTCGTGATCTGAACTAACTCGGGTCCTTCAATGACTCTTTCACCGACCTCTTCCCAACAAATAGGTGCTCTACATTTACGACCATACAATAATTCGAAAGGTGCCCTGCCAATGCTAGCTTGCCAACTATTTTTGTAAGCAAACTCGACCAAACATAAGTACTCATCCCAGTTCCCAGTCCACTCTAAGGCACAAGCTCGAAGCATGTCCTCAAGTGTCTGAATAGTACGCTCCGACTGACCATCAGTCTGAGGATGAAACGCCATACTAAACCTCAACTTGGTACCCCATGCAGCTCGCAAACCCTTCCAAAAGCGAGAAGTGAACCTCGGGTCTTGATCAGACACGATAGACACCGGCGTGCCATGAAGTCTAACAATCTCTTGTGTGAAGACTTCAGATAGTTTGCTAACCGAAAATCCTTGCTGAATTGGGAGAAAGTGAGCCGACTTTGACAATCTGTCAACTACAACCCATATTGTATCATTCTTCTTAAATGTCCTTGGCAACCCTGTCACAAAATCCATGGAAATATCATCCCATTTCCATACAGGAATAGGTAGTGGCTGAAGCAAACCACTAGCTCTCTGATGCTCAATCTTGACCTGCTGACAAGTAAGACATCTGCTAACAAATCTAGCCACGTCTTCTTTCATACCATTCCACCAGAAATTCTGACGAAGATCGCGATACATCTTAGAAGATCCTGGATGGATAGAGAACGGAGAACTATGTGCCTCAGCTAATAACGATTCTCGTAGAGAAGAATCATTAGGCACACATAAACGTTTACCACACCAGATTACTCCATGCTCATCTACTCTGAATTCTGATTGTTTACCAATCTCCACATCTGTAAGATTGCCCAGAGGTCACCATCGTCTTTCTGTGCGTTCTTAATCCGGGATATTAAGTCTGACTCAATCTGAAGCCTAGCGAGATATCCGTCGCTCTTGCCAATATGTAGGCCAATACCCAATCTATCGAGATCGGTAACGTTCTGAGACTGTAGCTGTAGGGAGGCTACTGTTCCTGAGCTCTTCCTGCTAAGAGCATCAGCTACCACATTGACCTTTCCCGGATGATACTGAATATTGGCATCATAATCTTTTAACAACTCTAACCATCTTCTCTGTCTCATGTTTAGTTCCTTTTGTGTGAAGATATATTTCAAGCTCTTGTGATCAGTAAAAATATCACAAGTCTCTCCGTAAAGATAGTGACGCCATATTTTCAACGCGAAAGTAACAACAACGAATTCAAGATCATGCGTAGGATAATTAACCTCGTAAGGTTTCAACTGTCGTGAAGCATAAGCAATGACCTTACCATGCTGCATTAGCATACATCCAAGTCCCTTTTTAGAGGCATCGCTGTAAATCTGATATCCACCCGTGCTCGATGGAAGTGTGAGAACCGGAGCAGACACCAACCTTTTCTTGAGCTCTTCAAAACTTTTCTCTCGTTCATCGTTCCAAGAGTACTTAACCCCTTTCCTTAACAGTTGCGTAAGGGGTAAAGCTATAACAGAAAAACCTTCGACAAATCTACGGTAGTAACCAGCAAGGCCAAGGAAACTACGGACCTCTGTGGCTAAGGTAGGTCTAGGCCACTTAGTGATCGCCTCTATTTTAGCAGGGTCCATCATAATACCATCCGCAGAAACAACATGACCCAAAAAGCTACCTTGCTCAGCCAAAATTCACACTTTGAAAATTTAGCATAAAGCTTCTTTTCACGTAATGTTTCGAGCACGATACGAAGATGATTCTCATGCTCCTCCTTAATTTTAGAATAAATTAAGATGTCATCGATAAATACAATGACGAACTTATCGAGAAACTTTCGGAAGACTCGGTTCATTAGGTCCATGAATACGGCCGGGGCATTAGTTAACCCGAACGGTATAACCAGGAACTCATAGTGACCATACCGAGTACGGAAGGCAGATTTAGGGACGTCAGAATCTTTGATCTTTAGCTGATGGTAACCATACCTCAGATCGATTTTAGAGAAACACTTTGCACTCTGAAGCTGATCAAATAAATCATCAATACGAGGCAGAGGGTAACGATTACGAATAGTGATCTTGTTGAGTTCTCTGTAGTCAATGCAGAGTCTCAAAGAACCATCTTTCTTCTTCACGAATAGGACCGGTGCGCCCCAAGGCGAGACACTTGGTCTAATAAATCCCAAATCTAGTAATTCCTGTAACTGCTCATTTAACTCCTTAAGCTCCATAGGTGCCATACGATACGGTGCCTTAGAAATCGGTTCAGCACCTGGAATAAGATCAATAGTGAATTCTACCTCGCGATCTGGTGGAAGTCCGGGTAACTCCTCAGGAAACACGTCAGGAAAATCACATACAATCGGATAATCAGATATGTTCGGCTTATCAGAAGATGTAGCTTTCACTGAAGCTAGGAATCCCACGCAACCGTGCGATAAGAACTTCTGAGCCTTAAACGCAGAGATGATTTTCAACGATTTCCGAGGCTGAGTCCCTTGATAAACGAGTTCAGGGCATTGAGGATTTCCAAATAAAACACGACGTGTCTGGCATTCAATAGTAATGTGATGTCGAGTTAACCAGTCCATACCAAGTATGACATCAAAGTCGCTCATTTGCATAGGAAACAAATCAGCTTTACGAATAATAGACTCGATTCTGATCGGACAATCTCTATAGACATGCGAGATGATAGTCGAATCTCCTAATGGAGTAGTAATAGCCAAAGCGTGCTCTACAGCAGTCGGTGCAGTCATTAAGTACTTAGCAAACAAAAGAGAGACGACAGAATGCGTAGCGCCCGTATCAATTAAGACATAAATATCCCGCTTCCCAATGCAAAGGGTACCGGAGATCATACCTAGGGCATTTACTATCAGTATCGGATAAGACATATATATGTATATAATACGTCCTCAACACCAAGTACCTCAAACAATTTCTCAATATGATTGATCCAATTTTGCACCTCGACCGGATCACTAGAAGTACTGAAAGACTTAAGCCTTTGCTTCTGAAAACGTTCCAACCAGACATGAATACCATCACGGGGTGGTGGTGTATTATCACTGGAAGGTGCTCCTGTATTGTTTTCACCAGGAGGCGCCCCTGTGGCATTACCACCCGACGATGCCCCTGTGGCATTTCCACCAAGTGGTGCGCCAGTGGCGTTACCGACAGGTGGTACTCCGGTAACATTTCCAACTGGTGGCATTCCAGTGGCACTGCCAGTAGGTGGTTACAACCATATTAGCCTGCTGCATTTGCTGGAAAACAGTTTGGGCAGTCTGAGCCATCATGTTAGGGAGCATCCCCGAAATAGCAGTGTCGACAACATTAGCGACCAGTGCTTCCAAGTTTGCATCAGACTAGGGGCCATTCGAGTTATTGCGGTTGTTCACACGTCTCTTAGGAGCCATCGGAAATGAAGATATACGTATGAACACTAGAATTTAGATTGGAAAGATGTTAGATCCTAACCCAACGTCTACCCATTACCTCACAAGTTTATTATTAATGTTTAAGTTTTCTACAGGAAATAGCCTTTGCTCTGATACCATAACTGTAACACCCCAACCCGGAGAGGCTGACATGTCACTATTTCAGATATCAAATCAAAAACCAAATCCATGATATTAAGGAGATAATTTCAAACAAACCAGATAATCCGAAAGAACCTAATTAAGTTATTCATTACATCAATTAAAGTAAAATACAATCTTGATCTTCAACCACTCTTCACTGATTTCCCGGAATACCCTGATTACCTATAATCAAATAAGGAAACACCACAAAAGAAAATACGGCTGAGCCAAAAGTTGCTCAGTGACGGAAATAACAATAGTAGCGATTCGAAACATAAAATACTGATATCTGATACTGAACGGATCATATGGTATTGAAACGGAAATCTGATTTTAAACATATAATACTGATACTGAACTGAACATGTAATACTGAACTGAACTGATCTACACGACGCGTATATACAAACAAAATAAGTCGTGTAATATAAGAAGTACCCAGACCCGAAACTGAACTGATAAGTACATAGCTAGCTAGACTATGCACTAATAAGATGGTGTGTGGGCGTACACACATGATTCCATCCCACGGAACTGAACTGAACTGAACTAGGATCGATCCATCCGCCTCCCAGATATTATGGCCAAAGTACTACCTGAGTACTAACGTGTTAACGGAGACGCCGTGAACTATTTATTACACACCGTCACGAAAAGTGTCACATCATTGACGCCACAATGACATGTCGGAGAGCTCGGGTAACAGAGTATCAAATCAAATGGTAGTACAACTACCAACATATAACGTATCAATAGAACATTTATAGGAACATGCAATAATGAGCACAAACTTATAAAATATATATTGCATGCTGTAAGCCTTCAACAAGTAAAAATTAACGAGTCGAACGAGTCATAGCATAACAAATAATATTAGACGACTCGTAAATACCAAAGGCCAAACGAATCATATTAACGAAACATGGTATCAAATCTGTACTACAAAGTAACAGAACAGAATTTATACTATGATAAAGGTAACCAAGAATCCGTACCTTATACACGAATGACAATAATCAGAAACAAGGTCTAGGCTCGGTTAACGCCACGAGAACCTACGATAACGTAACGCAAATTATAGTTTGGAAAATTCCAGTTCGGCCCCTATCTTTTCGTACTCGTTAAAAATACTAAACGACGTTTAAAAATTCTGAAAATCTCCAGTTTACTAGATTAGTGGTTTCTAAACAACTTTCATTTAAAAAAGTTTCTGTTTTGGATTACCGAAATATGAGAAAATCGTGGATCTTTACAGCTGCACAGAACTGCTAGCTGTTACGAAAACGACTATTTGGAGGTTCTAACGAATGATTTTTTCGATGTTTTATATATCAACGGATTCGCCTTTCGACAAACTTCGTCATGGACATAAAGTTTAACTGATTTGAATCTGTTATGCAGAAGTTATGGCCTCTGTAAGTTGGCTATAAAATACGGGACTATATCAACTATTTAAAGCTTATTTTTAAACAAAATGAACTATTTATAACGTTTGTTAATATTATATATAACTATAACCGTCAAAAGTTATATATTATTCATTTACATAACATATCAGTATTGTTTTGAAACATAATAGTGATCCATTATTTAATTAATTAATAGTATTATAATTAAATAATAGTGTTTTATAACAAGATTTTATAAAAATATTAAGACATTTAAAGAAATAAATTCCTAGAAAATATGTAGATGATCTTAAAATAAAGAGAGTTAACAGAACTGATTTTTATAATTTTTGAAAATTTTTACATATTTTTAAAAGGTTAAAAAGGCATTTAAAAAAATATGGCAGGGGCTCGGGTTCGAACCCGTGACCTCAAACCCAAACTCCCACATACAAACCAGTAGATAAAAGGCCTCAGCCGCGTTATAACTCGGCTTTTAAATCTTAAAACCCGTCTTAAACAAATCCCCCAATTTAACATAAACCCTAGTTTCGAAATCAATCCAATTGACCACGAATTCGATGATGTTAATGCTTAAATTCATAGGGCTTTTAATCCCCATCTAAAATCGAGCTAATAGGTGTGTTCAATTACATGTTAACCAATCCCGAATCCAAAATCCCCAAATTCCAAACCATATAAACCCTAGAAACGATTTCGATTCAATTGAACATCAAATCGATGTTAATGGCCAAATCAATGTTGGGGCTTTCATTCCTAGACTAAAATCGAGCATGTAGGTAGCTTTAATTACCTGTTTTGAAGTCGATTCGATGATGAACCCACGAAGAATAGGTCGCGACTGCTGTGAAGGTCGATTGCTATCCAAACGATGATGATAATCCAATTAATTGTACAGGCAGCTTATAGGGGATCCAATGATGAAAAGCCCTCTATCAATTTCAAGATAGAAGGGTCGGATTGAGGTTTTCAAACGAGTTGCAGGTCCGCGACTTTAAGAAATCAAACAGAGAGTTTGTGTTTGTTTCTGCTAGATTTGTGAGTTGGAATCGATTGGAAACATGTATATGATTGATTAGGTAAAGTTAATTGCATTATTATGTCCGTTTAGTGCGATTTAAAAAGTTGTAAAGTGGCCGAAAGTCGAGTGAATGATTTGGATCGATCGCACTCCCGTTTTATTGAATTATTGTGGGGTATTGTGTTCTAATCTTTCACGTGAACGATTTGGTATATTTTTGGCATTTAAAAATTGAGTTTTCGAGTGGATTTGGGGGTCGCCGGCGCCGCGCCAGAGTATCGCCGGCCCGCGACCGGAAACGCGGGGTAGGGGGGAGAGAAAGAGGGTGTTTTCCCAATTTACATAAATGGCCCCTGAGATTTATGTTATTATTATTTTGTGCTCAAACTTAATAAAATAAGTTTTCAAAATGGCACAAATGCCCCCTGAACTTTTATTATTATTATTATTATTATTATTATATTATTATTATTATTATTATTATTATTATTATTATTATTATTATTATCATTAATGTTATTATTTTTTTTATATGTGGGTATTATAGTAGGGGTGTTTACTGTCCAGTTTGGATGGTTAGGCCAAGATTTTTGGACAAATCAATGGTTTGCAATTTTGTATAAATGTAAACCAAACTTAGCCAACGGTTTGGCGGTGTGGTTTTGACGGTCTATACGGTTTGGTTTTGACGGTATAACCGGTTTTCGTCTATGAATAATTCACTTTCATTTTTTCATGTGATGTTAGACTTGACTTTGTTTTATGAAATTTACTTACGCATTGGTTTTGAAGCATGGTCTTTGGATCAAACTTGAGATTAGCTTGTGTTGTTTCTAGGGGTTCATGCAATTTTACATTTTCATATGGTGTTTAGACATCATTGAAAAAATAATTCTATAGTAACTAGTAATCTCACAATTTTTTTTATAATAAATAGATAAAAAAAGGCTACATGCTTTAAGTGTGTGATACAAGCTGTAGAAGTAGAAAATGTTTGTTATTTGTTCACATCATATATAATATAAAAGTTAATTTTCCAAAATAGTATACATATGTAATATTGCAATTATGATGACTATATAAACATGCAAGTTTATCTTTCTTACCTTTTCTATTTTAGATTTTGAAAGTCGTATTACTAAATCAACATATGTAAACTTCTATACAGCCGGTCTGGTTTACACGCACTACTAGAAAACTTTGCTTTTTGCGACAAACGAGATTGTTGCAAATTTGTCACAAAACATGTTTTGCAACAAGTTTGCGTCAAAAATGACTTTGTTACAAAAACCCTTGTTGCAAAAATTTTGCGACAACTTTCTGACAGCTTTTACGACAGGTTTACGACAAGTATTTTGCGGCAGAGTACCAACAATCTTCTGACAAATGATTGCGACAACTTTGCGTCAAACTTTTGCAACAAATTTGTGACAAAAGTTTGCAACAAGTTTGCGACAAATGTTTGCAACAAATTTGCGACAAGTGTTTGCAACAAATTTGTGACAAACTTTTGCGACAAAGTTGTAACAATATCTGTTTTGTCCTTTTGCAACAAACTTGCGATAACTTTCCTTTGAACAGAAAATTTAATTTTAAATTAAAATAATCCAGTTTTTTTAACCTGTTTGTAACTTAATACAATTCAAATAACCATTCAACCACAATCTAAGTCCAATTACACCAATCCAAACAAATATTGTTTACATAATCCAAGAACAATATGATAATTTAATTAACTAAACTAAACTACACTATGGTGAATGATTGTCTGAATTTTTACTAAATTCTTTCAAAAAAGAGGCCATTTGTTGTTGCATCTCCGCTCGCATTTGTTGCTGCATCTCCTCACGCATGTTTCTTCTGATCTCATCAACATGTTGTTGCATTTCATTCCGCATTTGTTGTCGGAACTACATGTGCATACAAATATAAATTAGGTTAGCCTAACACACATATATACATGCGTGAATAACATATAACCATAGTTCATTATACCATGAAATAAAATTATGTTTACGGGTGATACAAATAAAAATCTAAATAAATTTTATTAAATATAAATGATAAAAATCATATATCAACATCTATAACCTAAAACATCTTAACAATCTGGTAATATATGAGAACCTAGCACACATTCATGACTAAATATAATAGTAAAAGGTTGTTTTAAGTAAATTACCTCCTCCTGTGATTGTTGGAGTGCAGCTTGTGTTAGGCTGGACGTGAGAGATGTAGACGGAGTCCCGGTCATGATAAAATAAGGATCTGATGATCCTATCCCATATAACTCTCTGCCCTCTCCCGTACTATCACACCAACAATCAACATCACCCAATGGATGTTGATTTTTGTCAATATCATGTTTCTCAATCATCTTTCTACAATACGTGTCCTACAATTTGACAAAACATATTGTTAAAACAATAAAAAATTTTATAACAATGATATAACAATAATAATGATAACTTACATATATTTCACTTGATCGAGCGGTGCAAAACTGCATCCCTTCTGGATTCTCATCAAATTGTCCGGCCCGGTATAGCTTTTTTGACTCTTTATCTAGATGTGTTTCTAGAAACAATTCGCTCATTGTAACAGGCCGACCTAATTTCTTTTCCTACAATATAAAACATAAAGTTTAACATATATGTTAATAGTAAAAGCACACAATTACTATACTTTTTAAATATAATTAGATTACTAAGCGAAGACGATGCTCGTCATATCCGATGGATCCGCCAGTGTGCCTGGACGTAACACCCGAGCTATCAACACTATTCCTATTCTTACTCCCTCTTTCTGATGCTTTAGCAAACTCGAAAGTGTTAAAATACTACAAATAGTAAAAATATAATTATGATAATACAACTACAATAAATTATAACAAAAGAACAATAATGTCTTAACTCACTTACCTCACATAACGGAACCCATAAGTCATTGTGCCATAATCGTGGTGGAAAATCACGCATGATGGTGTAGTTAAATTTATTAGGTGGTATAAAATGACCGGTTTTTTTGCTAAATCTCTAGATTCTGCTTTGATCTATAAATGATGCCTCGATATAGATCGGATGCCGTGTTGTTGAATCCTTCTTTAATGGCAAAGTTGTCAGCTTGATCCCATCCACAAATTTCCTTAAAAGTTAATATTTGATGATTATTCTTCAAGCTTATTAATAAATAGCAGAAAAAAATAATTTTTATATGTTACCTTGTATTTCTCAAACATACTATTTTTTACTTCTTTAGGGACAAGCGAGTAACGTGGCCAAGGCCCCTCAAGATGTTATTCCAGTATTTTTGTAATCGTCCTATGAGCCTTACCATTAGCAAACCTACAATATTATATAAACAAATAAATATATTTATAGAATAAATTAATAATATAAATTTTAGTTTTAAACATACATACTTCTTCCCAACTCGTCTAATAGGAGGCCTTTGAGAGGTATGTTGGGTCGTATAATCTGTATTCGAGCCACCATGAGAAGGGCGAGAAGGCGTGTTTGTGTCTTGCTCATCATCAAAGTCCTCATGTCCCATAGATTGAGATCTATTATATCCCTCAGATTCCTCCATACATCGATATACCCCATCCATATCAGCCATAACATCACCATCACCTGCACGAATAGTACTGCCGCCGTATCCACAGCCTAACGTTCCACTTAACTGAGGACTGGCCTTTGAATGACGCCCACGACCATGAGTAGACGGTGAAGTCCCACAAGAATGTGGGACACGACCACGAGTACCTAACATAATGTACCTGCATTTAATAGAACAAGTATGATTATGTATACAATATAAGATTTAACAAGTCATATGATAGTAATATAAACATACCATGTAAAAAGTCAAAAATAATTTAAAATTTATGAAACCAAACAAGTTTGTCTTAATCTGAAGAGTGGTCAGAAAAAACAATTTCATCATCAGCAGATGTATCTTCTTCGTCTTCTAGTTCATCCTCTTCAATTTGTTCCTCCTCAGATCGTTCACCATCATCATCTATCATTTGCTCTTCTGTAACTAGGCACACACGTCCACTATTAGTTACTGTATCTGGTAAATCAAACCGTTGATTGTGACTAGGCACACACGTCCACTATAATTATCATGATTTAATTAGCTTACTTACACGGTGTTGAAACCATTGAGCAAAGTATTTATCTCTAAGAGTTGATTGTGACTCATGCGGGTATAATTGTGGCGCCTCCACATTGAATTTTTTTACGTAATCAGAAACTTCTTCACAATTTAATAAAACATAGGTGTGCACCTTGTGAAGGTCTTTATCTGTCATAAATGTTCGCTTTCCATTCTTTTCATGCAATCTTCTTGATGGATGTACAAACACGCTTAGTTTAGAGTTTTCGCTTGAAGAAATAGGATGTAGGGGTGCAAAATTTCGAGGCTCTCGGTTATGACTTGTCTCAATGGTCGGGTCAAAGTATAGAGAGCAATAAGTAGCAAGTTCATTCGCTAGGTGTTCCTTGGTGATTGAACCCTCAATCTTTGCTTTGTTTCTAATCCTTCTTTTTATCAAGCCCAACTTCCTACATTTAGAAGTTATCAAGAATGTGTTATGCATAGGGAAAATAATCTTCAAATACATTAGATCTATAAGATTACAATTAGTGTGGTTACCTCTCATATTGATACATCCATCTGTATTGAACCGGACCACCAAGCAAAGCTTCATCAGCTAAATGTATGATGAGGTGTTCCATAGAATCAAAGAAACCAGGGGGAAATATTCTTTCCAACTTGCAAATGGTTTGAACAATAGTGCATTTCATGTCATACAAGTCATCTAGATGTAGTGTTTTTGAGCATAACACTCGAAAGAACATGCACAACTCTGTTACAGCCTCATATGTATCATTTGAAACAAATCCTCTAATAGCAATTGGAAGCAAACGTTGCATAAATACGTGACAATCATGGCTTTTCATATTATAAAAACTGTTATCTTTGATGTTTACACAACTCCCTATGTTTGCTACATACCCATCAGGAAATTTTAGTGTTTTTAACCATGAACTAACTTTTTTAAGCTCATTCTTCTTCAAAGTGTAATCTCCCTTATTTGTGGTTACCTTCCCGTTGTTACCATAAACGGGGTTAAGAAGAGGTCGGTCACAATAAAGCTCAATATCATGTCTTGCTTTCATATTATCTTTAGACTTAGGAGTGTCCATAATTGTATGAAAGAGATTGTCAAAGACATTCTTCTCGATATGCATAACATCGAGGTTGTGTCGGATCAACAACTTCCTCCAATACGGAAGCTCCCAAAAGATGCTTCTCTTCACCCAATTATGTGTAATACCAAAACCAGATGGTTTCTTATATTTTGAACTACCATGGGGATGACCTTGGTAAACAGTGTCAAAATGCTGAATGGTCCGCCATATTTCATCTCCGGTTGGCTCTGGGATAGGTTTTACCTCCTTCACCATTACGTTTTTCCTAAAGTTAATCTTATCTTTTCGAAAACTATGTTTGGCTAGAAGATGTTGTCTATGACAGTCAAGCCAGCATGGCTTCCCTCCAAATTGAAGCTGGAAAGATCTTGATTTATCTCCACAATATGGGCAAGCTAGCTTACCATGGGTGCTCCATCCGGACAACATTGCATAAGCAGGGAAGTCACTAATTGTCCACAACAGTACAACCTTCATTTGAAAGTTGTTTGTTCAATAAGCATCATAAGTTTCAATGCCATACATGAACAACAGTTTCAACTCGTCTATTAAAGGTTGTAGAAAAACGTCCAAATTCTGACCGGGATTCTTCGGACCAGGGATGAGCAAAGGCATTTGTATGTATTCTTTTTTTAATTCAAGCCAAGAGGGTAGGTTGTAAACTGTAATAAACACCGGCCAACATGAATATGGGGTCCCGTTTGAATTATTTGGACTGAACCCATCGATACATAGCCTGATACGAACATTGCGTGTCTCTTGTGCAAAATCAGGAAAAAGTGAGTTAAAATAGTTCCAAGCCTGACCATCACTAGGATGACACATTTTTTCTGGTTGTCTACGATGAACTGCATGCCAACTCATATATTCAGCCGTTTTCTTTGAATAAAACAATCTTTGAAGTCTTGGTCCAATAGGCATGTAGTTCATTACTAACTCAGGCACCTTGTTCCTTTTTCCTTGTATCTATTTTCTTTACATACTTTACAACAATCATCCTCAGAAAACTGCCCATAAAATAACATGCAATGGTTTTTGCTTACATGAATCTGTTGTGATGGCAACTCTAATGGCTTCAACATCTTCTTAGTCTCGTAATAGTTTCTAGGTAGAGTATCACCAACAGGTAGACTGTCTTTGTATATCAAAAGTAATTTATCAAAAGTTGAGTCAGAAACATTACACTCTAATTTCCAGTGCAACAATCTGGTGGTGGTGGAAAATGTGCTAGCATTTTTGCACCCATCCCACAAAGGCTTATTCGCTTGTTCTAACATATTATAGTATGCATGGGTTGTTTGATTTGCAGGTTATGGTCCCTGCTGAAAATAAGGATGTTGATTTTGATGCATGCTTTCCATAATCATTTGATCATATCCGGTAAATTCACCAAGATCTTCATCAGCTTCTTCAAGGATTACACGATCTATGTGATGACCCATATGTTGAGACGGTCCTGGGTTTGAGCATTGACCCATATCTTGTGTTGTAAATGATTCACCATGCCTATCCCATATCAAATAATTCTTCATGAATCCTTTGTCCTATAGGTGATACTCAATAGAGTCTCTCGTCTCGTAATAACGATTTTTGCATTTTGCACACGGACATCTAATTACAAAGACCTCCATCCCTTCGATAGTCGTGCTTCTAATATTAGTTGCATTAGCGTATGCAAAATCCAAGAAATAAGTAACAATTTGTTGAAATGCAGGATTGAAAACACCATTACTAGTGGTTCTCATCGTATACATTCATTCTCGATTAAACGACATGCTTAGAGATCTATAACTAAAGAACCATAATGGTTAGAAACTAAAAAATTAACCAACACATAATCATCCCAGTAACAACAGAAGATAAAGAAAAAACACTAGATAACATAAAAAACAGCTAATTAAAATAAGCAAACTTTAGGTTTCTAACAACCCAATTTCATCAACTACAAAATATCAAGACCTAGTATTTATAAGTAAAAATGATTATTAATTCAGACATATCAAGACCTAGTATTTATAACACAATACAAAGCTACTGATTCGTATGGAATCCAATCTTTTTTCTCTTTTTGATTCCATAAGTAATTAATATGCTATGTATGACTACACAATCTATTTGAAATAATAACCCAATTTTGGGTGACACCCCTTTGTAACTTACCATATGTTCTCCTTCATGGTTATAATATAAACATCATATTTTATCTTTAGATAATTAAAGCCCATAAATAATCAATAACCCACACATTTAAAAAATAAAAAAAACAAACTATTTTATTTTCATACCAATCGTAAACCCCATTATTGATAGTCACACACTCAAAGGTTGTCTCTCATAATCCTCTCAATCACTCTGCTTTTGCACTGCTCCACCTTCATCCTCTGAATCTTACCACTGTTACCCTTTGACCACTGTACCCTTCAAAACTTGTAACTCTAATTTATTGTTTATGTAATTTAGACTGAATTTTGATTAAATTGTTAATATTTATGTTGTAATTGCTAAGAATTTTTATTAAATTGTTAATATTTATGTTGTAATTGCTAAGAATTTTTACTTTTTTCAAGTGAAATTCGGACTTTAGAGCTTATATTGCTAAGGTGAGTATATAAAGCTTTCTAAAAAGGTATGTACCAAGAAGAAACTTACCAAGAAGCAACTTTATAAAGAAACTTACCAAGAAGGAGAAGCCACCACCGCCTGTGAAGACGGGGCTCGACGGCTGGAGTGCGACGAAGGTGCGCGACGGTGCAGTGAAGACGGCGGTCCGACGGGCTGAAGGCGGCGGTCCGACGGGGTGATGAAGGGGTGTGCGACGGCTGGACGAAGACGACGGTGGTGTCCGGTGGATGATGTGCGATGGCTGGATGAAGACGACGGTGGTGTCCGGTATGTCTGATGATGATGGTGATGAATGAGGGTGGGTTTTTCAATTTAGGGCTTTTTTTTAGTTTAGCTAGGGCTTTTATTCACTTTAAGGTTTCCTTAATTATATTGTAATTAATTTTAAATAAATGTTGTTGCAAAGTTGTTGGAGTTTGTCAAAAGTTGCGACAAATTTGTGACATAAGAAGAAATTTTGTCACAAAGTTGTTGCATTTTCGTGACAATTTTCCAACAAGTATATTATTTTTTTTTGTTTTTTGAGTACTAAACGTAGTGTTTTCCGCTCTAACTTTTTTGTCATCTTTAATATGCATATCAAACTCTTATTCCTCCAAATTTTATATTTGAACGCATACATAAACGCCGATACACAATGATATGGAGATACTCAATAAAGACACATGTTATCTTGTCGTGTGTATATATATGAGCATAAATGTATACACACATGCATAATGATACACATCCATAAACACACACAATAATATACATATATACACATACATAAATTCACATGTGATGTATACATTATAAATCCACACATGCACATAAAAACGTAGAATCACCTAGCCATCCCTAATCGGCTAATTAATGTTAACAATCATTGACTAGTACTAAAACTAAACCGCTTAAGTGTTTCTAAATGTTGTTAACTAAACAATCTTGGCTTTAATTTCATATACTGGTCATTACTAACGCTCGTTGTTCTACATTTGATCTTTTTTGATCTTATTGTTTAAAGAAAAACATAATGATCCCTAATATACATGTATACATGTGCGCACATGAATCACATACATATGAATACACATATATATATAATTCAAATAAAATACAAAATAATACTGATAGAAAAATAAATATTTTTTTATAATTTAATTACTACTAATTATTAATATCATAAAAACAAAATAATTTAACTTTAATATTCCGAATATTATAAGAAAAGTTTTTAAAAAATATGTCTTATTATTAATATATTATTAAAACAAATTGATATTTAATTTTAAAAAATTCAAGTTTGTCACAAATTTGTCACAAATTGCGACAAATTTGCCACAAAGTACTCCAGGTTGTCGCAATTTTGTCGTAAGTTGCGACAATTTTGCAACAAAATTTAGTTTCCCTCTAAATTTTTGCGGGTTTCCAATTTGTTGTCATAAATTTGTCGCAAAAGTTGTTTGTGATTGCGACAATTTTGCGACAAAAGAGGTAATTGTCACAGTTTTGTCACAGTGTTGTCGCTTTCTTCAAAGTTTCACAGTTTGTCACAAACTTGTCATAATTTTGTCTTTATTTGCGACAAAAAAAATTTTGTCACAAAATATAGTTGCAAAAAACAGAGTTTTCTTGTAGTGACGGTCGCTTAAACATTCCAAATCAAAAACCGGTCAAATGTCAATGGTTTATGTAACACCCCAACCCGGTTAGGGCTGACGTGTCACACAAACAGTAATCAGAGGTTCATAACGATAAGATTAAAGTACTAAGAAACACACAAATCCTTACATAGGCCCAAATAATTTAAATAAAGTCTTAACATCAAATACTATTAAATCTTATTAATCCAAATGTTCTCATCCTAACTTCTTGAGTTAACACTCTTCACTCGTTCCCCTGAGCCCCTTGAGTACCTGTTATAAAAATAAGAGAAAACAACAAAAGAAAATACGGCTGAGCCAAAGAATGCTCAGTAACGGAAATAAACGATAGCAATACAATGATCGATAATGATAACAATGAGATGATCAAGTTGAAAATCAAATGATAATGATCATCTAAAAGGAATACCCATATGAGCCAATAACAATAACAATTAACAATGTGTACATTAGCTGCAGTTCTAATGCACCAATATGTGAGATAGGAATGTGGGCACACACACCTAACCATCTCACCAATAACAATAACAATGATATCCTAGGATCGATCCATACGCCTCCTTTAACAATAATCAATATGTGTCACAACTTAGCACATAATAATAATGTAGAGACGCTGTGGTCTAATCGCTCTGCCACAGATAGAGCACGTCACTTGTGCCACAATGACGCCCTATGTCCCCATAGGTGGATGTGCTCGGGTATAGAGGTCAATGATACAATCAATCAAGCCAATATAACACAATAAGTTACACTAGTGCTCATAACCCTTAATCAAGGTTACTAGCTATAATCAATCATTTAGGGAGCATGTGACAATGAGTACAAAGCAGATAAAGGCTATCACATGCAAACAATATCAACTATACAATAAACACTTATAACAATAATCTTATGGATTTAATAACCAACAAGTCAAGTTAAGAATTCAAAATACAGATCAAGAACGAGAGGTATTCATGCTACGAGAGGAAAAGGTCGGAATCCGTACCTTATACACGAATGACAATAATCAGAAACAAGTCTAGGCTCGGTTAACGCCGTGAGAACCTACGATAACGTAACGCAAATTATAGTTTGAAAAATTCCAGTTCTGCCTCTGTCTTTTCGCACTCGTTAAAAATACTAAACGACGTTTAAAAATTCTGAAAATCTCCAGTTCACTAGATTATTGAGTTCTGAACAACTTTTATTTAGAAAAGTTTCTGATTTCGATTACCGAAATATGAGAAAAACGTGGATCTTTACAGCTGCGCAGAACTGCTAGCTGTTACGAAAACGACTATTTAGAGGTCTAAACGAATGAGTTTTTCTATGTTTTATATATCAACAGATTCGTTTTTCGACGAACTTCGTCATGGACATAAGGTTTAACTGATTTGGATCTGTTATGATAAAGTTATGGCCTCCGTAAGTTGGCTGTAAAATACGGAACTAAATCAACTATTTAAAGCTTATTTTTAAACAAAATGAACTATTTATAATGTTTGTTAATATTATATATATAAATTGTTAAGGTTTTTAACAAACTAATTTACAGGAGATTAATTGGGTACTTTCATATAATGAGTTTTATGTTTAATCATATTTTTAACATTTATTTAAAAGAATCCATAAAAAAATAGTTAACTAAATGCCCTTTTTATATAGTTTTATAAAGGTTTAAGCTTAAAGAAAATTACAGAAAATTAAGGTTGATGATTTAAAAATAAACAGAGCTTATAAAAGGATTTTTATAATTTTTGAGAATTTTTCTAAAATTTTAAAATGCTTAAAAGGCATAAAAAAAATAATGGGAGGGGGCTGGTTTCGAACCCGTGACCTCCTCCCCATACTCCCACACCCAAACCACTGAACCAAAGGCACAAGCCGTGTAATGACTCAGCTTCTAATTCTTAAAACAAGTCTTAAACAAATTCCCTAATTTCCCCATGAACCCTAGTTTCAATTTGGATCAAATTGAAGTACAAAACGATACTGATCAATGAAATAAACATGGGGCTTTGATTCCCATGTGAAATCGAGTTTATGGATGTGTTTAATTTTACCAGATGTAGTCTAATCGATGATGAACCCCACGATGAACAGTCGCGGCTAATGTGGAATCCAAACGATGATCAAACACTGATGATACTCGAATTAATTGCACAGGAAGTTTCTAGTGGTGTACACGATCAAAATGCTTCTGTTAATTTGGGTTTAGAATGTATCTAGATGGGATTTCGAGTAGTTGCAGGTCCGCGGAGAAGGTGATGATCGATTATGGTTGTTTGTTGTTTTTAGAGTGTAATTGAATATGCCAACTGATTAGAAATGCTTATATGATCGTGTATGTGTGATTAGTTTGATTTATTATAGTGTATAGTGCGTTATAAAGTAATGAAGTCGGCCGAAAGTTCAAACCGCACTAGTTCGACTCCATAATTCAATTTGCAGTGGCCCACGAGTTCTAATTAAGCACGAAATGTTGTCGGGACGATTTGTTTGAAGGAAAATCGATTAAAGTGGTCGTTTGGGGGGTCGCCGGAGCCGGTTTTTTGGCCGGAAAGAGCTGCCGGCGAGGGGACGGGAAAACGGGAGGAGAGACAGAGAGTTTTAACATATTTTCACCTTTAGTCCCTGTGGTTTCATGTTTTATTTATTTTGTACCCAAAGTTATTATTATTATTATTATTATTATTATTATTACTATTTATTACAGGTATTATAATTCTATCCCCCTTAAAATAATTTCGTCCTCGAAATTCTAAATAATGTAGCATGAATCCTTCTGAAAATACAATACGGTGAAAATAATACTTCTTTAAGCACACACCACTTACGAATAGAGTAATCACTAACAGTTAGGCTTAGAAAAAAACTTACACTTAGTTGTCGAATAAGTATGGATACTGTGAACGAATCATTTCTTCTGTCTCCCATGTCGCCTCGCGTTCAGAATGATTTTTCCATAAAACTTTAACGAACGGTATAGACTTGCGTCTCATAACTCGTTCTTGACGATCAATAATAGCTTCAGGTTCTTCTTCATAAGAAAGATCTTCTTGAATCGCGTGAAGAGGGTAACTAATAACATGCAACGGATGATAGTTGTATCCCCTCAACAAAGAGACTTGAAAAACGTTATGAACATGAGAGAGTTGCGGTGGCAATGCTAAACGATACGAGACTTCTCCAACCCTTTCAAGAATCTCAAACGGACCGATAAAACGTGGACTTAACTTTCCTTTAATTCCAAATCGACGTATGCCACGACAAGGTGACACTTTGAGAAACACATGATCTCCGACTCTAAATTCCAACGCTCGTCGGTGTTGATCGGCGTAACTCTTTTGTCTACTTTGGGCTTCTTTCAACTTCTCTCTGGCAATGGCAACTTTGTCATTAGTAATTCTAACCAATTCCGGTCCTTCGATTATCTTCTCTCCAACCTCATTCCAACATATCGGTGCTCTACATTTTCGACCATATAAAAGTTCAAACGGGGCCATATTTATACTAGCCTGCCAACTATTATTATACGCGAACTCAACTAAGCATAAATACTCATCCCAATTGCCCGTCCATTCGAGTGCGCATGCTCTAAGCATATCCTCCAAAGTCTGAATAGTGCGTTCAGATTGTCCGTCAGTCTGCGGATGGAAGGCGGTACTAAATCTTAATTTGGTTCCCCAAGCATTTTGGAAACCCTTCCAAAAGCGTGACGTGAAACGCGGATCTCTATCACATACAATCGATGATGGCGTGCCATGAAGTCGAATAATATCTTGCAGAAATATCTCTGATAATTTGCTAACTGAGTAACCCTGTTGGATGGGCAAGAAATGAGCCGACTTTGTGAGTCTATCAACTACGACCCAAATGGCGTCGTTCTTCTTGAATGTTTTTGGTAGGCCTGTAACAAAGTCCATGGAAATATCATCCCATTTCCACACAGGAATATCTAATGGTTGCAGTAATCCACTAGCTCTTTGATGCTCAATCTTTACTTGCTGACAAGTTAAACAATGACTCACGTATTTAGCTACGTCTTCTTTCATACCACTCCACCAAAAGTTTTGCCTTAAATCTCTATACATCTTAGTGGCTCCCGGGTGAATAGAGAATGGTGAACTGTGTGCCTCTGCTAATAAGGAGTCACGAAGGGTTGAATCATTTGGCACACATAATCTATTTCCACACCAGATAACTCCTTGTTCATCAACTCGAAACTCAGATTGTTTCCCTATCTTCAAATTTTGTAATATCGCCCAAAGTTCTCCATCTTGATTCTGAGCTTCCTTGATCCGTGTAATAAGATCAGATTCTATCCTCATCTTGGCTAGATAACCATTAGACTCACCAAGCTGTAACCCAACTTCCATTCTATCCAGATCTGAGATAATCTGTGGTTGGATTTGAAGACATGCTACTCCACCTGCACTCTTTCGACTGAGAGCATCTGCCACGACATTCGCCTTGCCCGGATGATACTGGATGTTGGCATCATAATCCTTGAGTAGTTCTAACCATCTCCTCTGCCTCATATTGAGTTCTTTTTGAGTGAAAATATATTTAAGGCTCTTATGATCAGTAAAGATGTCACATGTCTCTCCATACAAATAATGTCTCCAAATCTTTAATGCAAACACTACAGCTGCAAGCTCTAAGTCATGTGTTGGGTAGTTTACTTCGTACGGTTTAAGCTGTCGGGAAGCATAGGCAATAACTTTACCATGCTGCATAAGAACACAACCGAGTCCCTTCTTTGATGCATCACTATAAATTTGGTATCCGCCAGAACCCGAAGGTAACGTAAGAATAGGGGCAGATACCAGTCTTTTCTTCAGTTCCTCAAAACTCTTTTCTCTATCCTCGTTCCACGTAAATTTTACACCCTTTCTCAATAGTTGAGTTAGAGGTAATGCTACACGAGAGAAACCTTCCACAAAACGTCGGTAATAGCCCGCTAAACCAAGAAAACTACGAACTTCAGTGACGGATGTCGGTCGAGGCCATTTAGTAATAGCTTCCACCTTTGCCGGATCCATAGTGATACCTTTAGCTGATACAACATGGCCTAAAAATGCCACTTGTTCAAGCCAAAAGTCACACTTAGAAAATTTAGCATATAACTTCTTTTGGCGTAAGGTCTCTAAAATCGTGCGGAGATGGTCTTCATGCTCCTCTCTACTTTTAGAGAATACCAAAATGTCATCGATAAAAACAATTACAAAGCGGTCCAAATACTCATGGAACACTCTGTTCATGAGGTCCATAAAGACAGCTGGAGCATTGGTCAAGCCAAAAGGCATAACTAGGAACTCATAGTGACCGTAACGGGTGCGAAATGCTGTCTTAGGAACATCTTGATCTCGGATCCTCAATTGATGGTATCCTGATCTAAGGTCGATCTTAGAGAAGAACTTTGCCCCTTGTAGTTGATCGAAGAGATCATCAATACGCGGTAACGGATAGCGGTTCCGGATAGTAATCTTATTAAGCTCTCGGTAGTCGATGCATAGACGCATACTACCATCTTTCTTCTTCACAAATAATATCGGTGCCCCCCATGGTGAAACACTTGGTCTAATGAATCCGAGTTGTAATAACTCCTGCAGTTGTTCTTTCAATTCCTTCAACTCTACTGGAGCCATCCGATAAGGTGCCTTAGAAATAGGTTCCGCCCCGGGGATTAAATCAATAGTAAACTCGACTTCACGCTCAGGTGGTAACCCTGGAAGTTCTTCAGGAAAGACATCAGGGAATTCCTGAACAATAGGAAAGTCTTCAATACGAGGAGTATCCGCTGATGTATCTTTTATAGAAGCTAAGAATCCCTCACATCCACGGAATATAAGCTTTTGGGCTTTCAGAGCAGAGATAATTTTGAGAGGCTTCCGAGGTAGGCTCCCTTGGTAAACTAAGTCAGGATTCATAGGATCACCAAATAGCACACGACGAGTTTGACATTCTATGGTAACATGGTGTCGTGTTAACCAATCCATGCCAAGAATAATATCGAAATCACCCATGTGCATAGGAAATAGGTCAGCCTCTCTAATGATTGATTCGATCTGAATAGGACAGTTTTGGTACACTTGTGAAATAACAATCGATTCTCCAACAGGAGTAGAAATCACTAATGCAGGCTCTAGAGCGGTAGGCATTATCGTAAGGTGCTTTGTGAATAAATGAGATACTATCGAGTGGGTGGAGCCAGTATCAAACAATACAGAAATATCATAATCACCATAACGAAGTATACCACAAATCGTACCTATATATTGATAACTAATGAGATACTAACGACGGTAAAACTAGAATCAATGGAAGTAGATTATGATTATTAGAATGAATTTGTACGGGAAGATGTACCTGGAGCATTAGCAGCTTCCCCTGCAGTTAGTGCGAATACTCGACCTCTAGTAGTGGGTGGCGCATTGGCTCCCTTAGCATCATTCTCTGGTCGGTTCCTCGCCTTTGGGCATTGACTAACCCTATGCCCCATATCTCCACAACCAAGACAAGCTCCTGTAAGTCGACGACAAGTTCCGGAATGATGCTTTCCACAATGAGTACACATCGGATGTCTGGAAGGATTGCCTTTTTGATTCACCGGTTGAGCTGCAATTGGTTGTTGATAGGGTATCATTTGACCTTGACTTCGAGTCTTACCATGCCATGGCTTAGTGTTCTTCCCCGATCCTTGATTTTTCTGACGATCATTTCCATTTCGGTCAGATCCTTGAGATGACTCACCGCCAGCCTGAATACGAGTCCCATCTCTACTGCGCTTCTTATTATCCTCAAATTTTAACAAAAATTCTTTTCTCTCCAGGTCCACCCTTTTTGCAGCCCTAACTGCTTCCTCAACATTGTTGAAAGTGGAGTGAATAATAGCCTTACGAATCCGATCACATACTGCCCATTGATACTTTTCAGCCCGTTCCTCAGGTGGTCCAGCAGAAGAACCTAGAAATCCCAACAGTCGATAAAACCGGTCTGTAAAATCAGTGAGTGATTCATCGTTTCGTTGACGGATGTTATCATACTCCCGCCTGTATGCTGCTTTATCCACATTCGTAAAATACTTGTCGAAGAATATGGAACGAAAATCATTCCAAGATAGAGTCTCCATGAACTGTTCGCCTCCTCTTTCAGCTACCACATTCTCCCACCATACTTGAGCATCTTCCTCCAGCTTATAAGCAGCTAAACCCGCCCTGTACTGCTGATCAACTCTAAGCACGGTAAAAATTTTCTCAATGTGAGCGATCCAGTCTTTGGCCACTGCAGGTGTAGCCGCCTTAGTGAATGATCGTGGTTTTTGCTTTTGAAATCGTGCTAGCCAAACGTCTACACCAGTTGGGTTTGGATTCGGGTTTGGATTTGGGTTTGGATTCGGATCCGGATTTGGGTTTGGATTTGGATTCGGATTCGGATTTGGGTTTGGATTTGGATTCGGATTCGGATTTCGTACCGCATCAATCAAAGTTGGTAGTATAGCAGTAAGTGCTTGGGTCATAGCACCAACAAGGTTTGGATCAGGTCCATTCGACCCGCTAGAATTTCGTGAATTACGGCTGGGAGGCATCTAAAATGAAAACATTTCACATTAATCAGAATAACGTGAATTAGAAAACAACCATATAATATATAGAGAACCTAACCTAATGTCTACCCAATCCTCACATGTCTTAATTTATTTAGTTTAAGTTTTCTACAGGAAGGAGCCTAAGCTCTGATACCATAACTGTAACACCCCAACCCGGTTAGGGCTGACGTGTCACACAAACAGTAATCAGAGGTTCATAACGATAAGATTAAAGTACTAAGAAACACACAAATCCTTACATAGGCCCAAATAATTTAAATAAAGTCTTAACATCAAATACTATTAAATCTTATTAATCCAAATGTTCTCATCCTAACTTCTTGAGTTAACACTCTTCACTCGTTCCCCTGAGCCCCTTGAGTACCTGTTATAAAAATAAGAGAAAACAACAAAAGAAAATACGGCTGAGCCAAAGAATGCTCAGTAACGGAAATAAACGATAGCAATACAATGATCGATAATGATAACAATGAGATGATCAAGTTGAAAATCAAATGATAATGATCATCTAAAAGGAATACCCATATGAGCCAATAACAATAACAATTAACAATGTGTACATTAGCTGCAGTTCTAATGCACCAATATGTGAGATAGGAATGTGGGCACACACACCTAACCATCTCACCAATAACAATAACAATGATATCCTAGGATCGATCCATACGCCTCCTTTAACAATAATCAATATGTGTCACAACTTAGCACATAATAATAATGTAGAGACGCTGTGGTCTAATCGCTCTGCCACAGATAGAGCACGTCACTTGTGCCACAATGACGCCCTATGTCCCCATAGGTGGATGTGCTCGGGTATAGAGGTCAATGATACAATCAATCAAGCCAATATAACACAATAAGTTACACTAGTGCTCATAACCCTTAATCAAGGTTACTAGCTATAATCAATCATTTAGGGAGCATGTGACAATGAGTACAAAGCAGATAAAGGCTATCACATGCAAACAATATCAACTATACAATAAACACTTATAACAATAATCTTATGGATTTAATAACCAACAAGTCAAGTTAAGAATTCAAAATACAGATCAAGAACGAGAGGTATTCATGGAACGAGAGGTATTCATGCTACGAGAGGAAAAGGTCGGAATCCGTACCTTATACACGAATGACAATAATCAGAAACAAAGTCTAGGCTCGGTTAACGCCGTGAGAACCTACGATAACGTAACGCAAATTATAGTTTGAAAAATTCCAGTTCTGCCTCTGTCTTTTCGCACTCGTTAAAAATACTAAACGACGTTTAAAAATTCTGAAAATCTCCAGTTTACTAGATTATTGAGTTCTGAACAACTTTCATTTAGAAAAGTTTCTGATTTGGATTACCGAAATATGAGAAAAACGTGGATCTTTACAGCTGCGCAGAACTGCTAGCTGTTACGAAAACGACTATTTGGAGGTCTAAACGAATGAGTTTTTCTATGTTTTATATATCAACAGATTCGTTTTTCGACGAACTTCGTCATGGACATAAGGTTTAACTGATTTGGATCTGTTATGATAAAGTTATGGCCTCCGTAAGTTGGCTGTAAAATACGGAACTAAATCAACTATTTAAAGCTTATTTTTAAACAAAATGAACTATTTATAATGTTTGTTAATATTATATATATAAATTGTTAAGGTTTTTAACAAACTAATTTACAGGAGATTAATTGGGTACTTTCATATAATGAGTTTTATGTTTAATCATATTTTTAACATTTATTTAAAAGAATCCATAAAAAAATAGTTAACTAAATACCCTTTTTATATAGTTTTATAAAGGTTTAAACTTAAAGAAAATTACAGAAAATTAAGGTTGATGATTTAAAAATAAACAGAGCTTATAAAAGGATTTTTATAATTTTTGAGAATTTTTCTAAAATTTTAAAATGCTTAAAAGGCATAAAAAAAATAATGGGAGGGGGCTGGTTTCGAACCCGTGACCTCCTCCCCATACTCCCACACCCAAACCACTGAACCAAAGGCACAAGCCGCGTAATGACTCAGCTTCTAATTCTTAAAACAAGTCTTAAACAAATTCCCTAATTTCCCCATGAACCCTAGTTTCAATTTGGATCAAATTGAAGTACAAAACGATACTGATCAATGAAATAAACATGGGGCTTTGATTCCCCATGTGAAATCGAGTTTATGGATGTGTTTAATTTTACCAGATGTAGTCGAATCGATGATGAACCCCACGATGAACAGTCGCGGCTAATGTGGAATCCAAACGATGATCAAACACTGATGATACTCGAATTAATTGCACAGGAAGTTTCTAGTGGTGTACACGATCAAAATGCTTCTGTCAATTTGGGTTTAGAATGTATCTAGATGGGATTTCGAGTAGTTGCAGGTCCGCGGAGAAGGTGATGATCGATTATGGTTGTTTGTTGTTTTTAGAGTGTAATTGAATATGCCAACTGATTAGAAATGCTTATATGATCGTGTATGTGTGATTAGTTTGATTTATTATAGTGTATAGTGCGTTATAAAGTAATGAAGTCGGCCGAAAGTTCAAACCGCACTAGTTCGACTCCATAATTCAATTTGCAGTGGCCCACGAGTTCTAATTAAGCACGAAATGTTGTCGGGACGATTTGTTTGAAGGAAAATCGATTAAAGTGGTCGTTTGGGGGGTCGCCGGAGCCGGTTTTTTGGCCGGAAAGAGCTGCCGGCGAGGGGACGGGAAAACGGGAGGAGAGACAGAGAGTTTTAACATATTTTCACCTTTAGTCCCTGTGGTTTCATGTTTTATTTATTTTGTACCCAAAGTTATTATTATTATTATTATATTATTATTATTATTACTATTTATTACAGGTATTATAGTTTAAATGTTTCAATTTATACGATTTGAATTGGATATTTCAAACCTACCAAACCGCCCATGAAGTCTTCACTTCGGCAGGTTTGAACGGTTTGGATGGTTTATGAACACCGCTGGACACGAGCCATACCGAGCCAGGGTGTGCTCAGTCTCGGATCGTTAAAAACCGAGCTGAGCTGGCTCGGTTCATTAATCTTAACAAGCTCAATTATGAGCTCGGGCTCGGCTCGTTTATAAATGAGCTGAGCTGAGCTGGCTTGCTAGCCAGCATATTGATTATTTTAAATATTAATTTTGTTATTTATATACATATTCATATATACATAAATAAAAATTAATATTTTCTTATATCTGCTTATTTTAACTCATTAAAACAATCATATAAAATTGGTATTTCAGGAGCTTAATCATCTTTGTATACTTTGATAATTATTTCTTATTAGAAAATATCAAAATAATCATGTGTATGTTATATTTGAATAATATATGTTACGATTTTGATTTATATTTATAATTTATAATTTAAATATTAATTTAAACAAGCTAATTAGCTAGCCAACGAGCCCAACTAGCCTTGGCTTGGGCTCATCTTAGCTTGTTTATTAGCAAGCCGATTATTAGCGAGCTATTTTCAAGCGAACAATGAGATGCGAGTTTTTTGAACAGCCCTATGCATATCAATTTTAATCAAAGACAACGTGTGACAATTATGTGGTTAAATAAATGGTTTATGTGACAGGTACAATTAGACTAATATATGAAAACGTTTATACGAATCTTATGATGATCTAAAAATTTAATCTATATTAATTGTTCCTCGTCTCGAATAATTGGTGTATATTGAACAAATGAGTTTGTCTTTTAAAATAAGATAAAATCAATTAAAAATGCGACATGAGCATATTCGATCATTGATGCTATTTGCATAAGTTTATATCAATTGGATGCCACAAAATCTTAACGGTATCAATAGTTACGTGTCCTATATTTCTAATTATTTATTCAATCGTAACAAGAAATAAAACTTTAGAGGTTAATCTTTTGAAAATAAGTCTGAAAAGGAATTTAAATGATTTATATAGAACTAACTATAAAAAGTCTCCAACAGTTGTTTATGGAGCCGTCCTTTAGCCCATGAAAAAAAAAGTGAGGAGACGGTAAAGGCAAGGACGACTCTAATTATTTTCAGAGCCCTAAAAGAAGTAAAAAAAATGAGAATAAACATGTACAAATTAAATGATAATATCTTTAAGCATCTGGCTGGTGAAATTGTTTTAAAACGTTATTATTTTCTTGTAGTTTAACCATCTAAATTGCCATTGCTAGAATCAAATACTCGAATTTTACAAGTTTATTGTAACATGATCTAAAAAAGGTTTTTGGTATGTTAGGTAAAATAAAAAACTAGAATAGAACATGAAGCTACGATTTGGTCGATTTTGGAATAAAATGTTAAAAGTGGGTATATAACAAAGAAATATTCTTAATGCAACATAGATACCCATGTACCATTGGTGGAATACCAGCGTAAAGTTGCAATAACATAGCGACATCACTTACGTTCTTACAAGATCTATAAATAACGACCTTACTTTGTGCTACATATCATCTCAAAGGGTGGTTATTCAACAAAAGCACATATCTTCCGACGATAAAAGTTTTATCGTTGGTTATGGAGATAGGCGGATCAACTCGAGCAGAACTCAAGTATGAGTGCTTGCTTTTTGGTATGTTTATAGTGATCTTTATGTTTGTCTGTATTGATTATCGCAGTTTGTGATGAAGTCCAAAGCATGGACAAAATTATGAAGTGATCCGGTGGTTCATGACCCTCTGACCGACCAAATTTTCGCCTTTTCTTGGTAGTTAATTTGACATCTAAATTAACGCCGGGAAACTAGTTAAAAGAATATAAAAAAGGTTCTAATGTGAATCTACAACTAAAAGGGCCAAGTCCCATAATTAAAATGTTACGGTTATCATAGTTAATAAAACTAGGCTTGTGACACTCAAACCGTCACAACTAAGAGACGAAATGCGTTGGCGACCATTTTTGGCTATCGAACATACCATCGTTGCTAATATATTTTGCAACCAGTTTTGAGACTAAGATCATTTTGCTGATTTTGTTCATTTTTCTTAGATATGGACGATACACTATATCCCATGAGCTCAGGTGTTAATTTTGCTTGCCGCAAGAACATTGAAGGTACTCTAGTGACCACTTTAATTTTTTAGTATAACGACTGTTGATGGATTTTAAAACAATGCAACAAAATTATCATTTACCTACTGACATAAAGAGTGTCGCTATTTTTGAAAGTATGAATAATATCGAAAAATGCCTATAGCCTACTTGTATGGGTGTAGGATGGCAATCGAACCTGAATCTGACAGGAATACTCAAAACCCGAGACATCTGGATGAGTATGGGATCGGGCAAACGGGTATGGGTCTGGGTATGGGATTGCATTATATACCGTTTACTAGACCCGGTTACCCAATTAAGTATACCCGTTTACCCGATTATATACCTGATATTATTTTTTTAATTTATTGTACTTAATAGTTATATTATATATAATTATATCTTTTTATATTTTTACTCAATATCTTTTTACTTACTAATTATGTGTTAATGTAAACTATTACTATTAAGTTTCCTATCATTTGCACCATATATATCTTACAAACTTATAATAAAACTCTTAAAATCAGATAGTAGTAGTAGTGGAACATAAAAACTATATATTAAAGTTTAACCAAAAATATTATTTTATACATATATAAATTTTTTATACATATATAAATGTACCTTTATATAATTTCTTAGTTTCAATAAATACCCGATCTGTATGCACAATGGGTAATTTTTGTAACCTTAACGGATATAGCCGATTACCCGTGGGTATACCCAATATCTGACGGGTAAATACTCGCTATATATCCGACGGGTTTTGGTTGGGTATGGGACACACTTTTCTAATCGGTAGGGGTTGGGATTACCTATACCCGTCCCAAACCCGCCCCAAACCCGCCCCATTGCCATCCTTATAAGGGCGATGTCGAGGACCAGAAATAAGATCCAGGTTTGGTCAACAAAGTTAAAAACATTTTTCATCAAATTTGTTCGGATTTGAAACCAGTTTTTGATGGGGTTTAAAAACCCGTTTGGAAACTGGGTTTTACTAGTTCGGTTTGGGTTTGACCGGGTTCAAATCAGTTTCAACCTTTAGCCTTTTAGGGTTACAAACTAATTTCAACCTTACATTTGAATAGGTTCCTAACCGGTTTTGAAATCGGTTTTATGTAGTGAAATTCTAGAACTAGGACTATGGCCCTCAAATTATAGGTGCTCCTAACTTTTTGAGCCACTGTATAAAACAATAACATTTGAAAAAATCCCCGAGTTTTAACTTTTATCGGACTCTTAAAATGATTAAGCCGTGTCTCCACCTACGAGTAAAATATACAAGGAAAATGTGATTATTTTCGAAGTAAATAACTGCAACATTTTTATAACATACATATATAATTTTGATACAGAATTCATGTTGAGGTACTTGAACATCGAAGAATCTCAAGTCCCAGATATGTGCTTAGACTTGTACAGAGAATACGGGACAACCATGGCTGGTCTCAAGGTATATGCATTAATACGGTTTCTATTATGAATTTTATTTTTATTTTTTATTTTTATTTTTATTTTTATTTTTATTTTTATTTTATATTTTGTATTTTGTATTTTTAGATTATCTAAGAAAAATACATTGGTTCTAGGTGATTTCTGAAAATGTTTTCATTTCTAGACAATTTATTACCCAACAAAGATATGGGTTAATTAGAATTTGTTTTCTATTTTCATGATTATTAATGCAATTGATTTTCTATATGATACTAGTTTAATAGTCCCGTGTATTATACGAGTTGAATAATAATTATTAAAGATTTTATGATAAGACTTTTCAAACTTAAAAAAAATAATATTTTCAAATAAGATATGATTGAGTTACGTATAAGTAAGTATTTCAACTGAAATGTACAACAATAAACAAACAAACAAACAAACAAACCCAGTATGTCCCACTCAAGAGCAGGGTCTGGAAGGGGTAGGTGGTGGCAAGTCTTTCCTCTATCTAGATAGGTAGAGAGACCGCTTCCAAAGAGACCCCTGGCTCGATAGCAAAAGCAGTAACGTTAACGAATAAACATATAATCAAACAGACGATATGTGGTATATGGTATATGGTATATGGTATATGCTACAGCACACGTCAGACGACAAATAAAATATCACCAAAAGGAAGTATAAAATGAACAAGCATGTATCAGGGAAGCCACAAGCTTCCCCTAAAAAGGTCCAAGCGTATTACATACACATCAGACCCCGTAACGAAATGTACAACAATAATATTATTTTAAACTTTGTTTTATAAAAATGTTTTCTTAAATATATTTTTAAATAATTTCATTTTTAAACCATTCTTATAAAACTAAAAAAACAGTTTTAAAATACTTCAGTTTTTGTTTAAGAAAACTTTGTATCCATTTATTTATTTAAATTGTGTTTTTCAAATAAAAAAAACCTGGTTTTAATTTTCAAAATATCTATTTTTTAATATGGATGTTTAAATATATAAATACTATATATTTTATCATTTATTGGGAGAGATAGGAGGAAAAATTAAATTGAAGAAGCCTAATATATTAACATGTGTCACCTTAAAACCTTCTTTTATTATAGAGTTAATTTTAGTTTTACTCATTAAAGTTTAATAAAATTAACAATATTCCTTAAAAATATTAAAAATATAATTTACATCAAAAAAATTATAATTTGTTTCAATTTCAGTTCAAAAATCTTAGTTTTTTTTGGATTCAAATTGAATCAACTAATGAAACTTTAAGCTGAAATTGAAAAAACTTATGAAAATTTTGAAGGTAAATAAATAATTTATTTTTTTAATGAAAAATGGTTAATATTGTAAAACCTCTAGATGCAAAACCGAACTTAAGTCTTTATTATATGTAATAGATTTAACTTTTTACAAAAATCTTAATACACGGTTTTGTTTAATTTTTTTTCTGATCGACATCATATATAAAGTTTATTAAGTTGTTTGTATTTTTTGTCTCCTTAATAGTAAAGATTATTTATTTTGGATACAAATCGGGTTCTAATAGAACTCATATCAGAATGAAATAATATCAAAACAAACTATGTATTTATACTTTTTGAAAAGATAAATATCACAAATTATTGAAAAAAAATCAAATTATAAATTAAACAAGTCATAGGAAAAGAAAAAGAATTCAATACATTACCTTGAAGGTACGTAAAACATTTTCATAAAACTCCAAAAACCGATATGTTTTCTCAAGACCATCAAAAATTGCAAAAAAAAAAATAAAAAATCGGTTCTTGATAGATAATTTTATGAAAAACAGGCGATTGTTACTGTTTTTGGTCGCTAAATGTGCGTCAATTAAATTGAATTCATGGTTTGTTTGGCACAGGCGCTTGGTTATGAGTTTGATAACGATGCTTATCACGCTCTTGTTCATGGCACCTTACCTTACCATGCTCTCAAACCTGATTTGGTGCTAAGGAACCTTTTGTTGTCGATGCCTCAACGAAAAATTGTATGTCAAACAAGCTGCAAAGATTATCGTGTTTTAGTTCCAAACATCAGGCTCTTTTCGCAAATTCTGTTATGTTAGTTTTCGTTAACTATATTGTTTAATTGTGTGACGGATTCAGATATTCACAAACGCGGATGAAGCACATGCGGCTCGAGTCCTGAGTAGGCTGGGCTTGGAAGATTGCTTTGAAGGTGTCATATGCTTTGAGACGCTTAATATGCGTCAAGGGAAAGAACTCCAAAATAATGATGATGGTGGGATGAACATTTGTAGTGACAAATCTGCAACCCGAATCATATGCAAACCGGCTCTTGAGTCGTTCCAAGCTGCTGCGGTCATCGCGAATATTGACCCCAACAAAACAGTAATGTCATATCTCCATCAAACCATTCTTTCATCACGTCACTAGGCTATATATTAAACAAACGAGTATCACTGGAGGATCATATTTCTAACTGTAAACTCTGTTGGTAGTATGTCCATGAACTACGTTGGTAATATGTCGAAAACAGATTTGCAACTGGCCTTGGTTGCGACCGGTTTGTAACTTATATTGGTTCGAACAGTTTGTAACTTACATTGGTTGCAACCACCCACGTTTGCGACCGGACCAACTTCGTATCTATACTAGACCACAGAAACAATGTTTTCTTCATCAAATAAAGCAGTAATTTCACATTTCTTGATCAAACAAGATGTTGAATGATGTTAATCCATTTGTTTCGTCTCAGATCTTTTTCGACGACAGCGTTAGAAAACATTGCGACCGCAAAGACCGCTGGATTTCATACCGTCATTGTAAGTTCTCAAATACTAATTTTCTTACTAAACAATGAAAACTATCAAAATGATATGGATTCTGAAGTCCAAAACATCCAAAATTAATTAACTTAACAGTACTAAACCTGAATAGAAAAACATAAAGTTTTCAAAACACATGATCACACATATTGGGAGTAAGTTGTAATGAAAAAGAAAACATTTCATATATACTAGTTCAAAAAATAAAAATATAAGGTTCAAGCTTTAGCTTACCCTTTTTTTTTTTTTTTTTTTTTTCCCTCCTGTCGAGCTGCCCCTGAAAGACATAACCGAATCAACCATATCTAGTATATATTTTTTCTGATTAAGAAGGTAAGAACAAGTTTGACGAGAACATATATATATACAGGTGGGAAGGTCGAGTCTTGTACCGGGAGCAGATCATGCTTTAAGCAGCATCCATAATATTAGAGAAGCGCTACCCGAGTTATGGGAGGATGAAGGAGAGCGTTTGGAACAACTTCTTTTCCAATCTAATGTTGTGGAAACCGTTGTCAATGCATAGAATATGATATGATATGATATGATGTGATAATGATTCTCGATAATATTTGCTGGAAGATGTCCTCGCGCCTGCTTAACTTTTACTTAAATGTAAAAAGAATAAAAAACAATAAACACATCTGTACAATCAAAGTTAATGAAGATTGAAAGATGTTAACTGTCTTAGGGGCTATTTGTTTCAGTTTCTTAATGATTCAGATGTCTGAATGTTTAGCATCTAATATTTCATACTATTTGTTTCGCGAGCAAATGTCTGGATGGTTCAAACTTTGTTTTTGAATGGTTAAGCATTATATGATCGATGTCGTGTGGTCGGTCAAAAATATATATTAAAGAGTCCTTAATCACCCTTAATAGCAAAGGGTAAGAAGGGTGTCGAATCCACATGGAATCAAGGGAATCAAAGGAAAGTGCTAGCAACGATTAATTTAACACTACTAAACATTGAAAAGTATGGACTTAATTAAGAACTAATTAAATTAACGAAATAAAGGTTAGATTTTTAACAATCTTGAAGAAAAAGCAACCCACTTTAGGATCCAGGTTTGACAAAGTTACAATTTTTCTTGAATGAAACCTAATGAGAAGCCATTAATGGTGACTTACACATGATATGATTTAAGTGACAATTATAGATTAAAGTTTAAAGGACCTTATTCACACAATTACCAATTTGAATAATGAAACCCTAATTCTAATAATCAATCACGTAATGATCATAGACAACCAAAGTTAAAGAAGATCAAAATTAGGTTAACGTATAATCAAACCGTTTAACTAATCAAATCATAAATTAAATCCAACAAGAACTTAAAAGGTTCAAGATTTAATCTCAAATCTAGGTTACAAGATATGAAAAATAAGAACTTGCACAAACCCTTTCCCCGAAGTGAATCACAATGGATTTAGCCTTGCATCATCATCGATTCTTCAACACGAGTGTATTTGATCATGTAATTCGGATGAAATTGATGTTCTTGATGTTGGAAGAGCTTGAGAATGATCCAAGATTGCCAATTTTCGTCCAAGATTGCTGTGTGAAAAGTTGTAAATCGTATTAGGTTTTTCCACCTTTTTATTCCTTCGAAATAGGTCCAATCTCAACAAAAACCCGGACCCCGGTGTCGGTGGCGCCTATGGGGCGTCGGTGGCGCCACCTTCGTGTACAACCTTGATTTTCATGTGTAGTTTTCCGAGACCTTTCCGTTGATAGGTCATGGGTCTCGTAACTCATTTCCTAGCTCAAGTTATGCTCGTTTTAAAATACCATTGCCGTACAACTTTGATTTATCCTAGCTTGACTTCTCGAACTCCAATTATCATCCCGTTTCTTCCCATTTCTTCGTATTCTTCAAGTTTAACCTACAAATATAAAATAATCCCAAAGTAACTCTATTTCTCATAGATTCACACGTAAAACATAGAAATAAAGCCGTTAAACGTTGAACTTTCACCACCCGATCACAATCCCCACACTTACCTTTTGCTTGTCCTCAAGCAAAGCTCAATTGTCATTTATAAAACCATCATTGATAATTTATCTCACTAGTCACCTATTAAAGATTAACTAAGGTCAAAGGTCATGTCCTCATTCACACGACTTACATCGTCTAAGATATTTATATTCTAGCAAGTCAATCAGGAGTAAAATAAGACATCACCCAACTAATATTATCGTGATTTTGCTTTTAATCTCATGTATACACCCCTCACAATAATTCACTCCTCTCGGTTTTATATCTGGACTAGTAAAAGATATACTAGTTTAATCACTCAATAATCCAATATACCACGCTGTCCACATAAGCTTGTATAGCGATCACACCTCCACCATTTGCATAGATATTGCACACGTCTAAAGGACTTATGGGTTTTGGGTTTAGGCACGGGTAGGAAGTTTTGGATTTTAAAAGTGGCTAACACGCATCTAACTATAACCCAAATCATTAAACCATCCTTATCAACATGACTCAAAGAGCTAAATCACTTTAATCCATTTTGGTCCAACAATCTTTTTTCTCATTTTTTTCTTCTCTTTTTTTTTCTCTTTATTATTATTTTTTTTATTCTCCCTTTTTTTTTCTTTTCATAATATAAGCTTGACTTTGGATGCTTTTTTATTTTGAATGGCTTAACGATTGCTTATCAACTAACAACTTGGGCTTTATGTCTTGGGTTTATAAAAAAAATGGCTTAAGGCTCAACATGGCTACTAAGGGAAATGATGGATGAAACTCACAAACGTTTAACAAGTGAATGGATTCCTAGATTGCCTTTTTCATTCATGTGCACACACCTCACTTATGGTATCGGTATGCATCAACAACACAAGTTCTGCAACAACATTAATATATGGCCTACCCTCAGCAAATGAATATATGTATGATGTGTATGAAGTCATAGGCTCAAATTCTCACCAAGTAGGAATTTAGGCTACCGATGTGTACATGAGTTTATTATATCAAGGACTTGTCAACATTAACTGGGTATCCATCATATTCCACAAATAACCTGCTAGAACACTTTTTTTTTGTTTTGAACTTAAGGAACATGGCCATGACCTAAGATCTATATCAACCCCTAATAAACAACAAGTGAAGGTTCTAGTCTTATAAACACACTAAGCTTTACTTGAAAACTTTTAAAAAGATTCACATTTTTTAATTTTTTTTTAAATTTTTACCTTAATTTTGCAGAACTCCCCTCATCCCCACACTTAGAAGGTGCATTGTCCCCAATGCACCGTTCGGTCTTTTGGAGAAATTGTGGATTTAAGGGGAGTTTTCACCATGACCATACTCTCCCAATCATCACAACAGGTTATCATTCGGGTTGTACCACAAACACACGTACCACAACTTCACTCATTCCCACGTAAATAGTTATTGTTTTACACCCCCAACCACAGATTAAACACACCAAAAGAGTGTTGACGAGAATAACAGCAAATAACATGTTTGAGCATAAAATAGATAGAGTGGAGAAACGCATGGACCTGATCCAGTGATCAGAGAGTATTCTGATCCCATCCAAACGGAGGTCTGGGCAGTGGTGGTCCAAAGAAGGATTCCATCAGACATTGGTGCATGGCGTGCATGTCAAAGCTTCCGGCCTCCCTCGTCGCGTGTGAGCTTCCATCAGGGGTTGTCGCCGTTGGTACACACTGTGACGGTTGAGCTTGTGGGTACCTCTCATATTGCTGCGCGGGCTTGTATTGTGGTAGAGCACTCCAATCCACGGGTTGTGGTCGAGCTTGATACGGTAGTCCTGCATGGTAGTCATTATACTGGCGAACCTGTTCCTGATACATAAAATAATCGTTAATAGCTTGCTTGCGTGCATACACGGAGTCACGCGCATACATCCTCATGTCATCACGTAGCTCACTGTCATGCTGTTCTTGTGCTGCCCACGCATCCCTCGATTGTTGCTCATACTCCTCTATCCTCCTATCATAGCTCTCTCTCCACCTTCTTGTCGCTCCCTTTCGCGTGACTGTTCATCATACATGTGCCTCTGATCCAAGGTCCATCCTGAAAAACCAAAAGGTCTGGCTCTGACAACTGCTTCCTGGATTTCGTCTTCCTCGGTTGGCTCCCTTGTACCAGCATCCACATCCTCAATTGCTCTCACACCACCTTGACCCATAGCAACATCATCCGTATCCGCCTGTCGAGGACCATCATTTCGTTGTACCATTAACACTCGACCACTATCCTTTTCTCGTAGTTGATAGTGAGTGGTCGTCTTCCTGTATTCCCATGATTGTCCTCCCAACCGATTAATTTTAAACTTTAAAAACCGTGATTGGAATGGCCAAAGCCTCGTTGGACACAACCTTTTGCTTGCGCAACAACATGGTGATCAAGCGGCAATGTGGAATCATCAATCGCGCCCGCTTTCTCGCCCTGCTTTCTCGGCAGTTCCCAAATGTTCATCATTACTAATTGCCGGTAAGACAACATGTGTTAAGGCAGTGATGGAATAGCAAAGATATCATTTAAGACCTCCCGCAGGTAATCCCCAGTTGGGATTCCAGAATTGAGCTTTCGTGGGATATTCATAGGGTCGGGTGCAGTATCAAACTTTGCCACTGGAGAAATTGTCTGAAAAGACATAAACATTGTTTTCCCACCGACCTTGCCGGTTAGTGTAGTGGGTGTGGTGGGTTTGATCCATCCTTTCTTACTAGCGGAGACTCCATTCCATGATTTGATTCACATACACATGTGGCTTATCCATCTTGACAAATGTCAATACCTCTCTCCATCCCAACCTTTCAAAGCACTCAGTCACTCTAAACATTCGACAACCGGGAGTTCCATAGGTCTTTCACAAACACATGAGTGTAGTGAGGTCATTCTTGCCCTTGAATTGTCCATGTACAGTTGTGGTTGCATCTCTCGTGGGAACTTGGACAATGGCTTCTTGTTCTCCGTCCAAATAGGATCCCCTCAGAATCATAGTCGATGTCATCGCCACTAGAGTTGGTGCCCATTGATTCATCCCTTTCGCTTTCAGAACTTGTTTTAGTTATATTGCTTGTGCTTCGCCTCGTACGTTTCCCGAAGGTTCAGAGGATGAGGCGGAAGCTTTGCCTTTTCCTCGGGAAGTTGATTCCTTGGTTCTTGGCATGATTCCTGCGATGAACAAATATCAATTTAGCTCCATCATGAGGAAATAAGAAATATATGGATTATGAGTTCTACCACACCGAATTAATAAGGATTTAAGTCTATATTGCACATATAGCCCCCAAATCAATTCAATGCAATAACAGAAGTATCACTAATCCATAATCTCAAAATTAAGTAACATTCTCACGAGTGTCCCTCAATGTGGGTTGCCACCATGCAATTCACAAGTGCATTCATGAAATGCGTATGACATAAGTAAAGTTGTTGGTTTTCCACTAAAAATTCCATACAAATGACAAGGATCTTTAAGTTAATGACATAATAACACCAAATTACTCAAATGGAACATATTTAGTATCATCATTTACCAACACTCACCTTTACCATCATCATATCTCCAATATCTCCCAAACTCATGTGTAATCAACATAGCACAATCAACACAACCTAATATTTCATCATTTGTACACTACTTCCGTAAGCAATTGATATGAAATTTGAGATTTTATCTATGGAAATAAATATACCATGGTCATCTAAAATCACAACATGGAATTATGTAACAAAAGTCATACCTTGGCACAATGTGATGTTTTTAGATGAAAAGAAGAAGAGTGGAGTGATTTTGGGCAAAAAACCCCCAAAAGTCCGAATTTTAGACCTCCATATCTTGAAAACGAGTGAGAATCTTACAAAACTAATCGGTGAAATGTGATCCCCTCGAAAAACTAAGCAAGATGCACCTGTAGTTTGCTTGATTTGGTTAAGAATTAAAGAAGTTGAAATTAGGGCTCGATGTGTTCTTGAGAGTTTAGAGAGAAAAAGATGGAGAGAAGATAATGAAACTGGGGTTTAGATCCATATGTACCGCAAATCTTAACAAAAATGTGTTTGTGGTTGTGGAATTCGGGTAAATGGCGTCGGTGGCGGTGGGCCGGCGCCAAGCCCAGCGTCGGTCACCACCGCCCGACAGTGAGTTTGGAATTGGTTGGCCGACGGCGCGTCGGTGGCGGTGGTGATGGCGTCGGTGGGGGTGGTTTCAAAAAAAAAAATTTTTTAGAGAAATACTAACAAAGAAAAAAAACTAGAACCTCATAAATAGAATAAAAAATAATAATAATAATAATAATAATAATATAATAATTAAATTATTTTTGTTTGTTTTTCGGAAATCATGCCACCTTCGCGCCGCACCCCACCACAAAATCATGATTCGCCCCGAATCGTTAGTGAATTGTGTGCACATACCTGCTTATCCATGAGTTTCCCCACACTTGGGTGTTTGCATGTTCTTTCATAGAAACCAATCAAGTTAAAATAACAAATAACAATCGGGAAAGAAAAGAAAAGCTAAACTCACTTTCATATGAATCACGGTTGCATTTAGCGTATGCAACAAACCTTTTAAACCACTCAGTACACCCGAGTGGACGAGTGAAGTCTCGTGAGGGTTTCTAGTGAACATACCCACAAAGTTCGCCGAGTTGCCTCTCGGAAAGTGCTAAGTTTTGGGTCTTCAGCCAGACCGTTACCTGCCTCCTTACTGATTTTTGTGTTTGTGTAAGTTGGTGCACTTACCAAGAAGCTCACCCAATTCGTCACTATTTCTGCTCATATCCTTGCTCTCCAGATAATGTTTCAATCGATGTCCATTCCCATTTGTCTTACACCGTTTTAAGGTCTTCAATCTCGACATCGCCGAACTTACCAACTCGAATTACAACATATGGTCCCATCCATTTGCTCTTCAACTTACCGGGAAACAGTTTCAATCGTGAGTTATACAACCACACCATCTGGCCAACTTCAAAAGTCTTCTTCCGTAATTTAGCGTCATGTACCTCTTTCATCCGCGCCTTGTATGGCGGCTGTCGTCTCGTATCCTCGTTCCTTAATTCTTCCAGTTCGTTCAAACTCAACATCCATGTGTTTCGGCAACACTTGTAATCAAGATTAACATTTTTAATTGTCCATAAAGCACGATGAGCGAGTTCTACAGGTAAATGACATCCTTTTCCCGTAGACCAAACCGATATGGGGTTGTACCAATAGGCGTTTTGAAGCGGTACGATAGGCCCACAAGCGAGTCATTTAACTGGTGGACCAATCTTTACGGTCCGATCGTACCGTTCTGTAAGATTTCCTTAATTGCCTATTGGAAACCTCCCTTGACCACTCGTTTGAGGGTGGTATGGTGTTGCTATTCGGTGATCTACGCCATAACGTTAAACCTTTCCAAAGTGAAAATTCTTAAAATGTGACCCCCATCACTTATGATCACACGGGGAAAACCAAATCATAAGAAAATATTACTTTGAACAAATTTACACACAACGTTATGGTCATTTGTTTTAGTGGCAATTGCCTCCACCCACTTTGACACGTAATCCACTGCCGCTAAAATATATAAATTGCCATACGAATTGGGAATGGGCCATGAAATCAATCCCCAAACATCAAAGATATCAACCACGAGAATTGGTTGCATGGGCATTTCATTACGTTTTGATATACTTCCATTTGTTGGCATTTCAAACAATTTTAGCAAAATTATACGAATCACGAAATATGGTTGGCTAAAAGAGTCCACAAGATAAGATCGTGGACCCGTTTTCTGTCCGCTAAAATGACCCCCGCATGCGGACGAGTATGCATGTTCTAACACGTGTGGAATTTCAGACTCGGGAATGCATCTTCGGATGATTTGATCCGCTCCGACCTTGAATAGGTCTGGTTCGTCCCAAATGTAATATTTGACCTGTGACATGAATTGTTGTCGCTTTCCTTTTGTTCCAATGGTCGGGAGTGGTACCTGCAGCCAAATGTTTGCAAAGTTAGCATACCATGGTTCGAAAATATGGATAGTATTGCTCATCTGGGAATGTCTCATTAATCTCCTGATGTGAATCAGTAGATTGATGCACCACTCTTGACAAATGATCCGCGACTACATTTTCGCTTCCCTTCTTATCACGTATCTCCAAGTCAAATTCTTATAGTAACAAGATCTAACGTATAAGTCTAGGTTGTCATCCTTCTTCTCCATTAGATACCTGACTGCACTGTGATCAGAATAAACGATTACTTTACTTCCCCATATATATGACCGAATTTATCTAAAGCATATACTACTGCAAGCAATCCTTTTCGGTGTTGTATAATTAATTGTGCATCGGCTAATGTTTACTTGCATAGTATATGGCAACGGGTTTCTTATCCACCGTTGACCTAAAACAGCCCCAATTGCAAAGTCGCTTGCATCACACATAATTTCAAACGGAAGTGACCAATTGGGTGATTACAAGATTGGGGCTTCCACTAATTTCTCTTTTAAACGTGTTAAAAGCATTGCAAGCATTCTTTATCAAACACAAAGGGTACGTCTTTCAAGAGTAAGTTACAGAAGGGTTAGTTATGACACTAAAGCCCTTAATGAACCTTCTATAAAACCCTGCGTGTCCTAAGAATGATCGCACACCTTTAACATTAACCGGAGGAGGTAGAGTGGAAATTACCGTTATTTTGGCCCGATCGATATACCTCAATTCCCCGACTAGATATGACATGCCCTAGAACCATTCCCTCTTGAACCATAAAGTGACTTTTCTCTCCCACTTAAGACCAAATTTGTTTCAACACACCGTTCAAAACTTTGGTAATTCATAAACATTTATCGAAGTAGAACCAAAAATTGAAAAGTCATCCATAAAAATTTCTAGAGACTCTCCGACCATATCTGAAAAGATACTCATCATACACCTTTGAAAAAGTGCCGGAGCATTACACAAACCAATGGCATTCGCCTAAAAGCGAATGTGCCATAAGGACAAGTGAATGTAGTCTTTTGTTGGTCCTCGGGGTGAATAGCAATTTGATATATCCCGAATAGCCATCTAGAAAACAGTAAAACTTTGACCTGCCAGTTTCTCAATGATTTAAATCAATGAATGGAAGTGGAAAATGATCCTTAGATGTAGCAGCATTTAGTTTCCTGTAATCAATACAAACACGCCACCCGGTTACCGGCCGAGTGGCGATTTGCTCACCTTTCTCGCTTTTGACCACTTGAATACCTGCTTTCTGCGGTACTGTTTGAGTTTGGACTTACCCATGTGCTGTTAGAGATTGGGTAGATTATACCGGCATCCAACCACTTAAGCACCTCTTTTCTTGACTACTTCCCGCATGTCTGGATTCAACCTTCTTTGCGTATCACGTGACGGTTTGGCATCGGCATCAGTTATGATCTTATGCATCACGATCGAAGGGCTTATACCTTTCAAATCAGCAAGTGTCCATCCTATCGCAGCTTTGTATGTTTAAAGAACTTGTAACAATGAGGCTTCTTGATCTTCTTCTAAGTTGGCTGCGATGATTACGGGCAATGTATTGTCTTCTCCCAAAAATGCATATTTAAGGTGATTGGGGAGATCTTTCAACTCCAACTCCGGTGGGCTTTCCAATGAAGGCTTCATCTTTTTGTCTATATGCTCAGGCAAGTTTTCAACTTGATATGTCCATGGGGGTCTACCAGCATCAACAACCATCACGTCTACTTTTGTTCTTCATTTGCTAGATCCGTCGCATGATTCCAACCTGCGTCACAAACAAAACAAGTCTCTTTGGTGGCATCCTCACTTTCGTGAGGATTACACTCCTCAATGATTCCGCCATAAAGCATTCATCATTGAATAGAGAGTAGACTCTTTTTAAGCACAAGTTTGGGTGTATCTTGAAAAGTTACTTTTTTCTTTTGTTAACAATATGGGTTTCCGGTTCATACTCATCATCACTTTTCCCATCCTCGCCAAGGTCCTCCACCACTCCTTCTTCAAATGGTGGTGGAGAAACCACTTTATTGTCATATGCTTTACCAGAGCGAAGAATACTTACCTGATTGATGTTTGCACTCTTTGTATTTCTTGCACCCGACGTGTGATGTTGAGGATTGACAGTGGTGTCACTAGGAAACGTCCCAGGATTTCTTCGCAATTGTGCCATCTCTTCCGCTAGTTGTCCAACTTGTTTTGCTAGTGCCTCCATGGTTTTATCTCGTACCTCGTTGTCTTTCTTAATCTCTCGGAGAAAGTCCATGACCTCGATGAGTTGCTTGAGCTTCCTTGATGATTTTGTTGGTAGCCCTTATTGTATCCTCCTTGATTGTAATTCTGGTTATTTATACATCGGTTGTCGGTTATGGTATGGTTGACTTCCTGATTTGGTGCCTGAAAATGAGGATTAGATTGATTATGTGTTACTATACTTAAAATTGGGATGATTACGCAAACCTGGATGATATGTATTAGAGTTCATATCATATTGCTTTTGATCACCATATACTTGATTAACCTCTTCCTCAGGTCTACCCACTTTCATTGGAGAGTCCATGATAGCATGTCCAAGATCACCACATCCTTCACATATAGGAAAGACTGGTCCGCCTTGAGCTGTCACATTTCCCCCATTGAGATTCAAACTTGCCAACTGACCCTCCAATATTTGATTAGCTCTCTCCAACTGTTCTAATCTTTCATTGGCATTAGTAGTAGTTGCAGATCTAACAATGGCGTGTTTCTTCTTCCTACTAGATTGAGCTTGCCTTTTTGAGTCACCGCCATTTTCTCTAGGAATTCCCAATCCACCTCCACATGATTGGACAGAAATGTTCCACCCGTAGTAGAGTTCACATCCCGGATGTCATCAGTGGACAATCCTTCATAAAATGCATTGATCAACTCCCATTATGGAATACCATGATGAGGGCAATTCCGTAGCAATTGTTTAAACCATTTCCATGCTTCATAGAAAAGTTCGCCCGGTTGTTGTTGGAAGTTTCGAATATTGGCCCTTGCATCACTTGTTCGTTGAGGTGTGTAATACTCTTCTAGGAATTGTTGTTGCATATCCTCCCATGTAAAGATGCTTGCGGATGGCAATGAGAGAAACCATTGTTTCGCAGTGTCCTTCAATGTGAATTGAAATAACACGAGCTTAACTTGATCCGGTGTAAACCCTTGTCCGCCAATTGTGCCACACACCGCTTCAAATTCAGAAATGTGAAGGTAAGGTTCCTCGGTTCCTTTACCATAGAAAGATGGCAACATGTTCATCCTTGTGGCCTCACTTCGAAAGATCGACCATGTGCAATAGGGCTTACTATTGGAGATGATTGACTGCAATTTGAGGTCTAAAATGGCTTTCAACTCCTCGAATTGGGGCACGATGATGGACTTGAGGAAGACCATCATGATGTTGAGGAAAACCCGGTTGAGATGTTGATTCATTGGTTGCCTCATGGCTCTTGGTGGACCTTGATTAGCCATTTGGAAGACTGGATTAAAATGATGATTGTATCCTCCTGGATGCTGATAAGCATAATTAAAACCAAATCCATCTTCATCTCTCACTCCATATCCAGCATTGAATTCCCATGCTCCATTCTATCATCCCAATTTGATATGCGATCCCTTATATCTTCATCACCATTAACACCGTCATTCCGGCTTGAGTTAGATTGATTAAACTGAACTGAGGGATTTCTTGGAGCCTCATAGTTACATTCTAATTCTAACCGGTTCTTGTTGAATAGGTGGATTAGGTTGTGGGTATACATGAGTGGTATCACCCATTGGAATTGTGGTGGTGGAGGTATAGGGTTTCCTTGAACTGGGTTAAATGGTGGGATTGTTGCTGAGGTGGTGGAGCATTATGTAGTGGGAACAATGGAGGTGGGATGTCACCTAGAGGTTGCTCTCTTTGTGGAGGAGGTTGATTGGATGGGCCACTTTGATTTCCGAGTTATCCATGTTGTTGAACGGATTACTTTCCGGTGTTTGGAAAGTCTTCGTAGGATTTGACTAGCCTTAGCTGATGAGGTCCTTCTTTAGACCACACACTTCTTGGAATAGGAGCTGATGAAGGATGCGCCTTGTGAAAACTCGGTTGTCTCTTGCTGTTTTCTCAATCTCAGGATCAAAGAGTAATGGGGAAGTCCTTCCGGAATGTCTCGTATGCATAAGAATCTCAACTATCTGCACACAAGAAACAAATACCCGTGTAATTCCGAACGACAAAACAGTAAATAAATGAAAATAAGAAAAAAAAATAAAATATTTTTGTTTTTTTAGATTTCTAAGAAAACAAATAGTTATTACTAACACTAAGCGCAACGATTCCCGGCAACGGTGCCATTTGATCGATGTCGTGTGGTCGGTAAAAAATATATATTAAAGAGTCCTTAATCACCCTTAATAGCAAAGGGTAAGAAGGGTGTCGAATCCATAGGGAATCAAAGAAAGTGCTAGCAACGATTAATTTAACACTACTAAACATTGAAAAGTAATTGATTGACGGACTTAATTAAGAACTAAATAAATTAACGAAATAAAGGTTAGATTTTAATAATCTTGAAGAAAAAGCAACCCACTTTAGGATCCAGGTTTGGCAAAGTTACAATTTTTCTTGAATGAAACCTAGTGAGAAGCCATTAATGGTGACTTACACATGATATGATTTAAGTGATAATTATGGATTAAAGTTTAAAGGACTTATTCACACAATTACCAATTTGAATAATGAAACCCTAATTCTAATAATCAATCACGTAATGATCATAGACAACCAAAGTTAAAGAAGATCAAAATTAGGTTAACGTATAATCAAACCGTTTAACTAATCAAATCATAAATTAAATCCAACAGAACTTAAAAGGTTCAAGATTTAATCTCAATCTAGGTTACAAGATAAGAAAAATAAGAACTTGCACAAACCCTTCCCCCGAAGTGAATCACAATGGATTTAGCCTTGCATCATCATCGATTCTTCAACACGAGTGTATTTGATCATGTAATTCGGATGAAATTGATGTTCTTGATGTTGGAAGAGCTTGAGAATGATCCAAGATTGCCAATTTTCGTCCAAAATTACTGTGTGAAAAGTTGTAAATCGTATTAGGGTTTTTCCACCTTTTTATTCCTTCGAAATAGGTCCAATCTCAATAAAAACCCGGACCCCGGCGTCGGTGGCGCCTATGGGGGCGTCGGTGGCGCCACCTTCGTGTACAACCTTGATTTTCATGTGTAGTTTCCGAGACCTTTCCGTGATAGGTCATGGGTCTCGTAACTCATTTCCTAGCTCAAGTTATGCTCGTTTTAAAATACCATTGCCGTACAACTTTGATTTATCCTAGCTTGACTTCTCGAACTCCAATTATCATCCCGTTTCTTCCCATTTCTTCGTATTCTTCAAGTTTAACCTACAAATATAAAATAATCCCAAAGTAACTCTATTTCTCATAGATTTACACGTAAAACATAGAAATAAAGCCGTTAAACGTTGAACTTTCACCACCCGATCATTATACTAATATTGAATGATTAAGATATCTTATCTTAATTGGTAAGATAATTGTCTTTGAATAGTTAAGCGGTATACTAACTCTTAATTGTTCAGATCACTTATTGGTTCAGTACTTAATCATTCAGAAATTATCAAACAACACATTAGTAAGATTCTGATTAACATATATCTTTATTTTTCGTACATTAAAGATGGATTTTGTTCTATGATTTTGTCTTCGAATATATATTTCAGCTAATCAAAGCGTCTATCTCACATTTGTTGTACCTTAATAGTGATTATGATATTCCAATATTCCATATTCCTCTCAATCAGTTTTGTAGGAATTTAGAATCAACGTACAAAAGATATAATATTTATGTTGTCAATGAAAAAGTTGTTATGTGACCTTTGAGTCCTTTAGGTTCCATCAAGTTCTTAATATGTTGAGATTTCATATAAGGTCTTGAGTCATGTCAAGAAACTACAAATTCTTAGTATTATTTAGAATGATTTCATATATGGTCTTGAGTCATGTCAAGAAACTACAAATTCTTAGTATTATTTAGAATGATGTTACATAAGCAACAAATTTGAATATGAACCATCAAATGAAAAACAGATCTAAACAAAGGCCAAAATTCTCAAACTTAGACATGAGTATATATCAGTATATGATGAACATGAATGCACTTAATAATACTACCTCAGACTAGATTTCATCAAAGATGAAAAAGATGAAACCCTCATACTACCAAGAGAAGATTTAGAAGATAGATTGCGAAGAACGAATAGAGATGACAGAGAATATGACTAGATTCACTCAAGTCCCTCAATTAGATTTACGAACCCATTTATAGGATATATAAAACAGAAGCCCGAGTTATAAAAGGAAGCAGCCCAAGTGCAATCATCAAGTCATGTAATAAAGCATTCCAAGTGCAAATTCCCACTCTCTACATCCATTTAACCAATCTGTCTTCTACATTCTTAGCCTAAGAGCAATCCAACTCAAAAACATCCATAAACCATGCAAAAATAAACATATCACATTAGAAATAATACTTCTAAAATGTTTGTTATAAAATTAAATTATACATATATTTCAACATGTCATCTCTATTTAATCATGTACGTTACATCTCAATTAATGACCATACATTTTCATATGTAGATCCTCCTTCGCCATTGTTTTATTCGTCATTTTGCAAGCTTGCTTGCCCGTGTTCTTGTATATTATTCATCTTCATCTTCTTCTATCAAACATTTACACTTGTCTTGGTGTCATCATGATTCACCAACATTCGAACCTTAACTTCCTCCCCTACATTCTCAATACTAATCCTAATGCCAACCCGTCTTGAAAATGTAACACCGCAACCCGATTAGAGTCAACATATCACCGTTACAAAAATCATAATATCTTTCCACTATAAATTTAAATGAAAACGAGACTGAAAAAATATTTCTTGATGTCGTGAGTAGTTTTGACACATGCGTGGACCTAAGGACATGGGCACTCAAACAACATTATAATTTTAATTATATGTTGAGAGTTGGAGAAAAGTACGTGTTTCTTTACCAATGGGTTCTTAAAACTTTCCCAGGCCAACAAGTCTCACTGAAAGATTATTATTATCTTTAAAGTTAGTTTATTTGTTAAATTAGTCTTACATTATTTTTTTAGTTATTTTTACTATTATGTAATAGTAATCTTATATTAGTTTTAGATTTTATTTACTATGTAGCATTTTTAGAAGTGAAAATTATCATTCTCATTTAAATTGAATAAAAGCATTAAAGAATCTATTTTCTTTGTTGAGGTAATGTGTGATAGCGTAGTAAATTAGAATATTAAGACAATTACATTGTAACCGTATAAGGCGTAAACTGGAAAGTAATAGGATTTAGCTTATCATAGAATTTTAGATAACAATAGTTCAAATTATTAACTCAAATAGTTTAAACATAGAGAGTTTCATGTTCTTCACCAAGCTTTAAACACTTGATCGTAATTCTCCGAAAACTAGTTTTGTTTTCTTGATAATTAGATTTTATTCAACAACCGGGTTCACCACCCTTACCAATATCAATTTGTCACGCACCAATAATCCTTAGTGGTTAAGGTGAGTGAGTAATGTACTCAAGATATTTACTAATATATAGATGTTTTGGGTTTAAGTATCAATATGGTCATTCGCCCAAGGCCCGAAAATACCAGGGGCCCGAAATTTTAAATATATATATATATATATATATATATATATATATATATATATATATATATATATATATATAGGGGGAGGTTCTAATGAATTTATAAATGAAAACCAAAAAAAACCAAATCTTGACCACTAAAAATTTGATCAATAATCATAAATTAACATGGCATTTTTGTAAATTTTGTTTGATTAAATCTTACCTAATTAAGTGAAGAAGGATAATAGGCAAATAATATTTGTAATTATAATTTTCAATAATCAATGATACCAAATCCCCTAAAAAATCTCTCTCTCTCTAATCCACAAATATCTCTTCTATTCTCTTAATTTTTTAATTAAAATACAGAATATTAAGAGGTTTTAAAACTTAAATGATACGTAACAAATGGATAGCTGGTACGTATACATATGGTCCGTTATGTAAGCATATATGTAAGTCTTTGTTTGTGTAATGGTGCGATTAGGATTTGGTTATATGCTAAAAAGATTTGGTACATATATGTAACAGTTAATAAACATACGTAAATCATTCTAATCAACAACTAATATTAAGGTCCATATACGTAACAGTAAAAAAATACTAGAATCTAAAAACTGAAGTACATATTTAAAATTCAATAAATACACGACGATTATGCATTTTTTGTTAGAACCATATCGTAAAATCGGGTTACAATGATGGGAAAATACAAGTGAAATGTCATCAAGCACTAGAAAAAATTAGAAAAAATGTTACATATGCGTAACAGTAGTGTTTCGTATATGTAACAACGGTGTTACATATATATAACATTAGTATTCATCTTGTTCATTTGATCTTCGTGTTCGAAATAAAAGTTTTGATAATTGCTCCATCAACATCTTTGATGCAACATATGCTTTAACCAATTATCATCATCTTCACAATCATCAATTTCATTTCAAGTTTCTTATCCTTAATTTCATGTCACTGTAAAACATGTAACAAATATAGTAACAACCAAAACCATTAGAAAACTTGAAATGTGTATTTATATGAGAGTACCAACCCAAGTTGTGTATACATAACAAACAGAAGTACATATATGTAACAATAAACTTACACATGCATATGTAACAGTAGTGTTACATATATGTAACAGTGGTGTTACGTATATGTAACAATATTGTTACGTATATGTAACATCGGTGTTACATATACGGTGTGACATATACGTAACATACGTGTTTGTATTTTGTATTTTGTTCTTCGTTTTTAAAACCAAATGCTTTGATAATTGTTCGAACTATCATTATCTTTGATACATCATCTTCTTCGATCATAATCGAAATCTGATTTATCATTTAATTGAACTTGATAAGTTAAAATTTAGAAACAAGTTTATTGACTTATATATGGCAACATAAATAGAAATGGATTATATCAATTCCACACCACAAACAAAACCTAAAAATCTATTGTCCGCCAAAACTAATAATCATACAAGAAAGTAATAAAGATTTTAAAAAGTAATCTGATTCATCATTTAATTGAACCACCCATCTTTGTTGTTTGGGAGAGTTTTTAGGGTTGGAGAGGAAATCGAGTGAGATATGAGATGATAAAGATGTAGAGAAAATTAGTTAATAAATTAGGAGAGAAATCAGGATTTTAAAAGTATACTATAATTAAAAGGGTGTTAAAATACCACATTAACCTTTTAAATAAAAAATCAAAAATCAATAGAAAAAAGTTTGATTGATTGATGGGAGTTTTCATGGTTTTTAATTATAATTGTGGTTTTCATTTGATCCCTTCCCTATATTATATATATATATAGATATATATATATATAATATAATATGTATATATATATATATATATATATATATATATATATATATGTATATATATATGTATATATATATATATATGTATATATATATACGTATATATATATATATGTATATATATTATACATATATATATATATATATATATGTATATATATACATATTATATATATTTATATATATATATAAATATATATATATATATATATATGTATATATATATACATATATATATATATATATATATATATATATATATATATAATTAACATTGTGCTTCTTAAAATTTATAATACTTAGAATAATTCTTAGCCCAATACTGGCCCATTGTAATTGAAAGTTTTTGTAACAAAACTTTGGCCCAATATAGGTAGATGTGATTACAAAAATTAGTTTATATAATACAATTCGCTAGTATAAGAGGGACTTTTTTTCCCGACTCGACCAGGGCCCCGAAATCCTCGGGGCCGGCCCTGATTATCATTATAAATAAAATACACAGAGTTAAGTCATGAGGTTATTCCAGTTGTGAAGGGTTGGGGATACAGTCCGTACTGAAAAATAGATTGATAAGCCCTATTAAAATAACTTTATTTTCTAAAACAAGGTTGAAAAAAATCAATGTCATAGAGTTGTGGCCGATTTAGTGGACCCATTGTTGGTCCAACCAATGGATCTAGTGGGCCGTCAGTTACAATTATTCTTTACATACCAGGCCCACATAATTTGGGTTAACCAATCACCAGAACACGTTGACCTCGGTCATCATTTTAGAGCTACAAATTTTTGGATGTGCTCATTTTGCTTTTATTCTAGCCCTAGGGGCTTCTACAATGCATGTTATAGGGGTTGATGGAAGCAGATGTAGAAGAGAGAGAGGGATGGGAGTCATAGACCAAGTGGCGTATCTAGAATTTTTTTTATATAGTCGGAAACTTTTTAGGGGTCAGTTGTGTATTATTAGATTTTAAATGTTTTTGGTTCGGTTCGGGTCGAGTCGATCAAAAAACGGTTCAAGTCACGTTAAACACATAATCACAAGACAAAACCAAATTAGATTTCAAACATATAATATAAACACGTTAATTGTCATTAGAAATGGTTAATAGAAATATGGCACTCCTAATATCGCTCTCTAAGAGTTTTTTGTATTTTTTATACATTCTAAACTATCAATTTTCAATATAATATATATTTTCGCTCAAATTTGATTACTAATCCGATTTGTTGTCCAAAGAAGATACTCTAAAATACAAACAAATATTAAAAATTTTAAGAAGCTATTCATGAAATATTCAACCAATAAGTTTCAAGCTAACCTTCAGATAATTAAACAAATTATATAGTAAAAAGGCAAATAATAAAGTAAAATTTCAGGAAAGTATTTAAAAATAAATACATAAATTGAGGATTTTAGGTCGCTTAGATTCAAGTTTAAGAAAAGCAGTGTGTAACTGTGGACAAAGGGCAATCGATGATAGGCGATCTTACGTCAAGGATTCTAGTGAAATTAGGGTTGTTGGGGACATGGGCTGGTAACGTATTTCAATCTGTGTAGAATCATTTATGCATCGAACTCATTGTCTTTTCAATTGTCACTAATATTCTAATTCCTAAATTGTGCTAGATTATTTATTAATTATTAGGTTAATTGTTTAATGATTGGGTCAATGGAGTGACGAGCAGGGGCAGATCCACCCTTGCGGGTCGGGGGTCACCCAACACCTATTAAAAATATTTCTTTTAATATATATATATTAACAATCCGGAATGACATCCGATAAAATTTGAAACTGACCCCTGAAAAAGTAGAGAAGAGGAAAACGAATATAAATAACATAAAATGTATTTTTGATAGCCATGAAAATGGTGGAGAAAAAGAAAGAGGAAGAGGAAGAAGGAAAAAAAAGTAATAATTAAAATTGAGTAGTTGTAAAAATAATTCATTTACCTACTTAATAAAAAGGTATCTTAAGATGATACGTGGCAGTACCACAATCATTCTTATCAAATTTTTCCCGTCTCTCTCCTATTAAATAATTACCTTAATTATTAATAATATTCCTTAACAACTTTTTAGATTTAATAAATTAAGAAATAAATCTATTTATTAATATTATTTCTGAATAAATAATTTTTTTATAAAATAATATATTTTCTAAAGCATATTTTTTTAAAATACAATTTTTTTTAAAATTGGTATTTTAAAAAGTCACTTTTTTAAAAACAAAAATAATCAAATTTGAGAGTTATAATGGGAAAATTATTAAAAAATAATATTTTTATATGATTTGTTTTAATTTATTTTTAGAAAAAGTTTAAAAACAAAATTTTAAAAAGTTGATATTATTATTTTATTATATGTTAAAATATCATTTTATAATTAATAAATATTATTATATTAATATTTCTTTATTCAACCCGTGTAATACACGGGTTTTACTAAACTAACAGTATATTCATGTTATTACTACTAGTCTTAGTTGTGGGTATAGGTCGTAAAAAATATTATAAAAAACGAACTCAATTTGCACTTTTAGCACATTCAGTTTTATCTATCCGGTTAAAAAAATCACTTCTTATCTTATAATTCATATTTTCGTTAAATTTAATATCTAGAATCTGTAATGTGTTCTTTGCCATCATTTAATTATTAACTTATAATGTTATTTATTATAATATATGTTAATTATAAACTAATAATATTATACCTTATAGTTTAATATTTAGTCTATCTTTTATACTTTTTTAACTTTTAATTATTAAATAGATTAAATTGTTATCCCGATATTGTGTCTGGATTCCAAACATTAAATTATAAGTTTCATACTTATACCATCTAAAATTATGAAAGAATACAGAAACTCTTCAAGTAAACTAGTATACATTAGTCATTATATTCCCTACCTAACACGGGCCAAGCCAAAAAATTGGAAATCGGATGATAGTCATCCGAACACCAAAAGATTCCAACACCCAAAGAAAAAATTCCTTGATCTGTCACTGATTACGAGCTTAACTTTTTTTTATATAGTTATTGGGTATTTAGGTAATCGAGTTTTTAAGAATCAACGGAGTAATAATTAGCTTTATTAAATTTCTTGGGGGTTGGTCAGGACTATATTATATACATACATAAAAAAGTAACATTTCACGTGGTGCACCCGACCCCTAAGCAAGCCTAGGTCCACTTTTATGAGAGGTGACTCAGGCCGTGTATATGAAATGATGAGGATAGAGAATGCTTCCTGTGTGTGGTCACAACTCGTGCACGAAGGGAGAATGCTAGTTTTGTGAAAGAAGGGAGGATAGAAAAACAAGGTATGTGAGGAAGGACAGTGGAAAGGGGCGGCTCCATAAGGTCTTTCTGGGATACTTATGACGTCCTGGAGGTCATTGGCTTCCTAAGGTTTGTAGATGCTCGAACCCTTTTACATGTAGGTTATGGTCTTAACTCGATCATGTCTTTTACACAAATTAGCTCACATGACTGTGGCCCCACATTAGTTAATCTACTATGATGTGCTTGTTCATGTATTTCATCGGATGACAAAACTTCAAAACATGTTTTGCTAAAAAAAACCTAGACCCATGTAACAACGTTTCAATGAATCGTTGAAACACTTACCCTGCCTTAAACTTTGGACAATCCTAATGACACTTCTAGTCAAGCCATGTTGCTTGTCGTTGACTTCAAAACACGTGTCAACACTCCTTTTACTAAGAACAATTTCAACAGCTAGCAACTAATTTTTCTAGTGTAACATCTATTTGTCTCTTGAAAAGTTAAAAAGAGTGGAGAGTCAAATTCAAATGTGGATGTCAGACCCTTAAAATTAGCAAAATCCAACATATTCATTTCAAACTTTTTATGTGTCAAAGTGTAAGGGCTTGACAAATTAATTAATTGGTCATATAGATATGAATATGCATCCCACAAAAGAAACATGATAAAGTGGACAATGAAATCATATGCATGTCCCTTAATGCTTGTGATAAAGTGATAACCAAGTGTGGACACACATGAGATACCCTTTTTGGTCACAAAGTGCTTGGTGATGTGTCAAAGTATCAGGATAACACCAATGAATTGGTCTAAATTTGTAGTGACGATGAATATATAACAATATAAATTGGATTATGTTTCAATATCTTTATGGAGATTATAATCTTGAAGCTTCATCATGTTTACATATTAAAAAAGGAAAACTTTAATCAAATTCATACTCGAGTATGAAACTTAAGATTTTAGTGGATCGTTACTATGATATCATAATAAAAACCCGAGTTGTCACTACCAACATTACAAAAGAAGATATTATTTAACTTCTATTAATCAAATTGATTATTAATAGAATAGTAGGTACTTGTTTTGAAGGTATATTTTTTCGTAAAAAAGATACTACTTAACTTTTATTAATTAGATTGATACTAGTTAACTTTTATTAATTAGATTGATTATTAATAGAATAGCAGGTATTTGTAGTTAGAACAACCAGTAAGATTACTGTTTTGTGATCTTAAAGTCATGATATCAAACCATGTTTAACTAAAACATACAAAATATCATATATACCATACACGTCTATTAAAAGTTGAATAGCGTATATCTTAGCCATCTCAAACTTAACGATACTAGTGATAAAAATCAAATTCATATCCACAACAGATCATGATAAACATTTGTTTATTTATATATAAACCGATGATAAACATTTGTTATTTATATATAAACCGATACATACATTGATAGATCACATATGCTCATGTTTAACCACTTATAACCCTAATCCTAACCTTAAGCATAGCCCTTTGGCACCATCTTTTTACATGTTACCATCTTAACCTTTTATGCATCAACCAACAAAAACAGATACCAAATCATCCCTAATAACTTCCAAATACTCTATCCATCCTTCTATTTACACCGAAGTTCATACTAATCGAACATCGGTTGTCTACTTGTTACATGTTACTCCAATTGCTGAGCAGGTCAAAGGCCCTTCCACGTCATTATCTCTTCTCGTCATAAAGTTTCCTGATTCCTGCATAAAACCCGTCTGTTTCGCTGCCTACTTCTCTATGGTCTCTTCGGTCAATGACCACTTCCCGCCATCTTGACCCCAAACTGTACTGCCTGAACTCCAATATCACTGAATCTGTTTTCAAGAACACGTGTCATGATAATATTCACTAAACAGATATGAGAAACTTGTGTTTGGATGTTGTTGAGATCTATGATCTATATATTTAGGTGACCTAAAACATACCAAAGATCTAACTTTGGAGGTCAGAATGTTTAAAGTCAAATGGACTTGGTCAACTTTCACAGACACTTGTTCTATCTTTCATTCTTTCTTGTTTTAGTCAAGATTCAGGCCAACAAGAACCCATGACTTTAATAAACATATTGGGACAATTAAATTATAAATTATCAATTCTTTTGATTATTTAAAATCATAAAAGAATTTAATAAGTTCATTTCAAGAAAGTTTTGAATACTCAATACTCACCAGTATGATGACATTGGCAATAAAGCTTGTTTCCATCACATGATTCCAAGTGCCCAACAACACCATACCACCAACCTGTGATACATCCAGAAATTACAACCCATTAAGCTCAAGGTACAAGCATCTAATGCACAAACACATATCAGCAAATTAAAGAACACCCACCATAGGGGAATTCTTTAGATTTCCTCCACTGAATCTCAAAGTGATCTCCTGGATGTAAATCAGTCAAACAACCAGAAACATGAAGATCATATGGTGATGCATCAACTACTGGTGATCTTAACCTATCCCATTTGATATTTTCCTCAATTGTTGCCCTGCCCTGTGAAGCATACCTACACAAATCACCAAATCATTAAATTATATAAAACTGGAGTTGGGTTTTGCAAAATATAACAGAAATAAACGAAAGATTAAATCTTTATGCAAACTATGAATGCAAATAAACAAAGTTTGAATCTATTCTAAAAATATAACAAGAAAATGAACAAGTTTGAAACTTTCTTTTCACCTGGCTTTGAAACTGTCTGTGTGTGAATCATAGCTAACTTTTGCATCATAACAAGACAGTAAAAACCCATGTTTCCATTCTGCATTTGAAACATCGTTCCAACACATTAATAAACAAAGATCACAGAACATTTTGACTTTATATGGTCAGCTACTTCAGTTTAATATTGCAAATTCATACGACTTTACAAACTTCTGAAGACAAAAATGTGCGTTGGGATGAAATTTGCAACAATTAACCTACATATACATAGAATGTTACCAAATTTGCTACAAGATTTAGTCCAATTTTTCATTTTACAAGCAATAAGTTTGACATTTTCTAAGTTAAAATTGCATAATTTGGGTGAAGTTAGTCAATTACCTCTCTGTTATAAACTTGAGCAGGGAAAGAGAACTTTCCACTTTCAAGGGCCAAATACCATGACATGATTGAATCAACAGGCAAACTGATACTACTACTATTCAACTTCACATTTTTCTTCCACCTAGTGAAAAGACCAAAATACCCTTCTCCATTTGAAGACTCCAAGAGGGGTTGCTTCTTGTTGGTGTCAATGTATGTCTGCCATTCTTTATACACATAACCACCCATCAACAGTTTACCCCATTTCTGATTCAAGTGCTTTTGCCACAGATGATCTTGGGTGCACATAATCCTAAAAGACCTACATACCCCTGACATACTAGCTAATCCAGCAGGAGAAAGCTTTTCAAGAATGCATTCCAGGGGCAAATCAGGCAAATCCAGTAAAGAAACATCATCTTTCTTCTTCTTATTCTCTAAAGCTTGTGTCTTTGAAGTGATGACACCATTGTTGCTTTGATCAAGATCACAGAAAGTGAGGGAGATGATGCTTGTTGTTAACAATTGCTTGAAGAAAGATTGAAATGAGAAAGAACCCATTTCAAGATTGTAAATTGGGATTGTTTTGCAGAAAGAAAACTTTGAGAGAATTATGAAAGAGAAACAAGAAAGAAGAAAGAAAAGCATTATAGAGAGAGAGAGTAAAGATAGAAAAAGGGGTAAATGAATTAAAGTGTGATTGTTGCAGCAATTTATACATACTGTGAGTGTCACACGACTCCATAGCCAGAAGACAGATCATCAACTTTCATAAAACATACAAGGAAGAGACACGTCATTTTGGTTTATTTTTTAGATATTATATTATTATAATATTTCATAATGTAAACCGTATGAACAACAGGTTAATATGCTTAATCATCAGATTACAATAATATTGTGTATTTCAAATCATATTTTCTTAAAATTAAGTTCTCAATCTATGTTAAATGACCCATTACATGATTTTAGTTCTTCTAAACTTCTAATTTTTCTCATATTAAATAATTTTATTAATAATGATAATATCGCGGTTAATCTTTTGGTCCAATAGCATCGGGTAATTGTTTCAGGTTCAAACTTGACTGGACTAATTTTTTTTATAGTGGTTAGTTTTCTTTTGGATAGTGTTCTTGGGTGACTCAATGCTGGAGTTAAGGGTATTAAAAAATATCCGAATCTGATACCGAATTTGAAATATCTGAAAATCCGAAATTCGGATATCTGAAAATCCGGATATCCGAACTTCGGATATCCGAAATTTCGGATTCGGATTCGGATAGTGATTTTGAGAATTTTCGGATATTTCGGACATCCAAAATATCCAAAATATCCAAAATATCCAAAATATCCAAAATATCCAAAATATCCAAAATAATTTTATAAAAATTTAAAAATATTATAAATTAATTAAATGTTTCGGATATTTTTTGATATTTCGAACATTTTAATAAAAAACTCTGGATATCCGATAAAAACCTCAATAAAATTATTACATTTTTATAAAAATTATTAAATAATACAATTTTTTTTTGAATTCGGATATCCGAACGGATACCCGAATCCGCATCCGAATTTCGGATATCTAAAATTCGGATATCCGAACTTTCGGATTTGATAGTGAAATCCACTATCCGAAATTTTCGGATATCCGAAATTCGGATATCCGAATTTCGGATATTCGAATTTTAACACCCCTAGCTGGCGTGTCAAAATCAGTGTGGACGGCTGGCATCCCGTCTTAGTTAAGTTCAATCGGGTATTGTGGGTAGTTTCAAATGCCGTTCATCAAAAATAATAATATTATTAAAATGATATATGTTTAGATATATGTGATATCATAACAATCCTTTTGGCATAATGATAGCCCGATAGCTTCCTAAATGGGAGGTTGTGAGTTCAAGTCTCGCTCGAGCCAAAATTTCTATAGATTGAGTCAGAGTATTTTTCGAATTGTGGGTTTCATCCTATGAGGGTTGGGGCTTGGGGGTGCGATCACTACTACAAAACAAAAAGGTAGATCAGATTAAGATAACACTAATCATCTGAAACACAGTCTTGCAATTCTCGTTAGAAAAAATATATATAATATAAATTCAATTATGGATAGTTATCATTTAATTAGAGATACTTATTATATTATTAACCATATGAATTACGAGTAGTTAATTTCGAACATTAAATTAGTGTTATGCATAGTTATTATATATCTTATTTCTATTACGTAATGTTATTATCGTGTAAAGTTATTGTTTTAAAAACTTTTATGCAAGTCTCAAAACATTACCAAATTAAAATTATGTTAGTTAAAAGACTAAATTGCACCGATCGTCCCGAGGTTTGTCACACCCCGACCGACGGCGGAATCATCGGAACGGACGAGGGAATGATTGATTGTTCATAACACATGATTGTCTAATAGTGGAAATAATATTAAAATCAGATTACAGGATAATATGAATTTAACAGATACAAATACAACAGTTAAGTCACAAATAGTAATTGTCTTTTGTTTAGACTAAGTCCGGGTCTTATATGAGCATGTAGAAGTCCACTAACTTGCTTACCTGAAATCATGTGAGAAATAAAGTCAGCAACGAATTAGCTGGTGAGTAGTCATAGTTTTGAGTATACATATAGATTGATTGATTGATTGAGAATAATCCAATTCACAAGGTATCGTTAAGACTTATATTGCAATAGTAAGCATATAGATAAACCGACACAATAGAAACCCCTTGACTTGACACTTGCATATAATAGACTCCACATATACACCATAGATTGACTCTTGCCTCTGGCACAATCACCACTCGACTATTCATATGGGGTGGGTTGTCCAAACCAGTAGATCTACCATTGATACCAGGATTGATTGATTGAATTAGGGTTTTATTGTCGTCCAGTTTAGCATAGTATGTTCACGTAATTGCAAGTAATAATATAACCTGTCTTGAATTGAATTTAGAATGAAACAACAATAGAATATCATGATTGAATATATTGTATCATATGATTTCCCCCAAATAGAAAATGAATAAAAAGGGGATATGAATACTCACTTGATTGATGAGATTTGAATTTGGACGTGATAGTTTAGACACCTACGATTTCCTTATGATTAACCTAAGGAACGGTGCCTTGAATTAGAATAATAATAATGTGAGAAATGGGGAATAGGTTGGGTTTCCGTTGAGATTGGGTTTTGAATGGTAGTTTAAATAAACTAATTTTATTTCATTTGTTTGTCTTGAAATATAATAAATTCATTTCAGTATTATATAGAAATAAATCTACCAATATACTTGAACATTTGATTGATTGTTAAAGTGCAGGAAGAATAAATAATTAATTTTTATTAATTAATTATATGATAATCAATTAAAATTCTAATTATTTAAGTGACTCAAAAGTGATAAAAATAATTGGAAGGATCTAGGTTGATTTTTAGTGATTTTATAAATTATCAACCTATAATATCAAAGTTTGAATATTAAAGAATGAAATAATAATTATTAATAAGTAAATAATTATTGGTCAAAGGAATAATTCATCTGAAAAATAAATTTGTTCGTTTTTGAACAATTAAAACGTTTTATGTTTTTTAAAAGAAATAATAGTTTTAAAATAGATTATATTGTTTATATTGTTTTATGTGTTATTGTTTTATAAAAATTTAAAGAAAAATTGCAGAAGATGATTTTGATGTTTTAAAAATAAACAAGTTTATAAAAATGATTTTTATAGTTTTTAAGAATTTTTTTGTAATTTTTAAAGGCTTAAAACAAAGCAAAAAAATGTTTGTGGTTGCCCGGGTTCGAACCCGGGACCTCCAGTATGTATTGTGAGTACAGAACCATCAAACCAAGGGTCGTGGCCGCGATAGGATTTTGTTTTAAATTCTTCTAAGCATCGACCACGGAAACCCCCAAATCGTTTGAGCCCTAGGTCGAACCCGATTCAAATTGAGGTTCAATTCGATTCTTAATGCATCTGAATTCATGGGGCTTTTGACCCTCATGAAAATCGAGTGTGTGTGTATATGTAATTACCCGAATGATGTTCGAATTGAAGCTGAACTGGTCGAGAACAGTCGCGGCACAGGTTGGTGATCGACTGATGATCAAACCTTGATGGATTTCAAATTAATTTCGTGGGTAGCTTAGTATGATGATAAGGATTAAAAGCCCTTTATCAATTTGGTTTGATAGAGCTTAGAACATGGACCCCCGTTAAGTTGCAGGTCGCGATCGAAAGAGGATGTCGAGTGTGATGTTTTTTGATTGTTTTGAATGAAATTGAATTCGTAGGAATGTTTAAACGATTATAAGTTTGTTAGTGGGGTTGTAATTTTGAGTATTAATTGTTTAGTGCGATCTGCGGTCTGTAAAAGGGGCCGGCAACTCGTGGGAGGGAAACAAGCTCTGAACCGCACTCACATTATCAAATTGAGGTGCCCATGTGGTTCGATTCTCGTTCTAGAATATGTTGGGACCAGTTTTAGATTTAAAATTGAGAGTTTTGGGGGTTTTAAGGTTCGCCGGCGCCGTCCGAGGTCGCCGGAATCCGGCTGCCGGATTTACAGGGGTTGGTTTAAATTGTTTTCGAGATTGGCACAAATAGTCCCTGTGGTTTGATTGTTTTTATTATTTCATGCTAGAAGTCTTATTTAAGGTTTTTAAATTTACCCAAATGCCCCTGGACTTATAAAATTAATAATAATTCCTTTTATATATATATATATATATATACATATTATATATTTTTATTTTATAACCCATTGTTATTATTATTATTGATATTATTATTAATATTTTTATTACCATTACCATTAATATTATTATTATTATTATTTTTATTATTATTAACATCAACGTATCGAACAAAAATCAACTTTATTTAAAAAAAATACGCAATGTTACAGTCTTCCCTGCTTTAGGAAATTTCGTCCCGAAATTTTTAATCCTGAGGAGGCTGAAACGAAAGGATGAGGATACTTGGATTTCATTTGGTCCACACGTTCCCAGGTGAATTCTGAGCCACGTTTAGATTCCCAGCGGACCTTGACAATAGGTATCCGACTACGTTTGTTTGTTTGACTTCCCGATTCATAATTTCCACAGGTTTCTCAATAATGTGCATAGATTCATCAATCTGGACTTCGTCGAGTGGAATGTGGAGATTTTCATCGGCAATGCATTTCTTGAGATTTGAAATATGAAACGTCGGATGTACATTGCTAAGTTCTTGGGGTAGTTCAAGCTTGTAGGCTACTTTCCCCAATTCGCTTAAACACTTTGAGTGGACCTACGTAACGAGGTGCTAGTTTCCCTTTCTTTTCAAAGCGAATCACTCCCTTCCAAGGTGATACCTTAAGAAGTACGAGATCACCGACATTGTATTCATGGGTTTACATCTTTTATCAGCATAATGCTTTTGACGATTTCTAGCAGCGATCAAGTTATCACGGATCTTATGAATTTTGTCGGTTGTTTCTTGTATCAAATTCCGGACTAGTGATCTGTGATTCACCAACCTTCAGGCCATACAAGGCCTCAAATGGTGCCATCTGTTTGTCTGGTAACTGTTATTGTAGGAGAATTCAATCAACGGAAGATGAGAATCCCACGATCCACTGAAATCAGTGACACAAGCCCGGAGCATATCCTCGAGGGTTTGTATCATTCTTTCAGTTTGACCGTTGGTTTGCGGGTGATAGGCTGTACTAAGATGTAGTTGAGTTTCGAGAGCTGATTGGAGACTTTTCCAGAAACGAGAGATGAAGCGACCATCACGATCAGGGATAATATCTTGACAATAGATTGTTTAGGAAGACGACCATCACGTAATCAGGTTTTGATGATAACTCACAATGAAAGTCTATAAATAAGGAATAATTTTGATATAGCTAGATCAAATCAAAACATGAGAATAAAGGGAAAGAAATCGTTTTAAGAATTTAAATGTTCCAAGTTAGGATTCAAAATCAACCTAAAACGATCGCGTCTCTTTTCAAATTCAGAGATCATGCTTTGGCTTGATAGGTCGAAACACTAACATTATTTCACCCTTCAAGTTACTACATTCGTCTCGTCACTTGATTACAACCATGGTAAGTTGATGATCAAAGAATGAGAATAGTCATCAAGGTGTGGTTTTCACCCCTAACTTGATGGTGTACTTTCAAGGTATGACTACTAACTTACCAATCAAAAGTTCGATCTGAGGATCTTTAGAAAATAAGACGGGATAACTCCTATTAAGGTAAGGGAAATCACTCCTATCTTAACGATGAAGTTTACATAAACAAAATACAACAAGATGAACTTCTTCATCAAATCCAGAATTCACTCCTACTTTGATGAGGTCGTTTCATTTGAGAAAATACAATCCATAAAAATGAAATTATCATCAAGGTATGAATCTCACGCGTATCTTGATGATTGGGCTTCAAGAAAAACAATCGAAGATTGACATTTGTCACCAAAGTACGGGTTTCAATCCTGTTTTGGTGAGATCCTGTCATTTGTGAAATGTAAATTCCAAAGAGAATAATTGAAGTTTGTCCTCAAGATAAGGAAATCACCCTAATCCAAAGGATAGAATTTCATAAAACACATCATTGGAAACCATTTATTGAAATGAATAAAGATTCATCACCAAAGTAAGGGAATAACCCCTGTTTTGATGAGTTAGAATCATTTAGGAGATTCGAGTGTCCTTAATCATAGGTTGACTTGCAAACTCTTGCATCTCCCACGGTGCAAACGGTTCAAAGTTAGACTTAACAACGAAAGGAAAAATATCTCAATTAGAAATTTGAAATTTTCAATTACATCAATGTAACAAAAGGAAATCACGATTACAAATCTTGAATTAAATTAGGAAGACGAAATCAAGGACGAGAATTATTCAACACCACATCATTGGTGGCTTGAGCTTGTTGAGCATTAATGTTGAAAGCACGTCCTTGAGCCGTAGGAATCGGGATGACAAGTTGAGGGCATCGATTGCGAAAATGGTTTGGATCACCACATTGATAGCATGCACGACCCTGGGTAATTGCAGGAGGATGTTGGTGAACTGGTGCATTAGTCGGAGCTTTTGCAGCACTCTTGCACACGTTGAATGTATGCCCCAAACGACCACAGTTTGTGCATTGACGACACTGAATGTTAGTGGGATGGTGATACATGCAGTTGTTACACTGCGGATAGGGTCCAGCGTATGGCTTTTTCATTAGCGGTTAGTTGTTTACCGCTGGTTGACGAGTTGGAGGGACTTGATTAATTGGCACAGCAGGGGTAATTACAACAAAGTTTTGAGAATTAGCCTTCCTCTTTTGGTTCTTGAAAAGCTCAGGTTGATCGGTTTTGACGGTTTCATTGGGAAGTTTATCGATATTCTTCTTCGAACCTTTCCTGGTTAAAGAACCTGCTTTCACATGATTATCGGTTAACTGTGCAGCCAGCCTGATAGCATCTTCTAGTGTGGAAGGATTCCTCCTAGCACCGTATCCTGAATCTGCATAGGTAGTCCACCAATGTATTTCTCGATGGCTCGAGAGGTAGGGGTAGCAAGATACGGTACCAAAAGACTCACTTCGCGGAATCGGTTAGTGTATGCTAGGTTCTCGCCACTGTCTTGGGTTAACTCCCAAAATTCAGCTTCCAGTTTTCGGACTTCGTTTCTTGGACAGAACTCTTTAGTCATGAGCTCCTTAACTTCAGCCCATGTTAATGCTAGAGCAGCATCAGTTTCACGGGTTCGTTTCTCCCCGTTCCACCAAGTGAGTGCGCGTTTCTGGTGAACACTTGTGGCATACCGGACTTTTAGATTTTCAGGGCATTCGCTGTTTAGGAAGGTGTTCTCGATGCTTTCGAACCACTGTAGTAATCCGGTAGCTCCTTCAGTTCCACTGAACTTAGTGGGGTTGCAAGAACTGAAATGTTTGTAGGTACAAGTTTTGGGAGGGTTTGGTGCAGTTGGGTTTTGATCAGTATTGTTGCCTTGGTTCAAATGGGTAAGCAAAGTTGGGATAACAGCAGTAACTTCACATGCTACAATAGCAGCAATCTTGCGGCCAGGGTTTCTAGATCGTGAACGGATTTGACGAGAAGCCATTCTGAAATATCATTGAGATAGTTTATGAGAAGTGGGTAATAAGAGCTATACAACATGAAAACGAGAATCGAGAATTTGGCATAATAACGATGATATGTCCGAGTGTAATCGTTTGATTCATAAATCAAAGCGAATACGTTGACTAATCAAAGTGTTATGTCCAACACAACCTCATTGAAGACATGCGTACCTATAAGCAGATACTCATCCCGAGGGTTCCCAGGTAAGGTAGACAGGTCCATCGGTTGATTTGGATTTATACAAATACCTTGTCTAGACAGAACACCTCAAGGTACAGGCATCCCACTCTTCCAGCATTGCATGTATTCAGTTGTGAGACACAGACTTTGACGAGATTTTGAAAACCATGAATAACAATCGAGTTTTGGAGTTTGAAATCACTTGAATTAGGCACACAATGCCTTAGAATATGGTTTAAGATTCGTGTGTACATTGATAAGATTTAAGTATAAGAAGAATCACGTAAGGCATATAATCACATAATCAAGTATAAACATGTAAGGCACATAAAATCCTATCTAAGCATGTAAAATACATGAGAGGACTCATGTGTAAAGGTACTTAGTTATAGTCTAGGTCATTCCATTTCTAATAACCTAATTCCCTATAACCATGGCTCTGATACCAATCTGTCACACCCCGACCGACGGCGGAATCATCGGAGCGGACGAGGGAATGATTGATTGTTCATAACACATGATTGTCTAATAGTGGAAATAATATTAAAATCAGATTACAGGATAACATGAATTTAACAGATAAAATACAACAGTTAAAGTCATAAATAGTAATTGTCTTTGTTTAGACTAAGTCGGGTCTTATATGAGCATGTAGAAGTCCACTAACTTGCTTAACCTGAAATCATGTGAGAAAATAAAGTCAGCTAATGAATTAGCTGGTGAGTAGTCATAGTTTTGAGTATACATATAGATTGATTGATTGATTGAGAATAATCCAATTCACAAGGTATCGTTAAGACTTATATTGCAATAGTAAAGCATATAGATAAACCGACACAATAGAAACCCCTTGACTTGACACTTGCATATAATAGACTCCACACATACACCATAGATTGACTCTTGCCTCTGGCACAATCACCACTCGACTATTCATAGGGGTGGGTTGTCCAACCAGTAGATCTACCATTGATACCAGGATTGATTGATTGAATTAGGGTTTTATTGTCGTCCAGTTTAGCATAGTATGTTCACATAATTGCAAGTAATAACATAACCTGTCTTGAATTGAATTTAGAATGAAACAACAATAGAATATCATGATTGAATATATTGTATCACATGATTTCCCCAAATAGGAAATGATATAAAAAAGGGATATGAATACTCACTTGATTGATGAGATTTGAATTTGGACGTGATAGTTTAGACACCTACGATTTCCTTATGATTAACCTAAGGAACGGTGCCTTGTATTAGAATAATAATAATGTGAGAAATGGGGAATAGGTTGGGTTTCCGTTGAGATTGGGTTTTGAATGGTAGTTTAAATTAGCTAATTTTATTTCATTTGTTTGTCTTGAAATATAATAAATTCATTTCAAGTAATTATATAGAAATAAATCTACCAATATACTTGAACATTTGATTGATTGTTAAAGTGCAGGAAGAATAAATAATTAATTTTTATTAATTAATCATATGATAATCAATTAAAATTCTAATTATTTAAGTGACTCAAAAGTGATAAAAATAATTTGGAAGGATCTAGGTTGATTTTTAGTGATTTTATAAATTATCAACCTATAATATTAAAGTTTGAAATATTAAAGAATGAAAATAATAATTATTAATAAGTAAATAATTATTGGTCAAAGGAATAATTCATCTGAAAAATAAATTTGTTCGTTTTTGAACAATTAAACGTTTTATTTTTATTAAAAGAAATAATAGTTTTAAAATAGATTATATTGTTTATATTGTTTTATGTGTTATTGTTTTATAAAATTTAAAGAAAAATTGCAGAAGATGATTTTGATGTTTTAAAAATAAACAAGTTTATAAAATGATTTTTATAGTTTTTAAGAATTTTTTTGTAATTTTTAAAGGCTTAAACAAAGCAAAAAAAATGTTTGAGGTTGCCCGGGTTCGAACCCGGGACCTCCAGTATGTATTGTGAGTACAGAACCATCAAACCAAGGGTCGTGGCCGCGATAGGATTTTGTTTTAAATTCTTTTAAGCATCGACCACGGAAACCCCCAAATCGGTTTGAGCCCTAGTTCGAACCCGATTCAAATTGAGGTTCGATTCGATTCTTAATGCATCTGAATTCATGGGGCTTTTGACCCTCATGAAAAATCGAGTGTGTGTGTATGTGTGATTACCCGAATGATGTTCGAATTGAAGCTGAACTGGTCAAGAACAGGTCGCGGCACAGGTTGGTGATCGACTGATGATCAAACCTTGATGGATTTCAAATTAATTTCGTGGGTAGCTTAGTATGATGATAAGGATTAAAAGCCCTTTATCAATTTGGTTTGATAGAGCTTAGAACATGGACCCCCGTTAAGTTGCAGGTCGCGATCGAAAGAGGATGTCGAGTGTGATGTTTTTGATTGTTTGAATGAAATTGAATTCGTAGGAATGTTATAAACGATTATAAGTTTGTTAGTGGGTTGTAATTTGAGTATTAAATTGTGTAGTGCGATCTGCGGTCTGTAAAAGGGGCGACAACTCGTGGGAGGGAAACAGGCTCTGAAACGCACTCACATTATCAAATTGAGGTGCCCATGTGGTTCGATTCTCGTTCTAGAATATGTTGGGACCGGTTTTTAGATTTAAAATTGAGAGTTTTGGGGGTTTTAAGGTTCGCCGGCGCCGTCCGGAGGTTGCCGGAATCCGGCTGCCGGATTTACAGGGGTTGGTTTAAATTGTTTTCGAGATTGGCACAAATGGTCCCTGTGGTTTGATTGTTTTATTATTTCATGCTAGAAGTCTTATTTAAGGTTTTTAAATTTACCCAAATACCCCCTGTACTTATAAAATTAATAATAATCCTTTTATATATATATATATACATATATATATATATATTTTTATTTTATAACCCATTGTTATTATTATTATTGATATTATTATTAATATTATTATTACCATTACCATTAACATTATTATTATTATTATTTTTATTATTATTAACATCAACGTATCGAACAAAAATCAACTTTATTTAAAAAAATACGCAATGTTACAAGGTTTGCTTAAATTTTACCTTTCGTCCTCAGGATTAAAAATTACAGGTTTACTCATAATGTTTGAAATTAATAACACGTTTCGTCCCTAAATCTAACGGCCGTTAATTAATTATGTTAAGTTGCTACAAAATTACCATTTTAGCCTTTAATAAAAAAACTTAGATGTAATAATAATAATACTAAACAACTCATAACCACCACCTCCGTACCACTTGTCACCGCCACCACCTAGTTGCGCCACTACCGATGCCGACAACTCCTTCGGCAATGTTAAAGCTTCCGATCACCATAAACAAATCATAACCACCACCACCGTACCACTTGCCACCACCGCGGCCCACTTGCCACCACCACCACGTCCCACTTGCCACCACCACCACGGCCCGCTTGCCACCACCACCACGGCCCACTTGCCACCACTACCGCCCACTTGCCACCATCGTTGCCCACTTACCACCACTATCAGAACCTGCAAATCCCAACCTTTCTCTTTGCTTCTTTACTCTAGTCACCTTTACACCACCACATTGCAACAAATTTACTTTCAACTAGATTCTGGTGCCAATTTAGCACCGAATGATTATAAATTTCATGATTCTAATTAAGCAAGGTGGTTGCAAGAATCTTGTTGAAACAAATTGGTGGTTGTAGTCGGAATAGAAGATGGAGGAAGAGGCCGGTGGTGGTGGCAAGGTGGGAAGGCGGTAGTATATAATCACTAGTCCAGAAATCAATCCAAGAGGAGTGATCATTTGAGAGTATATAATATGGTGGCAAAGGATAATATGCATGCGCGTATCATAGTTAATATTATGTTTTTAATATCGTTTATGTATCAAATGGTATTATTTTGTTACATGTTTAAAATGTAGGTTAAATTAAGCTTAACGAATATTATTTGAGAAAAACAAAGGATAACAATACTCCAGCTTGAAAGGTGCTGAAACTGAAGAAAACTATGCAAAGTGCAGGGAGGCCGCCGTAATTTACGGCTTTGTGCTAAGTCCGTTTGTGAACCCCGTAAGACGAGAGGTTTGGCCGTCTGGTTGGAGGTAGGTTGTAACCTACGGTCTATAGGCCGTAAGTTGCGGTCTAACGCGATATTTTGATGATTGTTTCAAATTTAAAACATATTTAAACCCTAACATTAGGGTTCAAAGGCAGACTTGCCTCCAACTCCAAGAACGAATCTTTGGACTATTTTGAGCCATTGAAACTCTCTATAATCATCAAGTGATCAAGGATTCATATGCACAAAGTAAAGGTTGAAGAGATTTTGACAAAGATGCAAGGCTAAACTACCCGTGATCATCTCCGGGTGGACGACTTGTGATTAAATTATGCATGCTTGTGCTTTTACTTAGTCAAGACATAAACTTTGATTGTTTAACAACTTTTCTTCGTTTATGTGTTTTGAATCATGTGTTGATTAAATATTCTTGTTAGTGGATTTGATTATTGTTTATCAAGTTATTAGTTTTACATTGTTAACCATTGAGTAATAATTAGTTTATTATTATTAATTGGTGATTACAAATAAAGTTTATAGATTGTGGCATTAGTTAGTTTACTAGTTAATTTACATAATCGGTTATCAAGTTCGTAGTTACCTTTCAACATATGTGATAAACAAGTTATGTCTATGTAACTTCAAGATTAGGTTAAAAACATAAGCCGTGCATTCAGTTATATTCCTAAAATCCGGTTGTGATCCTTTTCATCTTAATAGTTCTAAACCAAGTCTAAATTTTTGTTTTGTTTATTAAAGTGATCATTTTTATCTAGTACAGTCAAGGTGATAATAGTTTAATTTTAATTATTATGTTAGTTAAATAATCAAATGAATCATGTAACACTAACAACATGCTCCCCTTGAATACGATACTTGACTTGCCCTAGCTACCTAGGTTAATTAGGTTTTGCATGACCCCAATGACAGGTCATCATACCTATACATACATAATGAGTGATACAATCTTAACTTTTAGAAGATATGAGTGAGAAACAAAAATAATTATATTCCTTCTGAGGGGGCAGGGGGTGCGGTCTCGGCTGGAAAACGGATATGTATGTCCGATTATGATAACAACTATCCTTCAAAGCAGGGTCGTACATTTATTGTTAAAAAAATTATATTTATACTGCTTTCTTTTATTTAAAATTTTTAAGATTTTTAAGAAATGATGATATATTTTCTCCTATTACTTTGTGTTTTTCCTACATACATTTCCGTCAAGTGCATTTTATCAACCAAAGATTTGAGTGGGTTATTTGTAATGAACTACCATTTTACTGTAACTATCTCTTAATTTATTTCACAACAAATTTTATTATCAAAAAAATAATCGCCATACACACACTAGGATTTGAACACACAATTATCATTTACCACCAAACCATCCCTCAAAAACAATTATCTTTTACATAATAATTAGATACTATTCGGATATAAGTCAATATCAATGCAGAGAATAAGACTACTATGAGGTTGTATACAAATTATGAAAGGACAAGATAAAATTGGATGGACTTGGCCAAGAGATGGAGTTTACCACAATTCATAAGCTTCAATTGGTAATTACAACGCTAATTGTCTCATTACAACAATATATTAATCTGTTGTTATGTCTAAATTGTAGATTAAGCCTCGTCAACAAGGGTTGAAACTTGATTTGAATACGTCACATACAAATCATACAAGTATTATCGATTTTTTAGAGGTGTAAAATGTGTGAATTGTAGGAGTTTGATAACAAATGATTATGTTTATATAAAACGTGCTAATTGCATGAGTTGGATAATTTGTCAAGACATTTTTATCGATTTCTTTCGAATTAACTAATATTTGATTAATATATTTTAAATAGAATAACCATGCGAGTCGTAACATTTAAATTTTTATTAAGTTTTTTTCTTGCTTGTTCAATTGGTTTTTATCTTAGCTACACTGTTTATGTATGTATAACGTGTTATCAATATACTACAACCTTAAATTGAAAATGAGCTTATATTAACAAGATCTACTTTTCGGGTCATTTTGTAAGGAAAAAAAATCGAGACTTCATACGAGTTGTGTAAAATATAAAAATAAAACAAAGAAAAGGAATTTGGTTTTTTGGCTTACCTACCAATTTTGGTGAACGTTTGCTTGTCTTGCTTAGGATACTTGGATTAAAAATATAATATTAATTAATATCCTTGAAAGTGACGATATTTTCTTGAAATATTGTTTGCTAAATTCTAGAATTTTGTAAAAGTTTAGAATTTTAAATATGTTTTAATTTTAATTCATTAGTTGAATAGTTAGCTGTCAACCTTGAATAATAGTCTATCATCTCCGACCGGAACATAGTAGATGACCCTTTCATAATTAGTGACATGATCTTTTGGTTATAGAAACATAAATCCCAAGCATTACTTCTCAAAAGTTAATTAATTTTTTTTTCTGATAATTTAAGTGCGGTTCTTCATCGATGCACTTTCCAATTTTGGGGAGGATTGAATCAATGGTATTCTATCATGTGCTCGAACTTCAATCCTAGTGAATGGCTCCAAACGTTGAGGTAATGCAATCGAGGGTGCGGCAAGGACACCCTTTGTCGCCCTTTTCTTTATAATTACGATGAAAACATCTAAAGGAATGCTTAATCAGGGTTGATGTATGAGAGTTTTTCGTTACTTGCTCACTACTAATAGCAAGTCGATCCTCTCACACCTCTTGTATGCTAATTATGCCATCTTGATTGAGGAATGATCGATTATAAATGTAATGAGCATTTTTAGATTACTATGATGGCATGATGCTTTTATCAAGTTTCGTAGTTGAAGATAAATTTTCACAAGTCTAATTTATTTTGGCATTGGTGAAGACATAATGGAAGTATACGAAGCTACAAGAACTCGCGGATGCAAAATGAATGTCTACTATTCAAATACGTGGGTCTTACATGCGGAGACTGAATTAACCAAATCTATAATTGGAGGTTGGTAAATGAGACTTTTGAATCGTGGTTGTCACTATAAAAAACTTTAACCTTATTAATTAGAGGTAGTCTTATCTTGCTAATTAAGTTTGAACTTGGTAGGTTATTTTTTTTTTGAACAGTAACTTTCTTAAGAGTGTCTCAATGTCACATCGCCCCCCTGGGCGACCCTAGCCAAGATCTGCCCCAGACTATGTTGTCTGAACCGGGTCCACACTGGATTGTCAGACTTGGTTACGGCGTCCCCCCGGAAACCGTACTGCCTCCACAAGGGTTGCCCATTTGGAGTAACAGCCGATGAAAACCGGGGTCGAGCTCTGAGAATCGGCCTCCGCAACCACTGGCTTAAAGGAAAATTCTCGTCATTGCTCTAAATGTCCCCAAACTGGTACCAACGAGGTTCGAACCCCTGACCTCCACTTTGGGAGGGGGGACTCTCACCGTTGGACCAGAAGGACGAACTTGGTAGGTTATTGATATACTATTTCTCTTTATATAAAGCCTCTGTTAAAGTGATTGAATGTTTAGGAAGTGTAAGGAAAAGGTTCCTATGGGAAAGTAACATTGATAAAAACAAGATCTATTATGGTGGCTTAAGAGCAAGTTGTTGCTCCAAAATCAATAAAGAGACTAGTGTACGTCAATTAAAGACATTGACCTCGAGAGTTGCTTTCTAATTCTAAATGGAGGTGGCACCTAAATATTGATAAGTTTATTGATCTATGATTAAAAGTAATACTTTTTATTAATCATAACTCTAGACGATTGTTGATTTCTTCAGACAAAAAAGGTCTATTGGGCATGTGGAATAATATTGCAAAGATGACATAACACTCACTCATTTTAACATTAACTTGAAACCAGATAAAAGGAACAAGAGGCGGATGGTCAGGACACTCGATTTAGATTAAAACCTCGGCTACCTATATACTTTTGAAGGTACTGTTTCTAGCTTCATTCCAACTAGAGTCAGCCAAGGACTTTAGAGCAAGCGAGTGTTTCAAGATGTAAGATAAGACTTTGATATAAGATTGGAGATGAAAGCCTGATCCAATTGATTTTGATGAGATTCGTGAACTCATGGATGTTGAAAATAGGATTCGAATCACAATGGTTGTGTCTCCGTAATGTAAACGGTGCTTTCACGCTGAAGTTAGTCCGAACAAAACTCACCAACCTGACAATCTTACCGATCATAATGTCATCATAATGTAAATGGTGCTTCACACTGAAGTCAGTCTGAACAAAACTCACTAACCTTGATGGTCTTACCAATCATAATGTTTTTGAATGGATCAAATGGAACACATTGAAGGTTACTATATTTCGGTTGTAGATCCAAGATTTTTTTTTGCGTGTTTGAATTTTTATATAGGTCGTTTGTATATCACTAAATTGATTTTATTTGTTTGTATATCACTGAATATTAAAGTTTTTCGTTTTGGTCCATTCAGGCTTCGTCACACAATAAAATATAAAACGAAATTGAATCTTAAATACATATTAAAAGTACGTCAATCGTCATATAAACCAATAATAAAAATAAAATAGCATTATAGCTGCTTTCTACGAAGCTTATTTTTTTTTAATTCTAGTCATTATACCAACTAGAGAAGTATGCCTAAGCTTAATTGTTCAAATTGTTGGGTTTGTTAAAACATAAAATCATAGTTTAACCATTTAAACTTTCTGAAAATGCAGCGGAATTACAACTTTATAAACCCTTTTATAAGCTGAAAATTATGTTCTTAAGATGACCATACAAGTGTATAAAACAAACCCATAAATCAAGGATCATTATATGTGAATAACATGCTATGTGTACATAAAATAACACAATATGACAGCCACAAAGGGGCTGCCAAAACTACGTTTCCAGCAGCAAGATTCGTCCAAAAGGATGGATATGAGGCTGAAAAAGTGGCCAAAACTTCAAGTTTAGAAGTCCTCTAGTGTTCACTCCCACAAGGCTCTAAGTAAACATCTTAGTTCCTTGATTTAGACACCAAAACTCCAAAAGGTAAGCTGCCAAAAGGTCTTCATAACCGTGAACTTTCAGCAGCAATGTTGATAAGATGGGAGGATAAAATTGACCAAGATTCCAAGAGGAGGAACCCTCAAGTGTGTATACCCCAAGCTTATATGCAAACTCCTCTTCTTGCTAGGTAGAAAACACCAAAATGAACACAAAATGCTCATCAAAACCTCCATAGCTGCTGCCTCTTGTTCGTAACTTAGAGAAGAAAGGAGAGCTGATTTTGTGTTATTAGTTGCATATATAATTTGATGAGAAGAAGAGTATCATATACTAGTTAGTGGATCTAGTCAAAAGGCACGTGTATGCTCTTATCAATGCCAAGCTAGTGGAAACATGTAAGGCATGCATGTGTCTCTTCTCAAGAGAATAAAAGCAAGCACAACACATGCACATCATATGCACATGGGACGGCTTCTTGTATAAAAAAGAAGGGTTTTTCTTTTAATTAAACATACACACACATGTCTAGTCTTTTAACAATTACCATTTAATTGTATAAGTAGTATACTCTCATTATTATTTGGTGTTATACAACTAATTTAAATAACACTTCAAATAATATTATTGAACAAAATATCCTAATAAATTGTTCCATCTCATATGCAACTTATTTAGAAAACCATTTTCTAAATTGGTGTAAATATTTAATTACATGATCATATCATCAATTAAATATTAATTGGTGTTTGCTAAGCTTGTTATTGGGTATAACCCGACTTGGATCATAACGTACTAACCACATCAATATTCTAAGTGTCTTGGGCACATAGAATCCTACAATCTCCCACTTGCCCAAGATTCATAGAAGATTGATGCAAGTAGTAAATAACGCCTAACAACGGTTTACTACCCTTATACGCATGACTTATGGCCATTCAATAACATCATCCCATTCAAGTACCTTACTTGAAATGATTTAGGTGAATCAATCATCTATCCTTTTATTACAGATGTCATGTTAAATCAAAGAACACAAATGATCATTCCTTGTTGATTTAACTTAATCAGGCCTTAGACATCTAACTCTCAACGAATAAGAGGAACAAATTCCATCTTGACTACATACGTTTCTCACAAACACCTGTGTTATACCTGAACATACCTTATGTACTGTCCACTATTTCAGGACAGTGAAGAATTAGCTCAAGGTATAATACTTGGTGAATATCAAAACCGAATATGTATCTAGGTCGGAGGATACCAAATGATATTCGCCTTTACTCAAATTTAGTTATGATCAATCGATAAGATTCCATGTAGTAAAATTTGAGATGCGGGTTAGTCCAATATTTGTATCCCACAAATATCTATGAACCTTGGTAGCAACCCATTGCTCTATATTCATCTTTATGAATATCAACCAATCCAAGTTCATAATAATCTTACCCTCACACTTGTTCCCACAAGTATGAACGACTACGGACATTTAGAGTAAATAATTTACTCATGGATTAAACATGCTAAATTGGAACATTAATTGAAACATTATAACCAAATAATTTTACTCAAATAATAAAGAGTTCCACATATTCAATACAAAATTTGATCAAGTCCAATCACTAGAATATCAAGTCCTAAGGCATAGGTATGACTTTCATGCTTTGCCCTTTCGAGGAGCTTCGTGAGTGGATCCGCAATATTTTGATCAAAGTGAACTTTGCGAATACATATCTTTCCTTTTCAATTTCATCCCTTATGTAGTTGAATCTTTGCTCATTGTGCCTAATCTTTTGATGTGCACGGGGTTCCTTGAGTTGAGCAATCACACCCTCGTTATCACAAATATTTCAGGGGTCTTGAATGGTAGAGACCATTCTTAGATCGACGATAAACCTTTTATTCATGTAGCTTCCAAAGCTGCTAATGAGGCGGCTATGTATTCCTATTTTGTAGTGGACAATGCTACCCTATTCATAATGGAGACATACCCGATTGTGATCGAGTCAGTTTGGAAACTCGCATCCGTGTACCCTTTACAACGAGTTCCTCTTTCTCAGATCCGTATATTAGAAACATATCCTTAGTCCTCCTAAGGTATTTCAATATACTTTTAACAGCCATCCAATGGCTATTACCTGGATTCTGCTGATATTCTTGTCATGCTTAACGCGCATGACACATCGGTCTTAGTGCATATCATCGCATATATGATGGATCCTATAGCAGACGCATATGGGATGTCCTTCATACAATCTTGCTCACCTTTGAGCTTGGACATTGAGATGCACTCAATATTGTCCCTCTTTGAATAGGTACCATACCTTTCTTATAGTTTCCATCTTAAACCTTTTTCAAGATTTTATCAATATATGCACTTTGGTTTAGACCTATCAACCGCCTCGATCTATCCCTATAGATCTTTATTCTCAAAATATAGGCGGCTTCACCGAGATCTTTCATGAAAAAAACAATTTCCAAGCTAGGTTTTAACACCTTCCATGGTTGGAATGTTCTTTCCATATAGTACTATGTCATCAATCATACAATACTAAGAATGTGATTACACTCCCACTAGCCCTTTTATATACACAAGCCTTGTCAGCATTCTTGGTGAAACCAATTTCTTGATCTCCTCATCAAAACATTGATTCCAACTTCTCAATGCTTGTTTCAATCCATAGATTGATTTCTTTAACTTGCATACTTTATTAGGATGGTTTGGATCGACAAACCTTCAGGCTGAACCATATAGACATCTTCCTCAAGATATCCATTTAGGAAAGCGGTTTTGACATCCATTTGCCAAATCTCATAATCATAATGAGCAGCTATGGCAAACAATATCCTTATAGACTTTAGCATCGCAACAGGTGAGAAAGTTTCATCATAGTCAACCCCTTGAGTTTGAGTGAAACCTTTTGCTACAAGTCTTGCCTTGTAAGTATCCAAGCTTCCATGCATATTTTTTCTTCTCGAAAACCCACTTGCATCAACCGGTTTGGAGTTAAGTGGAGGGTCAACCAATTCCTAAAACATGGGTCATGGCTTCCAGCCATTTGTCACAATCCGAATTGGACATATCGTCATGGTATGTAGTTGGCTCATCGGAGTCAACCTCATAGCATCCATCCATGAAAAATCCATATATTTCAGGTGGAATGCTAACTCTACCAGATCTATGAACGTTTTGTGTGTATTGATCAACCTCTTGATCATCATCAACAACCTTTTGTTGATAGCTAGTGTCAACCAAACGTGTATCGGCTTGTGGATCTTGATCTTCATCAAATTCCATTGTTCTATGCATCACTCCTTCCATAAGGAACTTGGCTTCCAAGAACTCTGCCCTTCGAGCAATAAATTCCTTTTGCTCTGTTGATCAAAGAAGTAATATCCTATACAGTCTTTGGGATATCCAACAAATATACACTTAATGGATCGACTTTCAAATTTGTTTGGGTGTTAAGCTTAACATAAGCTTCACTACCCCATACCTTTTAAATATGATAGTGATGGAACTCTTTCCATACCATATTTCAAAAGGTGTCGAACCTACTTTCTTGGTTTGGGCCATATTCAAAATACGAGCCGTGGAGATTAGTGCGAAAACCCAAGATGATAAAGGTGGTAAGCTCATAGCCTTAATGAATTGAACCATATCCAAATAGGGTTCAGTTCTCCTTTGTCAGAATGAAGAACTTAGATAGTTATGTAGAGTTGATTTTCTACTTCATTATTGAAGATTTTGAACACTTCAAAAGCTTCGTTCTTATGTGTCATCAAGTGCACACAATAATAGCGACTGTTATCGTCGGTAACAGTCATGAAGTATTTTTCACCAATCTTTGTCATTGTCTTAAAAGGACCATATACATCCAAATGTATCATTCCTAATAAGTCTCTTGGTTCACACTTATCAAATGAAACATTTTCATTTGTTTCCAAAAGACCATTCTTTTGAAGTGTTTGAATCCAATTCTTGTTTATGTGACCAAGATGTCAATGTCAAAGATAATAATAACTTAAACCGATTTTAAGTTTCTTGGTGCTTAATGTGTATAATGAGTTATTATAGGACGAATTATCATGAACTAATTCATGAATATCATCAAAAGGCATATCCTTAAAATGAAATACATCATCCATAAAACTTAATACCATTATATACAAACTTTAAATCATGACCATATTTTTTAATAGGAACATTAATTATGTTCCTAGTCAAACTAGGTGCATACAAAAGGTTTTGAGAACAATTTCCAAACCATTTGTAAGTCTCAAAATAGAGTTTCCTTCTTTGAAGCGCACATTTCTTTTGAACCCCTTTGCAACAATTGCAAGTATGAGTCTCGCATCTGGTATCCAATACCCATGTGTTTGAAGAAATGACATTTAATACAATGTGAATCATGAAAATTGTATTTGAGGTTTGCCTAGCATCCCTCTTATTTTTCAACTCCTTGAGATAGGAGGGACAATTCCCTTTTATTGTCCTATTTCTCCATGCTCAAAGCATGGATCGTTCTCCTTTACTTTAGGCTTCATAAGCTTAGGTTGTTGAGGTTTCACTTTAAACTTTGCTTTGATATATTCCTTTCTTTTGGCAATAATTGCCTTAGGATCGAGATTGGCCTTTTCTTATCGTCTCCCTCATTGATCGAGAGAGTAGGTAGAACCTCTCTACCCATCCCTGCCTCGGTTGCTTTGAGCATTGCGTGAATTTCACCGATGCTCTTGTCCCATCCGTTCATATTACAGTTTATTATGAATGTCTCAAACCTTTAGTTAGGCAATCAAGGATCAAATCCTTGGCCAACTACTTTGAGACAGGACATTTAAGCATCTTGAGGCTATCAATGTGGCTTTTCATCTTAAGAATATATAAGATGATATCGATTGGGTTTCTTCCATGTGACATGCATAAAGTGCTTGAAACCGTTTCGAAGCAATCTTACTAATGTTTGTTGAAGGAATATTTCCTTCAACTAGATTATCATTCATATGCCCTATGATGTTCCAAACCCTTTGGAGTTCGGGAATCATATTCCCAACATGAGGTAGTAAACTTGCACAGAATTCTTAATGTGCTTAAGCCAATCGTCAAAAGGCCTTAACATCAACAGCGTTGGTTGGTAAGACATGGGATCGTCAAGGACATAGGCCTTTACTCAATTTTATAACGATTCTCAGTGATAGGGTATGGACGGTCGGGGTGGTAGCATTATTGTTTGCGGCCATTCTACAAAATTTACAAAGTTCTTATTAGTATTTCTTAAAATTTTATTTAATTATTAATACCCTTTTATGTCTCATAGACAATTAATAATTAAAATCTAGAATCCAACGTTACATTCAAATAATGGTTAGGTGACCTTTATCCCATTATTTAATTTAACAAGGTAGTCAATATTTGACAATTGCAACCTTTTGCAACTTCTAGCCTTTATGGGATCGGTTAAACATCTTATTTGGTTGGCATGTTTAATCCCATCAAACACCATTGTACGCCATGCTTCGGTGACCCTATGCACATGGTTTCCAATTCAAGTCGTCCTACTTACACACACGTGTGAGTTTTCATATACAAGCGGTTAGGTGACCTTTATTCCACAAGTATGTTAGACTCACCTCAAACACACAAGTTCCCTATAAGTGGTTAGGTGACCTTATCCCACAAATAATTCTCGAGTGATTCGAGTGTCGTGTAAAAGGATGATGTTAAACTTGTTTTAAAAGGGATTTTTGGTTTTCATTAATTCTAGTTTTGAAAACTCTATATATACCTTGTATTTGCATGCTTTCAAATGCAAGGTATCCTATGGTTATTTTTAATAAAACCTCTTTTATTAAATCATTAATCCTTTTAATAACCATTTATTAACCACTTAATGATTAGAAACCATAAATTTTCAGCTTGTTAAGTTTGCTAATGAGTTTGTTATGCATATCCAAATATCAAACAACAATCATACAACAAACAACCAAACAAGCATAATATTAACAACCACAATGTGCATAACCATAGCTACTATTATGACCACACTTGTTGCCATCACAAGTGTGGTCATTTGGTCTTTCCTAAGGGTTGAATACAACACAAAATTGAGGTCTTCATAGACTCCCACTTGAACTTGCATCCATATGCTTCAAGTCCTTTTTGTGTCTTTGATGTCCATCTTTGGGTCTTTATCTTGTGCATCTTCCTTTAACAAAATTATATCCTAATACATTTTTCTAATAAAAGAAATGCACCCAATCTATTTATTACATAACCAAATGAATAAATAATTACAACCCAAATAATAAACATAAATATTACAACCCAATTGAATGAATTAAAACAACCATTCCAATTATCCAAATCAATAGGCCAAAGGCTTGGTTATGCACTATTATTGACCAATCATAAATATTTTCAATAAACTAAATAAACCCCATCAAACCCTAAATTTTCAGCCAACATAAACTGAAAATTTGGGTTTGTTTGTCCAAACAAACAACAACCAAACATATCAACCAATTGACATTCCTATCTTTTAAAGTTTAATCATAAGCATGAAGATATAACTTTGAAAGACTTAGGGTTTATTAAATCAACCAAAATCAGCCCCTAATTAGTTGATTAACATCCTTTAAAATGATTTTTTAAAGGATAAGAACAAGCAAGCTATTCACATAACGGCTCTTGATGCCATTGTTGGGTTTGTTAAAACATAAAATCATAGTTTAACCATTTAAACTTTCTGAAAACGCAGCGGAATTACAACTTTATAACCCTTTTATAAGCTAAAAATTATGTTCTTAGATGACCATACAAGTGTATAAAACAAACCCATAAATCAAAGGATCATTATATGTGAATAAACATGCTATGTGTACATAAAACAACACAATATGACAGCCACAAAGGGGCTGCCAAAACTACCTTTCCAGCAGCAAGATTCGTCCAAAAGGGATGGATATGAGGCTGAAAAAGTGGCCAAAACTTCAAGTTTAGAAGTCCTCTAGTGTTCACCCCCACAAGGCTCTAAGTAAACATCTTAGTTCCTTGGATTTGGACACCAAAACTCCAAAAGGTAAGCTGCCAAAAGGTCTTCATAACCGTGAACTTTCAGCAGCAATGTTGATGAGATGGGAGTATGAAATTGACCAAGATTTCAAGAGGAGGAACCCTCAAGTGTGTATACCCCAAGCTTATATGCAAACTCCTCTTCTTGCTAGGTAGAAAACACCAAAATGAACACAAAATTGCTCATCAAAACCTCCATAGCTGCTGCCTCTTGTTCGTAACTTAGAGAGAGAAAGGAGAGCTGATTTTGTGTTATTAGTTGCATATATAATTTGATGAGAAGAAGAGTATCATATACTAGTTAGTGGATCTAGTCAAAAGGCACGTGTATGCTCTTATCAATGCCAAGCTAGTGGAAACATGTAAGGCATGCATGTGTCTCTTCTCAAGAGAATAAAAGCAAGCACAACACATGCACATCATATGCACATGGGACGGCTTCTTGTATAAAAAAGAAGGTTTTTCTTTTAATTAAACATACACACACATGTCTAGTCTTTTAACAATTAACCATTTAATTGTATAAGTAGTATACTCTCATTATTATTTGGTGTTATACAACTAATTTAAATAACACTTCAAATAATATTATTGAACAAAATATCCTAATAAATTGTTCCATCTCATATGCAACTTATTTAGAAAACCCATTTTCTAAATTGGTGTAAATATTTAATCGCATGATCATATCATCAATTAAATATTAATTGGTGTTTGCTAAGCTTGTTATTGGGTATTACCCGACTTGGATCATAACGTACTAACCACATCAATATTCTAAGTGTCTTGGGCACAAAGAATTCTACACAAATAACTAGTGGGTATTTCAGTAGTTGTTTCATATTTATACGACAATCAAAGAAAACTACGAAACCACATATATAATTTATATTTTGTTTGTTTTTTAAATTTTAAAAGGGTATTTAAGTAAATATTATATATGTTGAACTTACATACAGGAACGAAGATTGTTATGTATATGTGACACCGTGTTGAATGAGAAATTGTTACATATACGTAACTTATGTCTAACGTATATGTAAGCTATGTCTTGGTTTTATTTGATCTATACCCCTATCTACACACACACACATACGTGTGTGTGTGTATATATATATACACACCCCTATCTACACACTACACACACATACACAAACACACATACACACACACACTCACACACCACACACACACACACACATATATATATATATATATATATATATATATATAGGGTAGTGATAACAAATCTATAAATTATGTCACCGCTTTATTGGTTTTATTTAGTTTTCACATAAATATGTGGTTTCTTATAAACCCTCCAGTATTAATATCTACATGTATAAATATATACATATAGAAGAAGAAACAATTGTTAACTCATTTTTACTGTGATAACCCGTTAACCCTAATACAACAAACACTTACACCATAATTATATAGTGTAACTAACTTTCACACCATGTTACACCACTAATATAATTATTTTCCCCCCATTTTCAAAATTATCCTCCCTTTTTAAAAAACTTCACTATATTTTTAAACCTTTTAACTTTTTGTATGATGTTAATTTTTATACAAATTGAACCATTAAATGAGTCATTTTGATATCTAAATTCAAGTATAGTCTTGTTATAGTTTTTAATTTTATTAATGTTAATTGTGAACAAATAGTTTACCACCATAACTCCAACTTACATCGGCGACGTGCCGTGCTGTAGACCACTAGTTGGATTAATAGGTTATCGTAATAAACAAGTGTTAATATTTGTTCTCTATCTTATTCATTCATACATACATACATACAAACATACATACATACCTACATACCTACATACCTACATACATACATACCTACATACATACATACATACATACATACCTACCACATATACATACATACCTACATACATACATACATACATACATACGTACATACCTACATACATACCTACATACCTACATACATACATACCTACATACATACATACATACATACATACATACATACATACATACATACATACATACATACATACATACATACATACATACATACATACATACATACATACATACATACATACATACAACATACATACATACATACATACATACATACATACATACATACATACATACATACATACATACATACATACATACATACATACATACATACATACATACATACGTACATACATACATACATACATACATACATACATACATACATACATACATACATACATACATACATACATACATACATACGTACATACATACTACGTAGGTACGTAGGTACGTACGTACGTACGTACATACATACATACATACTGTAAGGCCCTGATCTTGGAGACCTCATATTTAGTCAATCATAGTATTATTATATAAAATAATAGCTATTTCATAAAAAGTTGCGGCGGAATTAAGTTAACAAAAACCATTCATGCATATAATTAATGTTGCAAAATATTACATTGTTGTAAGTTAGAGTTACAAAATAATCAATTAGTTACATTACAATACAATAAAATCATTATGCATGAATGGATGCCAGTCTAGCCCTGATGAGTAGCTTCCTTGTGTGCCATCCTCGGCAATAATTATATGCCAACTGAATATGCATAAAGTCAGCGTTGCTGAGTGAGTTGTAGTTTTAAAAATATTAAAATACCTTATATGATTTATATACTAAAAAATCCCTTTTGAATAAATTACATTACTTTCGTACGCGATTACACATCATACGTACATTCAGATAATATTCATTATTATCATCACTATCTTTTTCATTCTTTCTTTCAATATTATCTTTCACTTTCCTTTCAGACCAATGTGCAATACCCTGAACATTGTACACAAAGATGATACTGGCCAAAGTCTATAAATAGACCCCTACCATTATGCACGAAGCGTGACCCAGTACCTAGGGTATGCTACAAGGGTCATGTCAATCTCAAAGATCGACCCAGTGTACATCCTTTGGGTTAGCTAAACCGTACATAGTTGAGCCAACGACAACATGGTCATGCACCTCCATTCGATTTGCTTGCAAGACTTTCATTCGTTCATTATGTTCCACTTTTCATTAATATTAATCTTTCACTTCATTAATATTAATAATTTACGTATATAAGCATAAACACACCACGTATAGTCATATAATAATATAATATTGAATCCTAATAACAGCCCAAAACATGCACAAAATAAACAAATATAAACACCAAGCCAAACCAGGGTCAAATTGGTTGGGCGCATGTGATACTGTTTGGGCGCATGGGTTAATACTTAGTATATTCAGGTAAATTTTCAGGCGCATGACGACTATTAGGGCGCATGAACTTCACTTATGTTTTTCTAAGGCAAAATTTCAGGCGCATGGACCCTGTTTGGGCGCATGGCCAACAGTGGTATACATTTCAACAATATTTTCAAACCCAATCAGTATTCTAACCTATTTGAAGCTTATTCCTATCATACTAAGCATCAACATCACATAAACAACCATACAACACCAGAACATAAGCATATATACGTATGGTTATACAATGGTTGTAAAAACCCATTTTAAATATGCATTTTCAGCCCCAAAAGTTTAAAACACATACAAACCGGGGTCTAGAACTCAGCAATTGCTGCCAACAAGTAAAACTCCTCCAAACTTGTATGCACGAGAGTTCAAACACCTAAAACAAATCAAAACAAACACCCAAACACAACAAGCACATAAAAAATCAGATTAATGGTTAAAAATCCAACAAAACCGAGCCAATTTAGCAAAGAAGAGAAATCAACGGAGCCGTTGCGGATACTGAGGATGAAGGGGTGTCTGGTGGCACCGTCGTACTGCAGACGGTGCTTCCGGAGCCATGTTTTAGTCACCGGAATGTTGGAGTGTGTTACTCCGGTCACCGGCGTCTTTGTGGTCTCCTCCGTCATGTGGAGCATTTGTCACCGTCATGTGGAGCTTTTGTAAGGGACTAAACATATGGATTACAATATCGTTTTAGCATGAAGTAATCACGTGAAGAAGAATTAGAGATTGTAGATCGAAAACAAGGCAAGACATGCGTGCGACAACATGCATGCCATGCAACACTCACGCGAAGAAGTGAAAAAATCGCATGCATGCGGAAGTTGAAATGCATGCATGCGAAAAGTGGAAATGCATGGATGCGAAAATTATGTAAATGCATGTATGCGAAAAGTAAAATAAAAAACGGATGTGCGAGAAGTTGGTATATTAATGCATGCGAAAGATGGAGAGTTTGGAATATTATATTCTTTGGATGAGGCATGCGAAATCTTGCAGGAATATTGTGCATGCGAAAATGCATACATATCACATGCATGCGACAGATTTGGGTGGATGCGACAAACATGTTTGTATATATATGTGTTTGTGCGCAACAAGGGGATGTGTGCCACATTAATTTCCTTTCAACCGAGAGTTCAACTTTAGTGTTTGTTTAGTTTGTAGTTTTCGCTCAGACGAGCAGATCACAGTTTGTGATTTTCCACCTTCGGGTGAGATCGATTTTATATCAATTTTCATTGTAATCATTCGACACATGATATATACATTTGAATTACGATGATATTGTGCTTAATGTCTTGTTCTCTCGGCTGATTCATTCAATTCGCGCACCCGTCTTCGCGTATTATCAAGTGCAACAATTCAAACGAAGTGAGATCGATCGCTTTTTAAGGACTTTACATTTTCTCCTTCTTCTTCTTGTTCTCGGTCAAAAAAAGCAAGAGTGAGAACTCCTTATGGGCGGCCATACACCCACATATATTAAAATAATAGGTTTTGTACTCATTTACAGTTTGGCCCTCTCTACTTTTGATCATTTTCCCTTTTGCAAGATACTTTTATTTCCTTCTTTTTATTACCTTTCTTTTCTTTTATTTTGACAAGAATTTCGAGTGTTATACATATATACATGCGCGCATACATGCGCGGGTACATGCGCACACGTATGCGCGGGCGTACATGCGCTGGTACATGCGCACGCGTACATGCGTGAGCGTACATGCGCGCGCCCATGCGCTCGCTCATGCGCTTGCCCATGCGCTTGCCCATGCTCGCGCCAATAGCCGTGCCCATGCGCGCGCCCATGTGCGCGTACATGTAGACATACATGCAGACATACGTGCACACACATACATGCGTACGCGCGCACGTACGCGCGCACGTACGCGCGCACGTACACACATACATACATACATATGTAAGGCCCCGCTCCTGGAACGTTTACAGTTGGACATTCATCGCACATAATATTTAAAACACATTAAGAGTCTTTAGAATGATAAAAACATTACAGCGGAACAATCTAGTAAAAACCAATTTCATGCATTAATAATCATTTTGGCCAAGTAATACATCATTGTTAGGGTTACAAAAGAGCGTATAATTGCATTACAAGACGAAAATATCATTTCTACACAAGATTTCACCGTCGTGCCATCCTCAGCAACGAATTACCTGTCGACTGAAAATGCATAAAAGTCAGCGTTACTGAGTGAGTTCTAGTTTAATAAATAAAATACTTTGCGTTTGTTGAAAACGTTTTCTTTACTTCGTACCTGATCATACATCGTACATACATCAAGGTAATATTATTATTATCTTCCATTACCATGCATTTTCATTCAGTCATCATATTCATTTCTCATCACATTCCATTCATTTCGTACATTTTGAACTTTTATTCATTATCTTTCACTTGCATCTCGACCAATGTCATATGCTATACCCCCAACATTATGCACGAAGCTGGTACTGGGTCGAAGCCTGTAAATAAACCCCCAACATTATGCATTAAGGTGACTCCAGTACAGGGGCAAGCGACAAGGGTCCCGTTCTGTACATATTGGTCAATCACTAAGACCGACCGCTGTGTGCATCCTTATAGGTTAGCTAAACCATAGACAGTTGAGCTAACAACTTCTCAATAAGTTATAAACCTCCATACATTTGCTTACAAGACTTTTTATTCATTCTTTATGTTCCACTTTTCATTATCTTTAATCTTTCGTTCATTTACGATAATATTTTACGTATACTAGTATTAACACATCACGTAAGGTCACGTAATAATACATAATATGGAACATAATTATCTAACCACAAACATGTATAATAATAACAAAACATAACCACTAAACATTCAAGGTCTTAACCTTTAAAATCCTTTTTCCTAAAATTTCAAAAAATTTTCTAAGGCTTTAGGCGCATGAGCACTATGCTGGTGCATGGGTACTATGTAGGCACATGGGTACTTGGGCACATGAGAACACTTAGGTGCCTGAGGAAAACTTGGGCGCATGGGAACTATTTAAGAGCATGAGCACTATGCGGGCGCATGAACACTATGCGGGCGCATGGGCAGTTGGGTGCATGATAGGTTTAAATGGATTGATTCTATGTATGATTAAGCAATTAACAATTAAAAGAACAAAGTAATCAACAATTGCAAAGATTCAAATCAGTTAGATGCAAGGATTACAGTGTATAATTGATAGAAAGTTCAAAACATCTAACTACACAATACACATAATCCTATTTATACTAAACAAAGAAACTAAAGGAACATATATACATAATAAGTCCCTATACTATTGCAAAATTAAAATACAATGCAAAAGTAAAATACAAAGACAAAATAAAGACAACATGTCAAATCTTTAAGAGGTGCTAACAGTACTCCCCCTAAGATTTACATGGTCTTCAGTCTTCAGTTATCTTCAAACTTCATTCTCTTGATCTTCTTCAGCTTTAATCTTCTATCTTCTTCAGACTTCTCAGCTACATTCTTCTATCTTCTCTTTATCTGCAATCTTCTTTCTTCCTTTGCATCCATCTTCAATCTTCAAAGTAATCCTCTGGTTCTTCTTTAAATTTAAACATTGGCTTCTCCTTGTAAAGCTCTTGTTCTCTCAAGGCTTTAGCAATAGCAGATTTGAACTTGCTAGCTAATACACCTTGCTCAGGCTTCGCCTCATTCATCTTTATCTCCATTTTGTTCATGACTTCAAGTGTCTCTTTAGATAATCCTGTATTGTCAATGTTAGCGTATAACTCAATAGGCTTTGAATTACCTTTTGAGTATACTTCTAACACTCCCTTAATGGATATCCTTATGAACTCTATCTCTTTAATATCTTTTTCATGATGTTTGCATAAGCCAAAGCTTTTGTCAGTGCAATCCTCTCCATAGCAGTGTTCGTCACTTTAATAATTGATAGGAAATATTTCTTATCGTTTTCTGCTACTCCAGGAGATACTCGTCTAAAATTTTTCACTGACAAGAAAGATATATAGCTTGGATGCAAGAATTTGAGCTCAAACACCACAAAAAGTGTAATCATATCCTCATCCCAGTTTATGAGATTTCGGTCTAACTTTAGCTCAAATGTTTCAGCATTATAAAACCATCGTAGGATAGGTTTTGATTTCTATGTTCCATCAATAACCTTCAATCCCGGAGTGGTTACCTTTTCCAAGTAATCATCACAAAACTCAATCAGGTAATGCTTATCCTCTGATTGGTTTCCCTTTATTTTTCTATTCTTTTCAAAGTAGCAAAGTACTCCTTGTCCTCTTGAGAAAATCTTGTTTCCAAGAAAGCACTTGCTCTTGTTATTCCTCTGTTCAGCAGCTCTACAAACATATCTCCACGCTTAGCTCCAGTCGGATTGATCAAAGGCAGTTTGTTCAACTCCTTTAAGTCTTGAACTGGGAGCTTTATGATGCTCGAGTAAAAGTGATAAACATCACACATAGCATTTACTCGTTTGATCAAGAAAGCATTAAAGATCTCATCGTATTTCCAGGCTACAATCTTAACTTGGTTGGTGGAATCTGGAGCAATCATGGCATTCAGCAGTTCTGATATAGATTGTCCTTTTTGAAGTACGTTCCTCACCAAGTCTCCTGTTGATCTGGCTTTATTAAATATTTGACTCTGATCAAGAGAAACTTTATAAGCTTGTTTCTCTGTCTCAGGAAACATCCTCATCAGATCTTTCCTTTGCTCATAAACGTTTGACTTCTGAGCCATTGATCTAATTTCTTGAGGCTTTAGCACTCTTGTTCTTTTGGTGATCTCCATGTATTGAGGATTATCCGTGTCCAGTATAATCATCTTGTTAGACTGTTTCTCTATAGCTTGAAAACTTCTAACATGGTTCCTCAAGGATTCACCTTGGAGTCTCTTTAATCTTTTCCATGGGTTGTTTCTTGCCTGTAACCAAGATCTCAAAGCAACAATGCTCATCTCCTCAGGATTCGGATGGTGAAGCTCTGAGCTTGGCATTTCTTCAACGTTTATGCTCTCTTGCAATGGATTCCATTCTCCATGCTCCACTACAATCTCGTTTGGATCCACTGGAGCTACTGATTCTGCAGTTATACATTTCTTATATTCTTCGTTTATCTACGTCACTGTTAGTCCATCCAGGAATACTCGGTTATACTTCATCTTTACAAGGAAGTTGTATCTATCTTCAAAATCAATAGGAACTTCATCTGGAGCTGTTTCCACAGGAGTGAAGTCCTTTTCAAGGTTTGCTTCATCTATATCTTCATCCTCCAATACCTCATCATACCAATCATCATTGAATTCTTCTTTAATATCATCAAATGCCTCAATAGTTTCTTGCACATATTTCTCTTCTTCCTCCTATACTTGAGAAAGCTTTTGAACTTTAGATGAAGACTCAGGTAACACTGATTCATCCAGTTTATCTTATTTCCTCTTACCTTTATCAACAGCAGTAGTTTCTTCAATATTAATTGGATTTACTTCAGATACAATCTCAAGATCAGGTGAATCAACCTTTTGAGCTTCTTTTAACTTAGCCAACTCTTCTTTCAACATTTCATTTTCTTCATTCATCTTTTTATACTTTTCTTTCATTATATCATAATCTCTGATCATTACATCAAATGTCTTCATGATCTCAGATTTATCATTCACCATACTCACTATCTCATCATCCTTCAGTTTAATAAATTCTTTCAACTTCAAGTTTTCTTCTTTTAACTTCAAGTTGTCTTCTTTCAACTCAGCTATCTCTTTTTCTTGAGACATGATCACTTCTTTCAACTTTTCAGTCTCATTAACATCTATGATGTTATCAGTCTGTACAGACACATTTTGTGCTGTAATGACTGGAATGTCTTTAGATTCTATAGGAGATGTGCCTTGAAAGACAGGCTCAGATAGCATAGCTTCCATAAACTCAAAATCAAATGTTTGATTTTGTATATCAGCCTCAGCTTCTTCATCACCTTGTGCTTCTGTCATTGGTTCATCATGAGTTTCACCAATATCATGTGTTTCATCAGCATGATCAGACAAAGTGGCTTCACTGCTGTCAGCTTGATGTGCTCAGTTGCACCATCATCTCCATCATCTTCATAACTATCATCTGATGTGCTTTTAGTAGCTTCATCATCATCAGAACTTTCATCATCATCTTCATCACTTTCATCGTCCTCTTCATCAATGATCTCTTCAACAACATCTTCTATCAGATCATTTGGATCTATTGGTTCATCCTCAGACGAATGAAATTGTTGTTGATTAATATCAACCTCATCCATATCTACATTCCTCATGTAATCAAATAAAGGAATATTTAGAGCTCCAGTAATAACTGCCAGTCTCTTGTACACAACTTCAGACATATGTTCAAGCTCCAGTCTATCACCTTCAACTCCATCTACATACAAGTCAGGATGATCCTCATTGATAAGCAACTGAAGAAATCTAGGATACATCAAGTACTTATTTCTTTTTCCTCTCTCTAGATTGTAGATGAATCCATTCATAATCCACTTAGCCATGTTAAATCTTCTGTTAGTGGCTAAGGCTATGATAGGAGATGCAATGTCCACTGGGAATGAATCCTATCCTGCACTTCTTTTGGACATGCACTATTGGAATATATAACAGAGTAATTTCCAATGTTGTACACCCTAGCCCTGAAAAATTATTTCTTAGGGAAATGGTCAGGGTGACCCATTGCATAAATACATCTCTACATTCATTGAATATATACTCTGCTAAGTCTTGAGGATCGTTCTCTCTCAGTCTAAGAGATACTCTAATTGCTTGCTCAGAGACTTCAATCATCCTATCATTTGTTATGAATGCTCTGAAAACCTTGTTCCTTTTATCATCTCTTTCTAGCTCAGCAGTTCTCCAGAATCTCTTAATCAATCTTGCATTAATCACAGGTCAAGCACACATGGCATACACATATTTTGTTCTCAGCAGAAATCTAATAATCTCCTCATAACCAATTGCCTCTCTACTTTCTTCATCTAAATAACCAGCTACATTATGCTTCGGTTCAAATTTTAGTTCAGCCATCTGCACAAACAAAGACACACACTTTAGATATCTTGATTTATTTGAAACAATTTGATTTTATCAAACTTTGAATTAAATGTTTAAGGAATTATTATGTTTTAAACACTTAGTTTTTATTGTACATCAACTTGCAGTTAATCATTTTCTAGAATTCCTTAAGATTCTGTCCAATTATATTAAGTACAAATTGTTGTATGATTGTATTAAAACATACTAACTCACTTATCATTTCCTCAAAGTTATTTATCAACTATGTTTTTATGAACTTTTTAATTAATTCTTTATTAAAAATTTCAAACTTTTGAACTGTTCATCTTCTTCATTCGACTGATGACGAACACGTTTTACTCAATGTTCATGAAAACAACAGTTCCACATTTCAAAATGATCAAAATTTAGTGTATAATAACAAAATATGATCAATTAAGTTCTTAGATTCATTTTGATGCATCAATTTCAAGTTTTTCAAGTTTTAGGGTCACAAACGCCTAAACAGACTCGAAACGTCTGACTGATTTTGAATCAGTAACTTGAAATGGAATGATTTTATGAATGAACTTACATTCATCAATCACATATACACACTTTCGATTAAGAATTTCAGAAACAGATGACAATATTAAGTGTAATGGGTGAAATGGGTATCGACTGAGTTCAGGGTTCTCTGATTGTGAATGATTGAAAATTTGAGAAGTGTTGTTTATATACTAAGTTTAAAATTCTAGATGCATGAGCACTGTATGGGCGTTTCAGGTTAGACGCATGAGAACTGTTCAGCCGCATAAGCACTATTCAGACGGTTTTGCACTGTTTAGACGGTTTTGCACTGTTCAGCCGCATGAGTCTGTATGTAACACCCGAACATTTTAAGAAGTTGTAAAAAAAGAATAAAAGTGGAAAATACAACTTAGCCAAGTAGAGCGGTCAAATATGTCAAAAGTACAAAATTTTAATATTATTTTGTACAAAAGTGGGCATGGCCGCCCATAATGCCCTTCACATCACTTTTTGCATTCGGATTTTTAGAGAGAGAAAGAGCAGAGTTCGGATTTTGAAGGAAGAACAAGAAGAAGTAGAATTAAGGTAAGAATTTGATGGTTTTTAGGTGTTCTTGACTGATTTTAGTTCGAGTTTATGCTTATGTATGTGTATGTACGTTGTGTGTGTGTTTTGGTGGGTTTTAGGTGTTTGAGCTCATAACCAATGAGTTTGAAGAAATCTTCCCAAAAGTTTGACAAAGGTGAGTTTCTAGAACCCCTTTTTTAACATGTTTTTAACTGATTTGGGGCTGGAAATACATGTAAATATGTTTTCATAAAATAGGTGTATGTAGCCGTATGTGTGTGCGAATGTGTATGTGGGTGGGTGTATATCTTGGGTAAATATGATTTTATGATTATGTTAAGAATGTGTTTTGTAGCTTAGAATGTAAGAACTAATCTTAGAACATGTTAGATCTGAATTTAGGACAGAATTATGTTGATTTGGTGCAAGTTGGTTGTCCATGCGCCTAAACAGTGGCCCATGCGCCCAACGGTCAAAAACTGCCTAAGTGTGCCCAACCGCCCAAATCCCATACGCCTAAATAGTGCCCGAATGCCTAAGTGCTCATGCACCTAAGTCAGGCCCATGCACCTAAGTCAGGCCCATGCACCTGAATAGTGTCCAAGCGCCCAAAGGCCCATGCGCCTAAGTGTTAGTAATTAAGTGTAAGCTCAGACGCCCACATAGTGGCCAAACGCCTAAACAGGGTAGAAATGCCCAAATAGTCCCCATGCGCCCAAATACTTAGAAATTTTTGAATTTTTAGGAAAACCCAGAATTTTAGGGTTTAACTTGATTTGACCTATGGGCTATGATTACCCATTTTAAGCATGATTATGGGATGGTGTAGGGTTATGGAATGTATGATTGATGTATGGTATGTATAATGTGCTATCTTTTAATGGTATTCAAACGTATTTATATTATATTATAAAATACGTTAAATGTTATGTTATTACTTTACGTAGTATGACAAATGTATGAAAGAACATAAAGAATAACGTAACAAAGTGAAAGATAACAAAGATGAGAAGTAAAACGTAATGAATGAAAGAATGGCTTGCAAGCAAGTAGAAAGGAGGTGCACGACCACGTTGTCGTTAGCTCAACTGTGATGCGGTTTAGCTACCCCAAAGGATGCGCACAGGATCAATCATTAAGATTGACAAGACCTTTATGGTATGCCCTAGGTGACTGGGTCAGCTTTGTGCACAATGTTCGTGAGTTAATTACCACAGACCCAACATCAGCTTCGTGCATAATGTTTGGGGTATTGCCAATTGGTCTGAATGAATGGGAGAGATGACTTGCCCTAGGTGACCAGGTCAGCTTCATGCGCAATGTTTGTGAGTTAATTACCATAGGCCCAACATCAGCTTCGTGCACAATGTTGATAAAGTCTTTCATGTCTTACATATATGTAATCAATGTAATGAATTGAATGAATGATATATGAAGTGAGTTGTGATGTTAATTTATGCTTGATTATGTCATGATATCATTATATTGAATATGTTTAACGTGTATGAACTAACTATATAGGTTTGATGTTGTTCTACATGGTTCTAAGTCAATAAGAACTTAGAAGCATGTTTAACTTATCCATGTGATAGTTCATACGAATGGACCATGCTAATGGACCATACGCATGAACATATCATGCTTATGGACCAGTCACACGACTGAACCATAAGACTGGATCAGTCGTACAACTGAGACATAAAATTGAGTCAGTCGCACGACTGAACCTTCAGTCATGCGTATGAGTCAATCGCATGATTCAGTCGCACGACTGAACCATGCCGTATGATGAAGACAGGAAAGCTATAAATACCACTCAATTCGTGGAAAAGGATAACACTTCGAATACATACGTATCCTAGCCGTCCAGAGCGTACCAAAACATCAATCCAAGTTCATAGTTCGTTTCTGATCAATTCTTGTTTGTTCTTAACGTTTGTTTCATCTTTGGATTGATCGGGATATTCGTTCTCACTGATTGGATCGCCAATCAAATAGGATTCCACACTATTTGATTCGGTATAACGCAGAATCTATTAGTACCCCATACGAGATCGGTCCTAACAAGTGGTATCAGAGCCTAGGCTCGTGATTTTGCGTGGATTCAATTGGTTTTGGTGTCAAAACTTACGTTTCTATTCAAAAGATACACTCTTTCGCTTCAAAAACTTGTTTTTGTCGAGTTTCTGTGTCAATAGTTCGACTTGTTCCTATACGTCAGATTAGGGTTCTTGAAAATTCGTAAATTTTGAGTAAAGTGTTCAAAAATTCGATTTTTCCGGTAGCAGCAGCAGCTTCAGTCGCACGATTGGCCCAATCGCACGACTGAACTCCATTCGCATAGTTCAATCGCATGGCTGAACTCATTCGCATAGTTCATTCGCCCGGTTGAAGCTTTCCATTCGGTTGACCTCATTCGTCTTGTTCATTCGCACGACTGAATCCAATCGTACGATTGAAGCCATTCCCATTCTTCAATTGCGCGATTGAACCAGTTGGCTGTCCAATCGCATAAGTCAATCTGTCCTGTTCTTAGTTCATCAAGTTTACAGAAATGGAATATCAGCTCTCTGCGTTTACTGCTGGAGAGGACTCAAGTATCCAGAATCTTCTATTTCTGGAAAGTGAGATAGGGAACCACAACAAGCCGCCAAAGCTGTTAACGTTGGATGAATACCCACAGTGGAAACAACGGTTTGAAATCTACCTGAATGGAGTTGACCCCAATCTGTTGACGTCTATTGAGATTGGTTACGTGGTACCAGTCAGTGCTAATGGGGGTAAAGCTTACTTTGGGAGGTATGAGTGAAGCCCCGAAGACTATGCATAATGCTGAAAAGAAAGCATATGCCTTGTTGATTCAGTCAATACCTAAAGATATTTTTCATCAGTTTTCTAAGAACAAGCAGTCTAAAAAGTTATAGGAAGCCTCAGAAAAGAGATATGAAGGCAATGCAACTCTGAAGGCACTCAAGGCAAAGGCTCTTAAAAAGGAATTCAACAATTTCACACCAATTGGAAAGGAGAGCTTAGATGATATCATCGACAGATTCTATCATCTTATGAGTGAGTTGCACACTCATAGTGTGGTTACATCCATGGAAGACAAAGTCTCTAGCTTTGCTGATGGGTTACCAGACAAATGGGATCCATTTGTGTCCAATTTAAGGCAAAATGATACTCTTTCCACCTTGGAAATAAATGATTTCATTTTAAAGCTCAGGGAGGAAGAACTGCGTCAGAAGTACAAGTCAAAGAAAGGATCATACGCTCAGAATCCTGCTTTATACAACTCAGTTCCACCTCCTACTACGTCAGGTACACCATTACAAACTGCTTTTGTATCTAACTCTTCTGTTCATTCTCAGTGCAGCCCATCAGGTACCAATACGTCTGTGTCATCGGAACCCACTACATAGTTCCTGAAACAAATGCTTCAAAGTTAAAGACTGAGAATCTCGGGAATGTGACTATGGAAGTAGCAAAAGAGCATATGGATCTTCTAGCTGCAGTTGTCCAATCTTATGATGGTTTGGTTGCTGGAAAGATTGGAAACTATCATCTTGCTGATGAAGATTATGAGCAAGTTGATGAAACTGTTGGACCAAAAGAACCAATGAGCCAAGATCAGGAAAACCTCTAAGTCCCACATGCCACTGCTACAACTGCTGAAGACTCCCATCAGTTACAATGTTCTCTTGCATGAATGTCAGACTCGAGAACATCTGAAGACTATCATCAGCTATTGTGTTCTCTTGCTTGAATGTCAAACTCGAGAGCATCTTAGCTCCAGCCTTCTGCTGTTATGACAAAATCTGAAGAACAAAGTATGAAGATCAAAGAACTGAAGAACATCAGCTGAAGAAGACTCCAAAGTACTGAAGACCAAATACTGAAGTCTGAAGTACTGATCTTACAAGTACTGAAGACTTCAAGTACTAAAGACCAAGTACTGAAGCATCAAAAGCTGAAGAACTAAAGAACTGAAGACCTTCTACTGAAGCACAAAGTCTGAAGACAAAGACTGAAGACAACAACTGATGATATCTACTGAAGTCATCAGTTGTTATATCATCTGAAGCAAAGTCTGAAGACCAAGTACTGAAGACTCAGAGTTTGTCACAACAACTGAAGAAGTCTTCTTCAGTTGTTGTGGTGGTTTTTCCTTTTCAGTAATTTATTTTGTTTCAGTAGTTGTACAACAACTGAAGAGCATGTTCTTCAGTTGTTATAGTATCAGTAGTTATAAACGACTGAAGAGTTTGTTCTTCAGTCGTTGTAGGATTTCAGTAGTTTACTTTTGTCAGCACTTAGGAACTTTTGTAAGAAGATGTCAGTTGTTGACATCTTTAGTAGTTTTATGTTTTGTCAGTTGTAATTTGAATATTCAGTGATGTCAGAAAAAGGACATCATGCCCATCCTTTTGCCGCCTATAAAAGGATGGGTAACCATACTGTTTTAATTGCCGAAACGTGCGACCAATAGAACATTTATTGTTTTGCAGAAACTCTTCTCTCTATGTTTATGCTTTAATTTGAAATATCTTTTATGTTCTTGCTTTAATTGCTAATTAATGTGCTAAATCCGCTGCAAACATAATCTAATTGATCAACGAGAGAGGCTGAGATCCTGTCAAATGGTATAGAGCAGGTTAATCATTGATCGATTTCACTATTGATCATTTGAAACTGCTCTTTTGATCTCTCTGTTAGATCGAATTAGCAATTTGCAAGAGTTAGTCATAGAGAGTGAGCTTCTGCTGTTTCCGGCCAAAATCTTGAGGTCTTTTGGTGGTTTTGAGTTACGTTTGTCGTGTTTAAACTTGTTTTTGACCAAAACCTGAGATGACAACACCAACCAATGATCCTCACAATACTGGTTCCGCAACCAAGCCTCCGATGCTGGTTAGGAACGAGTATAACATATGGCAAAGACGTATGCTACACCACTTGGCTGTCAACAGTGCTGGTTGTTGGAAGTCAGTGGTGCATGGGCCATACAAGCCTATGGTGAGCGTTCCGGAGTCTAATGAACAGGTTGCGAAGAAACCTGAACAATATTCGGACGAAGATCTAAAGCTGTTTGAAATTGATGCTAGAGCCCATGGAATTTAGCCATGGCCATTCCAAACGAGATATATTCAGGGCTCTTGCATCATGAGTCTGCTCATGACCTATGGGTTGCTCTAAAGGAACAATTTGGAGGAACTGATTCGGTCTTAGCAAACAATAGGGAAATCCTTGCCCAGCAATATGAGACTTTCTCATATAGAAAGGGTGAGACTCTGACCCAGCAGTTTGAGCGGTTCTCTTGTTTAATCTCTGAGCTGAAGATGGTTAAACAAGAGTACTCCAAAAGCCAGATGAACAACAGGTTCCTCAGGTCATTGCCTGAGAGATGGGACACATATACCATTGTCCTACGCTCCAGTGCTGACCTGGACACTCTATCTCTCACCCAACTTCATGGGAAATTGCTCACTTTTGAGAGAGAGGTAGAGCAAAAGAGGAAGTTGTCATCTTCTGGCAAACTTGCTGATGACTTTGTCCAAGGTAATGCTGCCTTGATAAGTCATGAGTCAGAATATGCTTTATCAGAAAGTTCTTATGATGAGCATATTGATTTCTCTACAACTCAGAACAAACTTTTGTTGGTGTCAGTAGTTCAGGAGGAGGTGGTGACAATTTGTGTTTTCTGATGGAGGATTTGAAGGGCATTCCAGATGATGATCTGGAAGAGATGGATATTTTGAACCAAATGGCAATGATAAATATCCGCTCTCAGAAGTTCTACAAAAGAACTGGTAGGAAATTCCCAGGACTCTCTGGCAAAACCAAAGTTGGTTTTGACAAGAGCAAGTTGAGGTGTCACAAGTGCCAAAGGCTTGGACACTTTGCAAGAGAGTGTAGATCATTTGGATCTAACTCATCTGCACCCTTTGTGACTTTTCCCAGCAATAGCTCACAGCACAAAGGGCAACCTTCCTACAGTTCTACCCATCCATCTCAGACACAGGCACCACCTGCTTATTTTGTGCCACAGGGTCATATGCCCTATCCTTACCCCTGTTACTACATGCCTCAGCCTGGTCAAACTCAAGCACCCCCGGCTCAACCACCACATGCTCTTCCAGAGCCTCATTCTTCCCAATCTCATCACCACACACAACCTCAACAACAAAGCTTTTTCACCCCAACTGCTGTTGACTGGAGTAGTCTACCAGAAGAGCTATCTGGTCAGGAACCACTACTCCAAGGTGCTGGTCAACATGGTGGTGACCAACCTTTTGGAAATCTTGCTCTGATGACCCTTGATTCTGCTGAAGGGTCATCATCTAATGCCTCATCTCAGGTATCCACTGAGGCAAAAGCCAAGCTTTGTTCAGAGTCATGCATAGCAGCATTTGCTTCTATTAGAGAAGCAAATGTAGCTTTAATAGATAAAAATCTTGAGCTTGAGCACACTATTTCTAAAAGAAAAGCTGATTTTGAGGTTGTTCTAAAAGATAAAAATGATGAGATTTACAAGCTTAACTGCCAAATCAAAGATGCTAAAGCTAGGGAAGATGTACTTCTTGAGAAGTACAAAGATCTCAAGGAAACTCTTGCAACCACCCAAGTTGAGTGTGATCGATGGGTGCAATCATGCAAGGGTTTTGAAATGCTTCTTAGCAAGCAAACAACTTCCAATGTGAAGTTTGGCATTGGTTATAATCACACTGCTCCTCCCACAGACTTCATTTCAAGAGCAGAAGTTGAATCTGATGGGGAGAGCAATAACCAATCCTTCTCATCATGTGACTTACTATCCTCTGAATCAGCATCATCAGAGATAGACTGTTACATGACCAAAAGGCTGATCAACTCAGGAGTTGTCACTAGAAGTACTGAAGGTACTGGAGAGCAAGTGACAACATCTGAAGTTCAAACCTCAAATACTGTTAGCACTAAAGAGAAGAAAACTAACAGTAGGAAAGGTTTGAAGACAGCTAGAGAGGATACCAGGAAAGCAGGCACTAGGAAGAAAACTGCTAGTACTGATGACAAACAGCTGAAGAACAAGTCTTCAGCAGTTAAATCCTCTTCAGCTGATGATCAGCATAAGATGAAGAAAAAGCCATGTGAGATATGTGGCTTATTCAATCATCTTACTGATGATTGCTGGTACAAAAGGGGTTCCAAACTCAAACAGAAGGAGCAAATCACTGAGAGCATCAATAAAATGAAGAATGAGTTTGAAACCAAGTTTGTATTAGCAACATCCAAGCCTGAAATCCCTAAGCCCAAAGCTAAATCTAAGAAGAAGGTAGGGATAACTCAGGCAACAGCTGAGGTTGCTCAGAAAAAGATGGTACAACATAGGAACTCATCATCAGCAAACTCCAATGTGTCTGAAGAGCTGAAAGCCCTATCACAGAATCAGACACAATTGGTGATGATGGTTCAGCAGCTAGTGGGAAGAGTCAACCACTTAGATGCTCCTGTGTTGAAACCATAGAAAAGGAAGTCCAAGCCAAAGGGTTCCTCTTCTGTACCATCTTCTTCACCTCAAGCTGTCACACACAACACAACTGTTAGTGCTGCACCTGTAGCTGAGAACAGACCCAAAACCAAGCAGGTTTGGGTCTCCAAGACAAACTAACACATGGTTGTGTTTGCAGGGTTCTTCAACATGCCTTAAAGCATCTGGTATGTAGACAGTGGAGGATCCATGCACATGACAGGAAGCAGTTCCCTTCTTAATGACTACTCTCAAGGAAAGAAGGGATTTGTTTCTTTTGGCAATGATGCAAAGGGTTACATCATCGGAAAAGGCTTTGTTTCCAACGGAGAAATAAGGTTTGATGATGTTAACCATGTGGAGAATCTCAAGTACAACCTCTTGAGTGTCAGTCAAATGTGTGACAAAGGCCATGTTGCCCTTTTCACAAGCCAGAACTGTCGGATTCTGTCATCCAAAGTTCTGAGTTTGATTGACAAGGCATTGGATGAACACACTCTCCTGAAGGCCAACAGGACAGGAAGAGTGTATGCCTTAGATCTTTCCAAAAAGATGGATCTAAAAGGCCATCCTTGCCTATTCTCCAAGGCATCACCTCAAGAGTCTACACTATGGCATAGAAGGCTGGGTCATGTAAATTTCAAGAACATGAATCAGCTTATAAGTCATGGTTTAGTAAGAGGACTGCCTCTGAAGGAGTTCAAGTGTGAAGATGACTGCACTGCTTGCTTGAAAGGAAAACAACACAAAGTTTCATTTCCTTCAATAGAAGAACCAAAGTCCACTGCCTGCTTACAACTTCTGCACATGGATCTCTTTGGTCCTGTCAGAGTAATGAGCATGGCAAAGAAGAAATACTGCCTGGTAATTGTGGATGATTACTCCAGGTTTGTATGGACTTTCTTCTTGCACTCCAAGGATGAAGCAGCAAAGACAATAATGAACTTTGTGTTACAAGTAGAAAAGCAGTATTCCCTACAGGTCAAGTGTGTGAGGAGTGACAATGGAACAGAATTTAGAAACCACACACTTGATGACTTCTACCTGTCCAAGGGAATTAGAAGGCAGTTTAGCATTCCTAGAACTCCTGAGCAGAATGGAGTGGTGGAGAGAAAGAACAGGACCCTCATTAAAGCAGCAAGGTCAATGTTGGCTGACTCTGGATTGCCACTGACCTTTTGGGCTGAAGCTGTCAATACAGCTTGCTATGTACAAAATAGAGCTTTAGTAAATAAGAGGTTGATGAAGACTCCATATGAAGTACTTCATCATTTGGCTCCTCTTATTTCATTCTTTAGAGCCTTTGGGTGTCCTTGTTTTATTCTCAACACTAGCAACCCACTCCATAAGTTTGCTAGTAAGGTGGATGCAGGGTACTTTGTTGGTTATTCATCAACTTGCAAAGCATACAGAGTCTTTAACTGTAGAACCAAAGGAGTTGAAGAAACTTTGCATGTTAAGTTCAATGAATCTCCAAAGGACAAGATTCCACAAAACCCTGTGGAGTTGTTTGATCTGGACATACTGCAATATGTTCCTTATCAACCTCCATCTGTTGAGCCTGTCAACAGATCTCCACCTGGTGGTACTGATGATGATGAAGCCAGTACTCACCTCTTCAGGATCAGTGACAATCTGCCTAAGTTCACTGAACCTGATGCTCCTATAGCCTCAGCAGCTCCATCCACTACAAATGTTGATGAGATTTCTGCTTGCTCTACTTCATTTGAGCTGCCATCCTCTACATGGTTTCAGGAATCTCCATCACCATCTGTTGCTGCTGATGAGTCTACAAACACTTGCACAGATATTATAGTTTATCAAGAGCTCAAGAATCACCCCACTTCACAAATCATTGGTGATATCCAAGCTGGAGTTTCAACCAGGAATCAATTGTCCAACTTCTGCTTCTATGCTCTCTTCATCAGTCAGCAAGAGCCAAAGAACTATCATATTGCTTTAAGAGACAATGGATGGGTGGAAGCTATGCAGCTTGAGCTTCTTCAATTCAAGAAACAGCAAGTGTGGGAGCTTGTTCCATTACCCAAAGATAAGTGTGCTATAGGCACCAAGTGGGTATTTAGGAACAAAACAGATGAGAAGGGCCAAATTGTCAAGAACAAGGCCAGACTGGTTGTCCAAGGGTTTGCACAGGAGGAAGGCATCGATTATGATAAGACCTTTGAACCTGTGGCCAGACTGGAAGCAATCAGACTGTTCTTAGCTTATGCTGCCTTTCATAGTCTCAAGGTTTATCAAATAGATGTCAAAAGTGCTTTCCTATATGGAAAAATAAAAGAAGAGGTTTATGTGTGTCAACCACCAGGCTTTGAGGACAATAAACATCCTGATTGGGTGTACAAGCTTGATAAGGCTCTCTATGGGCTGAAGCAAGCACCTAGAGCCTGGTATGAGACACTCTCAAACTTTCTTCTAGAGAATAAGTTCACTAGAGGCACCATTGATAAAACCTTATTCATCAAGACTGTGGGACAACATAAGCTCCTAGTTCAGATTTAAGTTGATGACATCATCTTTGCATCCTCTGATCCAAAGTTGTGTGATGAATTTACAAAGCTTATGAAGCTGAGATTTGAAATGAGTGCTATGGGAGAATTACAGTATTTTCTAGGATTGCAAATCAAACAACTGGATGATGGCATCTTCATCCATCAGTCCAAGTATACCAAAGAGTTGTTAAATAAGTTTGATTTACAATCCTGTAAGCCCTGTTCTACTCCCATGAGCAGCATCACACAACTAGATGTAGATCAGAAAGGTAAAGCGGTTGATGAAACCCTTTACAGATGTATGATTGGGTCCTTGATGTACCTTACTGCTTCTAGACCAGACATCATGTTCTCAACATGTGCTTGTGCTAGATTTCAGGCTGCACCTAAAGAATCCCATTTGATTGCAGTCAAAAGGATCTTTAGATATCTGCAAGGTACCCAATCACTAGGTCTTTGGTATTCAGCTGGGCATTCTTGCAAATTAGTTGCTTTCTCTGATAGTGACTATGCAGGATGCAAAGTCACCAGAAAATCCACTTCTGGTGGTTGCCAATTCCTAGGCAATTGTTTAGTTTCTTGGCAGAGTAAGAAAACAAACATCCATTGCTACATCCACTGCTGAAGCTGAGTATATTGCTGCTGCAAGCTGTACCTCTCAGATACTCTGGCTTCAGAACCAACTTCTGGATTATGGCATTACTGAGACTAAGACTCCATTATTAATGGATAGTGCTTCAGCTCTCTGTATTGTTAAGAATCCAGTCCAGCACTCAAGGACCAAATATATTGAGATCAGACATCATTTTATCAGGGATTGCTATGAGAAAGGTCTGATTGATCCTAAGTTTGTACCTAGTGCTGATGAGCTTGCAGACATTTTTACTAAGCCTCTAGATAGTGCCACATTCCAAAATTTGGTACTAAGGCTTGGTATGCTGCAGCTTGATTGATTTGACCTATGCTGGTACTCTTAGTTCACAACTACTGAAAAGCAAAGGTCAAATACAAGTACTGATGAGTAATTTAGTCTTCAGCTCTTTCACAACTACTGAAGACTAAAATGACTCAAAGTACTGATGTACATTATTTATTGAAAAACAACTGATGTAGTGAGGTGGATTACAACTACTGATGTATGATTCTCAAATAAATAAGTACTGAAGAACAAATTTTGGTCATAAGTACTGATGTGTAATCTTACACAAATACTGAAGAAAAAATTTGTTCACCAGCTCTGAAGAATATTTCATCAGCACTTGTGAACATCTGATCACAAGAGCTGAAGGCATAAATATTCACAAGAGCTGAAGGGTCAATGAAACATCTGAAAATCAGCCAAAGAGCTGATGAATAAGTGTGGAGGCTAGTATGAAACAACTGATTTGACGGAAACAGCTGATGAGCCATTTCTCATCAGCTGATAACAACAGCTGATGTTTCATACACAAACAACTGAAGGACAAAAGCATGTCTTCAGTAGTTCACAACTACTGACATCAGTAGTTCACAACTACTGAAGGCTAACACAGTCCTCAGTTGTTTACAACAACTGAAGGACAAAAGCATGTCTTCAGTAGTTCATAACTACTGACAACAGTAGTTCACAACTACTGAAGGCTAAAACCAAGTCCTCAGTTGTTTACAACAGCTGAAGCAATACCATGTCTTCAGTAGTTCACAACTACTGATCTCAGTAGTTTACAACTACTGAAGGCTAACACCAAGTCTTCAGTTGTTCCAACGTCTGAAGCAGAATACTAGGTCATCAGTAGTTCATAACTACTGACGACTGACAGTAACTCTTCAGACGTTCACATCTGAAGGACAAAACCAAGGTCTCAGTAGTTTCAACTACTGAAGACTAACACCAAGTCCTCAGATGTTACAACCACTGAAGGTTAAAACCACGTCATCAGTTGTTACAACAACTGATAACTAATACCAAAACCTTCAGTAGTTTTCTTTCAACCTTTGCCCTACCCTATAAATACCCCACCTTCAGAGCATTTACTCCTCACTTGACCTAATCTTCCAAACCTCTGAAATTCCCATACACCATTAATGGCGAACATGCAACTGAAACCTCGACACAACTGTGTCGCCCATCTCACCAAATCGCCATTATGGCCTAAATTTCACCAAGCCGTCGATCTCATGCACGACTCACCATACAAAACGGCTTTTCTCTTGAACCCCACTCTATACACCGACTCCTTGACGGAGTTTTGAACCAATGTCACCGTCCAAACGGAGAGCAGAATGCCGAGGTCTCCCTCCGGTCCTCCGTCAACGGTAAACCCGTGGTTATCACTCCAGCTACTCTACGCCAAACCCTAGAGCTGGATGATGCCACTTACCCAACTTCCTACCCCAAAGGTACCCTTGATCTCTCCTTCACATCTCATGACTATCAGGGTAACCTCTCCGCCTCCACCTTGTTGAAGAAACACTTCCCTGACCCTCAACGATTGATCTTCCACATGGTGAACGTGTGTCTGGCTCCCAAGACCTCTTCGTGGGACCAGATGTCCACAAGGTGGCAGCAGGTATTGTATTCTATCCTTGAGAAACAACCTTTAAATTTTACTGATCTTTTATTTTTGGAACTCAAGGACATGGCCACAAAACCTTTTCTAACCGTTGGAACTTGTATCCACGGTTCATAATGGCCATGACCGAATACCAGCTTCAGGCTGAGGGACTAGTTGGCACTGGGGTCCCTGCCATGGCTGTTCAAGCCGAGGTATACTCCAGGCACAACACTGACCAAACACTGAAACAGGCTGGCCGGCTGCGAAAACCCACGCAGCTGGAACCCACAGCCTCCACTTCCAAATCCAAAGTCCCCACCAAGCCAAAAGCCAAAAAGAAGCCCACAAAGGCTACTCAGGGAGATGAGTCCCCTGAGGATGCCCCTGCCACACAAAGGCAGGATGTGCCTGCTGGTTCGATTCTCCCAGGAGGTACCACGACTCCACCCACCACAACCGCACATGCTTCCTCTCAACAGGAGCCTGATGCAACCAATTTTGGGGCAACCACATTACTGGGGTCTCTCTCACTTGAGGAGACTGCCATTGAAGAGCACAGTCCTCCCCATGTGCATACTGCTTCTAGCCCACATACTGAGGAGACTGCCCCACTAAGCCCAACATTGGTAATAGCCAAAGTGCTGACCGATCTGAGCACTCCACCCTCTCCCCAGAAACCTATTACACCTGGGGAGACTCCAACCGAAGAGGGGGTGGGTACAAGTGCTGATCGGAGCCCACAGCACAGAGAATCAGTTCACTCTCCCAGTGTGGCTAGGGAGAGAGAACAATCTGGTGAGGCTGCCACTTCCCGTGCATCAACATCTGAGCAGGGTGAAGCTGGTAACATCTCTAAGACCTCACCAGAGGCAATGGCCGATGATGGATCCAATCCGGAGGCCAGAAGTCCCCAGTACCATGAACAAGGGGCACATGTCATTACTGAGCCACACTCAGGACATGTTCATCCTGACAATGTCAGGAGGTCAGGTGATTCAGCTTATGCTGATGATGACCTGAGCTTCTTCTACGATGTAGTAGCTCAAAACACTATCCTTGAGGATGAGATAAGCAGACTCAAAGAGCTGCTTGCTCAAATGACTCAGGATAGAAGTCCATCTGCCACTACTACCCCACAGATGGCACCTTCACCTGAAGGTCTCACAAACACTGAGCCACTCCCACAAACTCCGCCACCAGCCCCTGCTTCTGGCACTAGCTCTCAGGGTCAGAACCCCCCTGAGCAGCTGGATGCTATCCTCCAGAAATCCCTGCCTCTCATCACACCAATCCTTAAAGATATAGTTATTCAAACCCTTGATGAGAGGCTTCCCACATATATACAACCCATGGTGGAGGTTGCCATATCTAAGGCTCTTTCTGATAGTCAAACCCCAACCAATGCAACCAAAAAGGGGGAGACATCAGTGCAAGACAAGAGGAAGAGGGGAGAGGAGGAGAAAGAGGCAGAGAAAGAGGTGGTGGTAGAGAGGGAGTTGGCTGAGGAGAGTAGTAGGGTGAGGGAGAAGGGGAAGAGGAAAGTAAGGGAGGTAGAGCATATAGAAGTGACTGAAATCCAAAAGGATTTCAGTATCACTGATAAGAAAAAGGGAGAGGGAAAGAAGGTGGCTGATCCTGATCTAGCAGCCCTTGTCAAGGAGGCTGATGCTGAGCATAGCCGTTCAATGAACTCTGTCATTGAACAGCTGTTCAGGCAAGGCTTTGACAAGGACACTGCCTTGCTAGATCAAGAGATCAGGAACATGGAGAGAAAGGAGATAAACTACCGATGGTCTACTTATAGCCAAGAGGATCAAAAGAAACTTGAGGCTATGAGTAGATTCATTTCGAAGTACCTGGGCAGACCAGTCCTTGATGTCAAGGCATGGACCAGGGACAGAATCTTGGCAATAAGCACCAAGATCTGTTCGGCTGGTGAATTTACTAAGGGACTGGTCGCTGAGGCCCTATCTGAAGCCGGTGCTGGGAACAGGACACTGCTAGTAAAGCTAACCAAACCAGCCCTTATCTCTAGGCTGCTAGCAGTGCCTGCCAACACTCCCACACCAACAACCCAACCACAACCCACAAAACCAACTCCTTTACCACCAAAACCCGCAGCCAATGATCCACCCTTGAAGAAGAAGAGAAGGGTGCTGAGGCTGCAAGATGAAGAAGAGGATGATGAGGAGGATAGCCTGCCACTTTCAGCAGTTATACCTCTACCCAAAGCCAAACCACAAACCATCAATCCCACCTCACAGCAGGACACTGTGAAGGTTAAGTTAGAAGAGGAGGAGCAGGAGAAAAGACATGATGAGGAAATGCTGAAAAGCATTGACAAATATTATACTGCTACCACCTCTATAATAAACATGCAGAGGGAAGCTCTGAGATTATTCACTCTCAAACAAACCTTTCAATATGAAAGGGAGAGGGTGAGAACTTGGCATGACCCAAGGGTGGCTCACAGGATAGTCAAGAAGGACATGCCTGTGAGATACAAAAGCCAACTAAAGAGAATTGTAGATGAAGAGATCTCTGTGGCTATTGTAATAACACCCTGGGAAATAGTAGATGAATTCGAGAAAGCTTATAGAGCCGGCCAATCACCCTTTTCAATGCTAGATAATAGGGTGGTTAGGAAGGGTCTGGTCTATAAGAAGCTTGAGAATTTCCATAGGAATGAGCTCACTCTGTTGTTGGAGGGTAAACCCTGATGAATTTGCATACAGGCAAATCACAACAGTTGAGCTCAAAAATGGAAGACAGGTCAAGTTCATCTCGGAGCTGTACGGTCGGGAGGGGTTGTTCGAAGGTGAGCCTGAAGACCTGTCCAAAGAAGAACAAATGATCTTTCTTCAGGCTTACTGTCGAGAATCCTACCGGCTTGTACGTGGGAGGTAGATCTCATGGATGGGGCAACAGCTTTGTGTCCAATTCCCCAAGACAGAGCTCCCATCCATACTTAGCCAAACAAACACTTGAGACTACCTCTCTAGCCAGTGCTTATCTGGGTCAACTTCTAATCTGATCTAGAAGGAAATAGACCAATCTTTATGCCATCAATAAGTGGGACATTCAATAATTAGAGGTTTTGGCTGCATTGGTTCAGGGGGAGTTTGTTGGACCAAAAGAACCAATGAGCCAAGATCAGGAAAACCTCTAAGTCCCACATGCCACTGCTACAACTGCTGAAGACTCCCATCAGTTACAATGTTCTCTTGCTTGAATGTCAGACTCGAGAACATCTGAAGACTATCATCAGCTATTGTGTTCTCTTGCTTGAATGTCAAACTCGAGAGCATCTTAGCTCCAGCCTTCTGCTGTTATGACAAAGTCTGAAGAACAAAGTATGAAGATCAAAGAACTGAAGAACATCAGCTGAAGAAGACTCCAAAGTACTGAAGACCAAATACTGAAGTCTGAAGTACTGATCTTACAAGTACTGAAGACTTCAAGTACTGAAGACCAAGTACTGAAGCATCAAAAGCTGAAGAACTAAAGAACTGAAGACCTTCTACTGAAGCACAAAGTCTGAAGACAAAGACTGAAGACAACAACTGATGATATCTACTGAAGTCATCAGTTGTTATATCATCTGAAGCAAAGTCTGAAGACCAAGTACTGAAGACTCAGAGTTTGTCACAACAACTGAAGAAGTCTTCTTCAGTTGTTGTGGTGGTTTTTCCTTTTCAGTAATTTATTTTGTTTCAGTAGTTGTACAACAACTGAAGAGCATGTTCTTCAGTTGTTATAGTATCAGTAGTTATAAACGACTGAAGAGTTTGTTCTTCAGTCGTTGTAGGATTTCAGTAGTTTACTTTTGTCAGCACTTAGGAACTTTTGTAAGAAGATGTCAGTTGTTGACATCTTCAGTAGTTTTATGTTTTGTCAGTTGTAATTTGAATATTCAGTGATGTCAGAAAAAGGACATCATGCCCATCCTTTTGCCGCCTATAAAAGGATGGGTAACCATACTGTTTTAATTGCCGAAACGTGCGACCAATAGAACATTTATTGTTTTGCAGAAACTCTTCTCTCTATGTTTATGCTTTAATTTGAAATATCTTTTATGTTCTTGCTTTAATTGCTAATTAATGTGCTAAATCCGCTGCAAACATAATCTAATTGATCAACGAGAGAGGCTGAGATCCTGTCAGAAACTAAGTTAGAGCGCATGGATATCATGTGGGCTTTGGCTAGTGCTATGAGAAGAGCAAAGAAGTTCGTGAAGAACACGGGACAAAACTTGGTGGCAACTAAAGATACTACATTTGGATTTGACAAAACCAAGGTCACGTGCTTCAACTGTGGTGAGAAAGGGCTTTTCAAGCGGGAGTGTGTTAAGCCCAAGAAGACCGGAAATGGAAATCCATTTCCCTCTTTCAATCATCAGGAAAAGGATAAGATTGGGACATCAACATCAAGTAAAGACTCTAAAGCATTGGTTGCTCAAGGTGATGAAGGGCAAGACTGGTCCTTTCGATTCGTATCCGAGGGTGAAGCTAACGTTGTTTTTATCAAAACCTTGGATGACCGATCCGCAAGTGAGGGAGACATAGTGGCTGAGCATTCACATTCAGATGTTGAAGAAGCTACGGATGTCATTGATCACTTGATGGAAGAGGATCTTAGTGTAACAAACACAGAACAATCAGTTGCTAAAGAGTCTGACACTGCACTGATGGCTAATTTGTCTGGTACTTCACAGGTAAATTCTAAAGACAAATTATTTGACAAACATGCTTGCTCTGAATGTGAAAAATTTAGAGAAAGCATTGATTTAAAATTTGCTAGGTTATTAGAACACAATGATAATCTGGTAAATGATTTACAACTCTGCACTGATGCAAATCATGTGCTAAAACAAAATGAGTGCAGTTTCAAAGAAAAGATAGAACTTCTAGGAAAACAATTGAGGAAACCAAAGTTGTTGCTCTTAATCAATCAAATGATATTAAGTTCTATTTATATTCTTTGGAAGAAACAAAGAAGCCAAAAGCAGTTTTGGAAGTCGAAGTTGAATCATTGAAACAAAAACTGCATAGTTTGGCAAGTTCTTCACACATAGTTCAAAACTTAGTGAAAGAACGAAACGGTGGGGAAGGTTTGGGTTATAAACTTATACCACCACCACATGCTATACTTTTAAATACTAAATGTAGACCAATAAATAACAACCCGGTAAAGGATCATGTGGTGTCTACCCCTTTGGTCAGTGATCCAGACTTCACTGGTAAACCTGTGAAGTCGGTCACTGAACAGACGAATACTACTTTGGGATCTAAAGATAAGATGCCTGTTGAGGATTTGACTGACAAAATTGAAAAGGTTAACTTAGATTCAGGTTCACAAACGTCTATTCCAAAACCTAAAAAGGTTAACTCAAAGATTTCTAAACGTGGTAATCATCAAAGCCCAAATCAACCTAAGACAAAAGATGTTCAAAAAGTCAAAATAATTAAATTTGTTAAAGAAGGTGAAACATCTAAACAGGAAGAAAAATTACCAAGCCCCCAACCACACTCAAACCCACATAAAAAATTTCCATAATATTTAGAAGGGAGATCTTGCTACAGTTGTGGAAAACGAGGACATATCTATTCAAATTGTCCTTATCATCAGACACCCAAAAGGAAAATTAAACTTTTTGATGAAAAACCTAGATTTTCTAAAACCAGATCTAATACTCCAAAATACCAAGGGCCATACAGACAAGCTGAAAGTAAGGCTGTGTCACCCAAGGTTAAACCTAGGATTATTAGTGAACCTAAAGTTCAAACCATTAACCAGTCGTTTGTTTACCACAAACAGGCCTTACACAAAACTGGGTTATGAAAAGAAAAACTAGGTAATGTGTCTGATAGTGAGGACAAGAAGAAGAAAGATGTGCCCTTATCCTCTCAAGGACCGTGGGTTGAGTTCTTGATGTGTGATACCTTTGGGACACCCAAGCCAGTTAAGGTTGGGTTCCAAACTTGTTCTAATAATTTCCTTTGTATGTGCAGGGTGTTCGTTACAGCGCTATCACTAATACCTAGATTATTGATAGTGGGGCGTCCAGGCACATGACTGGGAATTCGTCTCTCCTTTTCAACGTCAAACAAATTAAAGGGGGACACATGTCTTTTGCTGGAAATAAAGGAGGAAACATCACCGCTCAAGGCGAAGTGGGAAATGAGAAAGTCAAGTTTGATAAGATCAACTATGTTCAGTAACTACAAAATAACCTACTTTCTGTCTCCTAAATCTGTGATAAAGGATTCAAAGTTGTATTTGACAACAAGAAGTGTTATATACTGAAGAAGGAGTATGTCATCCCGGAGGAGCAAGTTCTTATGTCAGCTTTAAGATATAATGATCTGTATGTATTAGATCTATCAAAAGCCTCCACAATTGATTCGACTGCATAGTGCTTCCTGTCAAAGGCGATCGAGTCCGTCTCATGGCATAGACGAATGAGACATATCAATCCGAGGAAGATGAACCATCTGGTTCAGAATGATCTGGTAGAGGGAGTTCCTGTCAAGAACTTCCAGCTTCCAGATTTCTGTGTCTCTTGTAAGAAAGAAAAACAGACCAAGAAGTCTCACAAAGCTAAGAAAGTCAACTCTATTGAAATTCCACTCGAGCTTCTACACATGGATCTGTTTGGCCCATTCAGCACAAGGAGTATTACCGGAGACCTGTATTGCTTTGTTGTGACTGATGATTACTCCAGATTCTCTTAGGTAATGTTTCTGAAAGCAAAGTCTAAAACGTTTGAATCATTCAAGCATCTGGTTACGATACTGGAATCTCTCTATAAGCTGAAAGTTAGAAAGATTCGATCAGACAACGGCACATAGTTCAAGAATTAGTGGATGGAGACGTTCTGTCGAGAGAAAGGTATTGTTCAGCAATTCACTTCTGCATATACTCCATAGATGAATGGTGTCACTGAGAGGAAGAATCAAAGTCTGATTGAGACTGCAAGGACAATGCTAGCCGATTCAAAACTACCTATTCAATTCTGGAACGAGGCAGTGGCTAATGCTTGTTATTTGTTAAATCAGGTTCTGGTGGTCAAACGCCATGGTAAGACATGTTATGAATTACTCCAGCGACGTAAACCTAACTTGGAGTATCTCGAACCTTTGGTGCACCTTGCATGCTATTGAAGAAGAATCAAACTGGAAAATTTTGTGAGAAGGCAGAAGAAGGTATTTTTCTCGGCTACAGTATGCCAGACAAGCGAGTGTACAACAACTCAACGGGTCAGGTAGAAGTGTGGTGTAACATTGACGTTCAAAGATTCACCACCCCCTACTGGAAAAGGACCTTCCTTCTTCTTTGATTATGATTGATTCTTCAATTCGTTCAATCTACCATCTTTTAGTCTGATAATGACTTAGCTGCTCAGATGATGTATGGTGTGTTGAACTCTCCGACATTAGACACTACATCGTCTACTCCACTAGATGATACTTCAAGCCTTCAGGTGAAGAACTTGAGGTAAGTGATTCTTCCTCTGATGATGAAGCAGTTGAGACCACAAACATGGATCAGATAGAACAGGTTCCTGCTACTACAAGTACACCCATAGTTGAATCTGAAGCCGCCGACATGTCGGAACCTAACACTCCAACAGCAAATGAGACTCCAAATCTGGATAATGAGGTAGTTGTTCCCACCACTCCTGGAACTCGGATACACGTTCGTCATCCCCTAGACAACGTCATCGGAGATATTCTATCGGGAGTTCAAATTAGAAATCAGTTATATTCAGCTGATTATGCAGCAGTGATAGAAAAGGGCTATATTGATGATGGTGCCTATCGCTGCTTTGTATCTCAAGTCGAGCCGAAGTACGTAAGCAAGGCATTAGAAGATGAGGCATGGGAAAGTGCTATGCAAGAAGAACTCCTTTAATTCAAATAATTAGGAGTCTGGACACTTGTGGACAGACCAAAAGGTGAAAAGGTGATTGTCACCAAATGGGTTCTTCGTTGCAAGAAAGATGACCAAGGGGTCATAATTCGAAACAAGGCGCGGCTTGTCGTTCAAGGATTTAGGCAAGTCGAAGGCATTGACTACAATGAAGTGTTTGCACCTGTGGTAAGGATGGAAGCTATTCGTATATTCCTAGCCTATGCATCCTATATGCAAATCAAAGTTTATCAATTGGATATGAAAAGTGCCTTCCTTCATGGTGAGATTCGTGAAACAGTGTACGTAATTTAACCCGAGGGATTTGAGGACCCTTATCATCGGGATAGTGTATAAACTGGACAAGGCTTTGTATGGGCTTCATCAAGCCCCTCGAGCCTGGTATGAGAAACTCTCTACTCATGTGCTTAAATATGGTTTTCGCAGAGGGGTTATTGACTGTACACTGTTTATCAAGGAGAAAGATGTTGATTTACTACTGATTCAGATTTACGTGGATGACATCATCTTCGGTTTGAAAAATGAAGTTTTATTTAAGGAATTCGAATCTGTGATGAAAGCTGAATTTGAAATGAGTGCCATGGGAGAAATGAAGTTCTTTTTGGATTCCAGGTGGATCAGACAGCCAAAGGAATCTTCCTGCATCAGACAAAGTATGTAGGAGACATTCTTAGTCGGTTTGACATGGAGAATACAACTGTTGCTGGAACTCCACTTGCCACAAATCACGATGTGGCACCCGACGAAAATGGTGATCTGGTAGATGCCACTATGTATCGAGGGATGATCGGATCTCTTATGTACATCACAGCTTCTCATCCTGATATCATGTATGCCACGTGTCTCTGTTCCAGATATCAGGCTAAACCAAAAGTAAATCATCTCATCGGGGTCAAAAGGATCATCCGTTATCTGAAGGGTACTCCAACACTCGGGTTGTGGTATCCTCATGATGATGATTTTGAGCTTACAGCGTATAGTGACTCGGACTACGGTGGTTGCAAGATGAATTACAAGTCAATATCAGCGGGTTGTCAGTTCTTTTGAAGACGGTTAGTCACCTGGCAGTGTAAGAAGCAGACGTCTGTTGCTCTGTCAACATGTGAAGCTGAATACGTTGCTGCTGCAAGTTGCTGCTCACAAATCATTTGGATTCAACAGCAAATGCGAGAAACTACGGTTTGAAATTTTCTAACACCCCTATCTTTGTTGATAATTCTTCTGCAATTGCTGTAACTAAAAATCCGGTCCAACATCCTAAGACTAAACACATCGGTATTAAATATCACTTTATACGTGACTGTTTTGAAAAGTAATAATCGATGTTGTTAAAATTAATACGGATTTTCAACGCGCGACCTCTACACAAAAGCATTTGATAAACCTCGGCTTTTATATTTATTAGAGGTAAATGGCGTGAAAAAGAAAAGTGATGTGATTCCAGAAGAATCGAGTTCATAGTCCATCTGTCTGTTAATTTTAATTTTTCTTTATTTTATTTATTTCTGTCCTAAAAATCCAAAAACACAAAAGGATTTTTGGTTTTAGAATTTTAGGAGGAGGTTAGTTTAGTTTCAGTATTTATTTACTCAAAAAAAAGGGAGGCGGGCAGATAGGCTGATAGCAAATCAAATCTGTGAGATTGACTCAAAAATATGGAAAATGATATTACACAGTGAACTAATTGTTTGGGACTTAAAAAGGACTGAAAAGATCAAAAGGCTATAATTAAAATTTCAAGTCTACGATGTGTAAGCCAAATAAAGGAAAATGATAATACACAAGTTTGTTACTGAAGTTACATAGAGAAAGTAGACCTAGGGGTTGCTAGTCCACTATACAATGTGTTGGTAGATTCAACACAATAGACAAGTAGACTTTGTTGGTGAAACAATCTAAACTAAACTGTTTAACAGGCTGTGGGTTTCCATCTTATCACTGGTTAACACAATCAACTAGATTCCAATAAGGGGTGATGAGCAAAATAAACGCCACAAATGTGTGCGGACGACCATAACTTGAGCAAAGCATATGGAAAAAATGATGAACGCAATCAAACTAATGACTAATGTTGTTGGTGCGTTATGTGTAAAAGAAAAAGGTGCTCTTATAAGAAGATAGGTTGTGTGCCTCTCTGCTGTGCGATGGCACTGACCTGAGGATAAGCACAACCTAAATATTCTAGAATTCATTGTTGTTTGCGCCTCTCTGCTGTGCGATGGCACTGAAATGAGGCTTAGCATCTCTTTGAAAGCTCTCAGAATAGTTTCTTCATCTCAAAACCCATAGACCGCTAAAAAATCTCGTGAGAAATGTTGATTACCATATAAGTGTGGGATCCGCAAACGCTTGTTGAAATAATAAAATCTAATCACCAATGTGAGTTAAAAGTCTGTGTATGGATTTAAGTGGACAACAATACTGACAATCGTCGTGGCTACAACTCCCGAAAATCGAAATCATTATGTGCTTCTCACAGCTCTAGTATGATTTCCTGTAAGTGCTTGTGACTCGATGAGTAATAAGTATCATTAAATTAAACATATATCAAGGAGTCCCGAATGATTATGATAGACTTGTATGATTCCATATGAATCTCTCCAGAATTAATAAAACCAAATTGAAGCTGTTCTGCTCAGGGGGAGAAATCGGTTAAATGATATTTAAAAGTTTTCAACCCAACTCTAACAAAAACACAGAAATATGTCTTGTTTTGTTTACTTTCAAGTTGCTTTTAAGTTTTAGTTATCCTTTTGCGTCAATGTCGGACTATGTAACAAAGTGAACTCTGTGAATCATACCTTAAAAAAGGGTCACGTCTGAGGTGACCCAAACTGTTTTAAATTAAAAGGATCATATCTGAGATGATCAAGGTTTGAAATGTAAAAGGGTCACGTCTGAGGTGACCAAACTGTGTAAATTTAAAGGATCACGTCTGATGTGATCAAACAGTTTCTCGTTTAAAGGATCATGTCTGAGATGATCAGTGCTCATAATGTTATATCAATCAAAAGTTAAAAAATGAAGGTTTGAAAAAAAAAATTATGAAGTCAACTTATGAGTATGGATCAATCGCACGATTGGATTGTAAGTATGAACCAATCGTACGATTGGATCATAAGAATGAGTCAATCGTACGATTGGACCATGAGAATGAGCCGGTCATACGATTGGACCACGAGTATGAGACAATCATGAGATTGGACCACAAGACTAAGCTAGTCGCACGACTGGAGAAAGGAGACTGAGACAGTCGTACGACTGAAGAGAGGAGTATGAGTCAGTCGCATGACTGAACCTCAATCGCACGATTGAGCCATGCGTATGGGTCTAGTCACACGACTGAAACCCAAAACAGTATAAGTAGAGGCTTATTCGGTCGCAATCTCTACCAGACTTCAAAATTTCCAAAACCCGCCTAAGCCCTGTTACTCTGCCAAAATTTCAAACATTTGAGATTGCTCTCTGATTTATGGTCTAACCCTTAGTGTACTCATCTACAGGTAATTTGCGATAGGAATCGGGACAAACAAGAACTCAAATCGAACCTAAATGACCTAAATCGTTCAAACCAATAACCGGTTCATAAAGCCTAAAATTGACCACTTAAATGATTAAAAAATGTCGATTTAAAAGAGTTTAAGTGCTATATTGAGTCCCTGCGAACCATATGAACCTAAAAACGATGTCTAATTTCACTTGATGACGAGATTCAAGATTATGGTGTCGCACAGGGATTCATGTGAATGGACAGACTGATGAATTTAGTCGCACGATTGGGCCAGTTGTATGCTTCAATTGCACGATTGAACCAATCGGTGATTCAGTCGCACAACTGACTCAACTGCATGGCTTTGCACACGACTAAACTCAGTCGCAGGCTCAATCGTACGACTGAACCCAGTCGTATGGTTCAATCACACAATTGAACCAGATTGGTCAAAATCTATTCTAAGTCAAATCGTTTATCTATTATGAACGAAACTAATGTGTCTGTCCCTTGTATTGCAGCAATATGGCAGATAGATGGACGATGAGCACGAAGCACAATATATGTGCTCATATGAACCCCACATCCCGGAATGCTTCTGAGTTTACCGGGATCATTGTATTTCTTCGACGTTCGAGGATCTTCACCGCCAAATCTACACCATGTATACCGTACAGATCGATTCCGCAGACGTTCTAAGAGAACGCCATTGTTGATAGATCTACGGAGCCCTACTGTATTAAGAGCTCTATCTTTGGAGAAGATATCCAGATCGGTGAAGAGGATATCAGGTGAGTCTTGGCATTGGGTGACGATGGTGCACACCCAACCAAGCTGCATCCCCTAACGGTACGGGGATGCTTCCTCAGGATCAAGTACGCTGGTGATATCAACGCCGACGTATTGAACAAGAGTAACATGTGCCCTTAATTTAAGTATCTGGCACATGTGATCCTAAAGTGCATCGCCTCCAGGAGAGGAGGATTCGATGAGCTATCTGATCAGATCCAGAACGCGTATGTGGCGTTGGTGCTGAACCATCCGTTCAGCTTCTCACGGATGTTCTTCACCTATCTGATCGAGAACATAGAAGCCAAGGGGAAAGAGGGATTCTACATGTATCCGAGGTTTCTTCAGATGATGATCGACGAGAAGCTTCCTTACCTTCCTAAGGAGAAGGACGATGCAGTGTCATTGGAAGTTATGGACAACACCACCTTGGGAAGGATAAAATTTACCGGGGGCAGCAGGTGAAGCCCTCGGTTAGAAGGTTGGTCGGCTATCTGGCCAGGGAGGACTACGTGGCACCAGCTCGTAAAAAGTGGCGTCACAATGGCTGCGATTCGGATGTTGAGCCAGTCATGGCTGCTATTGATGAGGATGATGACGAAGACGATGATGATCAGGGTGGTGGAGATACAGGCCCTAGTGAACAAAGGGCCATTGACACTTCCACTACGTCTCCACCACCCACACATGCTAGTTCCTCAACTCCCGGTGGATTAGAGCAGGCACCCATCCATCGGGACTTTCTTCCAGATGATGAAGATGAGGAGTCCGATGAGGAGCCCCTCACACGAACAGTTGGTAGCCGTGTGGTTGCTACCGACAGGGGTATGGAGGCGGTTGGGGGACGTCGGGCTGGGGGAGAGAGTACTTATACTGCTGATCCTACCTACACTCCTCCCCAGCCAAGCCCAGGGGGAGCCCAGAGCTCCAAGGGCTCACGATTGAAGAGGATGGCTCAGCCACAAGGCAAGAAGGCCAAAAGAAGACGTATAGTGCTGATGATCTCTTCTGCCACCACAACCACCACATCCACCATCCCTACTAGACCTACCACCACCACAACCACTACATCCACTACTCCCATCACACCTACCACCACCACTACAGCTACCACCACTCCACCCACTTCATCCATTCCACCACAAACCATAACCACCACCACTCCCATATATACTATATCCACCACTCCACCCACCACATCACATGCCGGACCATCCACCTCATCAATACCACCACTGGGATCCTATATGCCCAATGTTGGGTTAGAGGAACAGCTTGCCAGCCTCAACCGTCTGGTTCTGAAACTGCTCGCAACTGACGATATGCGAGCGAACTAGATTACTCGGTTGATGGCTGTCAATGCTGAGCAGGGGAAGCAGATAGCCCAGCTGATAGAAAAGAATGCAGCTCAGAGTCAACAAATTGCACATCTGACTGAGAAGGAAGCTGCCCTTGAGGGACACTTGTCCCGAGCTCACCCTGCCTTAACCACACAGAATGATCTTTTGATAGCATTGGTGAAGCGAATAGAGTATATTAAGAAGAGAAGCTATGCCTAAGGCTAAAGGGCATAAAAGGCGAGCCTCTCAAGATGAAAAGTGATGGTGACGATGGTGATGATGATGATGATGATGATGATGATGATGATGAGTCATCTGATGATGATGAGTCTGATGATGATGCTGATGTTGAGGGAGAAGGAAGTGGAAAGGAAAGAGAGGAACGTGATGAGGATGAGCTTGAAGGTGATACATCTGCATCAGCCTCAGATCCAGCGGCTCAGGAACGGAGGACAAAAAGACGTCAAGAATCAAGACCGTCCACCTCAGCATCTCAAGCTGAAGAGCCTAGTGATAAGGACAAGAGAAATGATTAGTTGTCTTAGCTTTTGATTATCTTTTGTACTTGAAATATGTATTGCACTTATGTAATTAATGGTTATCAAGTTTATTAATGTACATGAATTGATCACTGATGCGTTTCTATGGGTTTTCATGTTTAAACAAACAGATGAATCTCAACAGACTGATGAGCATGACGCCACACCCCTTCAGCAAATCAAGACTCAGCTAACAACGATTCTTGATTTGCAAGGGATTGTGAGACGATCTGTGAGGTATACACCGAAGGAGGGAGAGATCATCCATGATCTCACAGACGAGTAGCTGGATGATATGTTCAGATTCAACTCGGATGAGCTAGTCAAGGATGCTCCAAGGTTGATGTCATGAGTGATGAAGAGCTGCAGGGCATCGATGAGATTGATATAGAGGATATCACAACACAAAAGTATCCACAGTACACTGACCAATAGGGAAATGTTATCCCCGATTTGGATGAAAAATTTGGCAATGATACGTTTGGAGCTTTTGATGCTCAAGAGAAAGAGAAGGAGAAAGCAGAAGGGGAAGCCCAAGCTTCGGACACTGATGTTGACATCAAGAAAGCTGAATGGGTAGTTTGTTTAGAAGAGATGAGAGCCCAGCGACAACCGCCAAAGACTAACGCATACACCAAACTCTATAGAGTTAAGAAGCATCAGAAGGCATTGGGCAAGATCATTAGCTGGGCGTATTTGAAGACTTGAATGTGTACGTAGTGAAGAGAGAGAAGGGAATAGAGTACTTCAGATACCCCGCATGATCTGAAGACTCTCCCTAGTTTTGAGTTAAACAGGCTTGCCTGTTTAGACCTTTTGTACGCTAACCCCAGGAAGATGTCGGGGTGGTTTGAGATGGCGTTGAAGAGAGATTACCACACCAGATGAGTCAACCTCAGGCCTCAACAGCCTAAATGGTTTATAAATAAGACCGATGTTGATCCACATACTGGAAAGACTAAGGTAGTGCTGAAGTGGAGTCCTCCGCGCACAATATCAAAGTTCCCATTGTAGGAGATGCCTCAGGACTTCACTCCACACTTCAAATGGTGGTACTACGACTGGCGAACGGGTGAAGCGGTCATAGTTTTGCACAAAGATGCTCAGATTGAGACTATCTGGGTGTTTGACCCTATATGGCTGACCAACTTGTCCAAAGATGATGTCTACACTCTATACAAGTGGCCACTATTCTATGACACGCAGGACATCGTACAAGCTCTATAGTTTCAAAACGTCATAAGACTCTGCTTTGCATTTGAGATACATGCAGGAGTTACACAAGAAGAGAGGTATAAGATGTTCTAAGAGCACGTGAAGACTGTTAGACAATAGAGTAAACTAGGTCCAAGGGGGAGTTTGTTGATACGTATTGATGTACCTAGTTTATGTTCTGAAATATAAAAGTCTTTCATGTTTACATATATGTAATTAATGTAATGAATTGAATGAATGATATATGAAGTGCGTTGTGATGTTAATTTATGCTTGATTATGTCATGATATCATTATATTGAATGTGTTGCACGTGTATGAACTAACTATATAGGTTTGATGTTGTTTTACATGGTTCTAAGTCAATAAGAACTTAGAAGCATGTTTAACTTATCCATGTGATAGTTCATGCGAATGGACCATGCTAATGGACCATACGCATGAACATATCATGCTTATGGACCAGTCGCATGACTGAACTAGAAGACTGGATCAGTCATACAACTGAGACATAAGATTGAGTCAGTCGCACGACTGAACCTTCAGTCGTGCGTATGAGTCAATCGCATGATTCAGTCGGACGACTAAACCATGTTAATGGTTCAGTCGTACGATTGAAGACAGGAAACCTATAAATAACACTCAATTCGTGGAAAATGATAACACTTCGAATACATACGTACCCTAGCCGTCCAGAGCGTACCAAAACATCAATCCAAGTTCATAGTTCGTTTCTGATTAATTCTTGTTCGTTCTTAACGTTTGTTTCATCGTTGGATTGATCGGGATATTCGTTCTCACTGATTGGATTGCCAATCAAATAGGATTCCGCACTATTTGATTCGGTATAACTGTTAGTACTCCGTACGAGATCGGTCCTAACACACAATGTTCGGGGTATTGTTCATCGATCCGTATGAAAGTAAAAGAATGACGTAACATACGAAAAGAAAGTAAGAACAATAAAAGAATGACGTAACGTACGATACGAAATTATGAGAATGAAGTAAGAGATAGTGTAAAGTACGAAACAAAAGAATGTATACGTAAGAGAACGTTAATGAAAAGCATGAGATGAAAGTAAGAATATGTAAGTGAATGCTAATGTAAAGAATGAAATGAAAGTACGAATAAGATGATGAAAGGTAATGATTGATAATGGAAAATGATAACGATATTATCTATTTGTACGTATGATGCATGATCGCGTATGAAAGCAAATAAGGGCTTTAACAAAAGTAAAGTAAAGCAAATAAGGGTTTTAACAAAAGTAAAGTATGTTATATTTTTATAAAACTAGAACTCACTTAGCAATGCTGACTTTTATGTATTTTCTAGTTGGCAGGTAAGAGTTGCGGAGGATGGCACGGGGCAGCTGCTTGGCATTTTTGAGATGGCATCCATTTGTATAACAATGATGTTTTTATAATGTAATGCAAATTATGATATTTTGTAACAGTTAACTATATTGTATTACTTTGCAAAAGCTATCATTAATATATGAAATGGTTTTTAAGTAATTTCCGCTGTGATGTTTTAAATAAATGTATGTTTTATGTGCGATGAATGACCAACTGTGAAGTGTTCGGGAACGGGGCCTTACAAGTTGGTATCAGAGCTAAAGTTTAAGTGAAATGGGTAAATATATTCAAACAAAACCTAAAATTAAATTGAGAATGGGACAAAGGGAAGGGACGCCAGTCCAAGTAGCTACGTGCCATCAGGTATGTTCTTTAATATTAACCGGTATTATTTGCGCATGTTATTTGATCTGTTTGCCCTTAGTAGATTTAGATACTAATGTAGTCAGGATAGGAAATGCTTGGGGTATAAAGAGTAAGGTATGTGGCTAATCACATCTGGCCAATGTAATTAGGGACTTACTACACTTGACATAGACTGAGCTATTACCTGGAATGACCGCGTTGGTCATTCATCGCACATAACGGTTTGAGATGGTGTTGAAGAGAGAGTACCACACCAGGTGGGTCAACATCAGGCCTCAACAACCTAAACGGTTTATACAAAAGACCGAAGTTGATCCGTATACTGGAAAGACTAAGGTAGTGCTGAAGTGGAGTCCTCCACGCACAATGTCAAAGTTCCCATTGCAGGAGATGCCTCAGGACTTCACTCCACACTTAAAATGGTGGTACTACGACTGGCGAACGGTTGAAGCGGTCATAGTTTTGCACAAAGATGCTCAGATTGAGACTATCTGGGTGTTTGACCCTATGTGGCTGACCAACTTGTCCAAAGATGATGTCTACACTCTATACAAGTGGCCGCTATTCTATGACACGCAGGACATCATACAAGCTCTACAGTTCCAATACGTCATAAGACTCTGCTTTGCATTTGAGATACATGCAGGAGTTACACAAGAAGAGAAGTACAAGATGTTCCAAGAGCACGTGAAGACTGTTAGACAATAGAGTAAACTAGGTCCAAGGGGGAGTTTGTTGATACCTATTGATGTACCTAGTTTATGTTCTGAAATGTAAAAGTCTTTCATGTCTTACATATATTTAATTAATGTAATGAATTGAATGAATGATATATGAAGTGCGTTGTGATGTTAATTTATGCTTGATTATGTCATGATATCATTATATTGAATATGTTGCACGTGTATGAACTAACTATATAGGTTTGATGTTGTTCTACATGGTTCTAAGTCAATAAGAACTTAGAAGCATGTTTAACTTATCCATGTGATAGTTCATGCGAATGGACCACGCTAATGGACCATACGCATGAACATATCATGCTTATGGACCAGTCGCACGACTGAACCAGAAGACTGGATCGGTCGTACAACTGAGACATAAGATTGAGTCAGTCGCACGACTGAACCTTCAGTCGTGCATGTAAGTCAATCGCATGATTCAGTCGCACGACTTCAGTCGTACGATTGAAGACAGGAAGCCTATAAATAACACTCAATTTGTGGAAAAAGATAACGCTTTGAATACATACGCACCCTAGCCGTCCAGAGCATACCAAAACGTCAATCCAAGTTCATAGTTCGTTTCTGATTAATTCTTGTTCGTTCTTAACGTTTGTTTCATCGTTGGATTGATCGGGATATTCGTTCTCACTGATTGGATCGCCAATCAAATAGGATTCTGCACTATTTGATTCGGTATAACGCAGAATCTGTTAGTACTCCGTACGAGATCGGTCCTAACACACAATGTTCGGGGTATTGTTCATCGATCCGTATGAAAGTAAAAGAATGACGTAACGTATGAAAAGAAAGTAAGAACAATAAAAGAATGATGTAACGTACGATAAGAAATTATGACAATGAAAGTAAGAGATAGTGTAAAGTACGAAACAAAAGAATGTATACGTAAGATAACGTTAATGAAAAGCATGAGATGAAAGTAAGTATATGTAAGTGAATGCTAATGTAAAGAATGGAATGAAAGTATGAATAAGATGATGAAAGATAATGATTGATAATGGAAAATGATAACGATATTATCTATTTGTACGTATGATGCATGATTGCGTATGAAAGCAAATAAGGGTTTTCACAAAAGTAAAGTATGTTATATTTTTATAAAACTAGAACTCACTTAGCAACGCTGACTTTTATGTATTTTGCAGTTGGCATGTAAGAGTTGATGAGGATGGCACGGGGCAGCTACTTGGCATTTTTAAGATGGCATCCATTTGAATAAAAATGATGTTTTTATGATGTAATGCAAATTATGATATTTTGTAACAGTTAACTATATTGTATTACTTTGAAAAAGCTGTCATTAATATATGAAATGGTAATTTCCGCTGCGATGTTTTAAATAAATGTATGTTTTATGTGCGATGAATGACCAACTATGAGGTGCCCGGGAACGGGGCCTTACAAGTTGGTATCAGAGTCAACGTTTAAGTGAAATGGGTAATTATATTCAAAAGAAACCTAAACTTAAACTAAGAATGGGACAAAGGGAAGGGATGCCAGTCCAAGTAGCTATGTGCCATCAGGTATTTTCTTTAATGTTAACCGGTATTATTTGCGCATGTTATTTGATCTGTTTGCCCTTAGTAGATTTAGATACTAATGTAGTTAGGATAGGAAATGCTTGGGGTATAAAGAGTAAAGTAAGTGGCTAATCACAACTGGCCACTGTAATTAGGGACTTACTATACTTGACATAGACTGAGCTATTACCTGGAATGATCGCGTTGGTGTTTGAATCTTATAGTGTTGAGAGGATGGCTGGAGGTAGATCTTCTAAGGCTTCACGAGGCGGAATATGTGGTGGACATGGTGCTGGACCACGAGTCACAAGAGGAAGGACTAGAGCTGAAGAAGCGACTCATGAAGAGCCTGAGACCCCTCATCTGGAGGGTGGTGATGAGAGTGCTGATTTGAGAGCCTCAGTGAAAGAGGTCGTGGTGGAGGAGGTTCATCAGGTCATGCAGACGATCTTGCCGTCTGTGGTGACCGAAGTGATTAAAGCTATCAGGGAAGGAGAGAGGAAGGAAAGAAGAAGACCCGTAGGGGAGGGGGCGCAACCAGAGACCGAGACGGTTATCCCTACTGATGAGTAGGATGAGGAAGAAGAGCCTGTGTCGGAGGCAGCATGAGCCTGTAACTATGGGGCATTTCAAAGATTCAATCCCCCAACTTTGATGGCAACGACACTGCTGCTGCTGCACATCGATGGGTAAGAGAGATGGAAGCTGTGCTCGACATCAGCGAGTGCAGAGAATACCAGAAGGTGAAGTTTGCCACTCACTCATTTATGGACTCGGCCTTATGCTGGTGGGACAATATTGTCTAGGCCGAGGGTAGTAAAGCGATTAGCAGGATGAGGTGGAGTGAGCTGAAGAAGTTGGTGATCTAGGAGTTCTGTCCTCATCGGGAGTTGGACAAGGTGGAGAGAGAGTTCCTGTAGCTGGAGGCAGGAACCATGACACATCAATAGTACACCACCAAGTTCAACAAAATGGCACTGCTGGCGTCGGATCAGGTGACGCCCCTATCACGAAAGATCAAAAGATACATTTAGGGCTTGCCGGCGGATATTCGCAGGCACATGATCGTCGCCCGACCGAGTACGATAAGAGGGAGGCGATGGTGGTTGAGGGGAAGAAGACTGGTGGTGACGATCAGAACTGGAACAGGAAATGGTTTGGGCGTGACGGCTTTACCCTAAATAACAAGAAAGTGAGGGTGATCGACGGGTGGTTGCAACAGGCTCGGGGACGAAGAAGTGCGGTAAGTGTGTGGGAAGTAGCACGCTAGTGAGTGCATGCTGGGGCTTAATGTTTGTTTCAAGTGCGGGAAGCCCGACCACATCTCTAGAGATTGTAGAGTAGCGAGGTGCTATAACAGTGGTGAAGCAGGTCACCTGAGCAGGGAGTGCAAGAAGCCGAGGGCAGATAGTTCCGGAGCAGGGAAGAAGACCGGAACTGAAGAGTAAAGGGCAAGCGCCAGAGCATTCACAATGACCAGGGAAGAGGCTAGGACGGACCCCGATAATGTGTCAGTTACGTTTCTAGTAAATCAAACTCTTGCTTCTGTGTTATTTGATTCTAGTGCTAGTAGGAATTTTATTTCTACTGCTTTCTGTGATAAGCTTTCCGTTAGTAGTAGAAGTATTAGTGAGCCTTTCAATGTAGAAACCGTTATTGGTAAGTCCACTAGAATTACTGATGTGATAGAGGACTGCGCCATAGAACTAGAAGGTCATAGGTTTTCTGCTAAATTGCATGTGATGCCCCTAAGTGGATTTGATGTAGTACTAGGAATGGATTCGTTAGCAGACTACGAGGCGAACATTGTGTGTTGTAAGAAGATGATTAGACTGACAGCACCTGACGGGAGTTCGGTGACGATATACGGTGATCGAGTTACGACGATTCTAAAAGTGATTTTGATGGCGGTGGCAGGAAAATGCCTGAGACGGGGATGTAGTGCCTAACTGGCCTACGTAAAAGATGTGGACATGTCAACACCACAATTGTCCGATGTACCGGTGGTGTGTGAATTTCTTGATGTGTTCCAAGAGGATCTATCAGGTGTGCCACTGGATCGTGAAATTGAATTTCAGATCGACTTGATACCAGGTGCTCAGTCTGTCGCTAAGACGCCGTATTGTTTGGCTCCCTTAGAGATGAAGGAATTGATGGAGCAACTGCAGGAGTTGCTTGATAAGGGTTTCATCAGACCAAATATCTCTCCTTGGGGTGCTCCGGTCTTGTTCGTAAAGAAGAAGGACAGTAGTATGAGGATGTGTATTGACTACTGTGTGTTGAATAAGTTGACGGTGAAGAATCAGTATCCGTTACCAAGGATTGATGACTTGTTTGATCAGCTTCAAGGTGCCAGTTAGTTCTCGAAGATAGATCTTCGATCTGGCTACCATCAGTTGAAGGTGAAGGAGCAAGATATCCCTAAGACAGCTTTTCGTATGCATTATGGACACTACGAGTTCCTTGTTATGTCTTTCGATTTAAATAACGCGCCAGCTGCTTTTATGGACTTGATGAATCGAGTGCGTCGGCCGATGTTAGATAAATCAGTGATTGTGCTTATCGATGATATCCTGATTTACTTGAGAGTGAAGAAGAACATGCCGACCACATACACGAGGTGTTGGAGACATTGAGAAGGGAGAAGTTGTATGTAAGTTCTCCAAGTGCGCGATCTGGTTGTGCGAAGTTTAGTTCTTGGGTCACCTGGTAAATCCAAGGGGATTATGGTAGACTCGGAAAAGGTGGAGGCGGTGATGCAATGGAAGTCTCCAAAGACGCCATCCGAGATCCATAGCTTCTTGGGGTTGGCGGGATATTATTGAAGATTCATCCAAGACTTCTCCAAGATAGCTTCTCCATTGACTAAGTTGACCCGTAAGGATGTGAGGTTTGTATAGCGTCAAGATCAGGAGAAGGCTTTTGAAGAGTTAAAGATGAGGTTAACTCAAGCTCCTGTTTTATCCTTACCCGAAGGAAGCGAGGACTTGGTAGTCTATTCGGATGTTTCTTACTCGGGGTTGGGTTTCATGTTCATGCAATGAGGGAAGGTTATAGCCTACGCATCCTGACACTTGAAAGTTCATGAGGCTAATTATCCTATTCATGACTTGGAGCAAGCAACTGTGGTTTTTGCCTTGAAAATTTGGCAGCACAACTTATGCGGGACAAAGTGCACAATCTTCACTTCTTATGAACTCCAACCAGAGATTATGGTTGGAGCTCATAAAGGATTATGATTTCAAAATACATTACCATCCGGGCAAGGCCAACGTGGTGGTAGATGCCCTTAGCCGAAAGGAGAGACCCGAGCCGATTCGGGTGAAGGCTTATCAGTTGATTATGATCTCTGATGTGATGACGCATGTCAAGTAGTTTAAGATGAGGAGTTGAAAGAAGATCATCTTAACTCTGAAAGGATGAGAGGCTTAGTCGCAGAGTTGGGTGAAAACACTCTCGGTGTTAGAACCCGATATGGGCGGATGTGGATTCCTCGTTATGGAGATTTACGTGGAAAGATCATGGATGAAGCTCATAAGACTCGATATTCCATTCATCCCGATGCTACCAAGATTTACCACGATATGAAGAAGGATTATTGGTGGCCAGGTATGAAGCATGACATGGTGGAATACATGAGTAAGTGCCTTACTTGTTTGCAAATGAAGGCGGAGCATCAGAAACCGTACGGGAAAATCCAACCTTTGGATATACCCTAGTGTAAGTGGAAGCATATCACCATGGACTTTATTACTGTAAGGGCCTCCTTTCCCAGGGGGACCTCATAGTTGGTCATTCACAGCAAAACATAGATTTAAAGCAATCACTTGTAAGGCCCTCCTTTCCCAGGGGGACCTCACAGTTGGTCATTCACAGCAAAACATAGATTTAAAGCAATCATTTACTCATATACGTATAAATAACTATCGCAGCGGAAAATACGGTAATTTCAATTCATTAATGTAGATAAGTTAAAGTATAAACATTGTCTTTAAACATCAAAACTATTCAAAAGTCCTCTTAAGTTCTTCTTTATCAGGGATGCCAGTCTTTAGGTGCCAAGAAGCTTCAGTTTCCATCTCCCATCCCGTAGGCTCTAACTTTCACCTGTCAACTGATATGCATACAAAAGTCAGCTTCGCTGAGTGAATTCTAGGTTTACTTTGTAAAATAACTTTCTTAAAAAGTAATAGCTTTAGCGGTTCAAATTATCATCATCTATCAAACATCTATACACACGGGCTATTTCTTTATCGATACTTTATCATTTCTTGTTATTTATTACTCTTCTTTATCCGTCAATTCTCTGTCACAATCGGTGCCTAGGCTCGCCTAGGACTTTACCGACACACCAATTAAGGACTTACTGTCGTACCCGATCAGGCCATTATTGTCATGCCAATTCAGGACTTACTGACCTGCCTGTTCAAGCATACTTTATCACTTTATCACTGGTGAGGGCACAACGAATGCAACCGTCCTTTATCAATTGCTTGCAAGGCTTTACTTTATCACTTTATCAAGGTACATGTTATGGGCCTCATAACCTTTCTTTAAGTTTCACTTTCATGTTTAAGTTATACATAATATAACACAACACAATACCAAGCAATTCATTAGAAAACCCCATTTTCCATATAGGACAGGGTATAAAACTTTACTTTAAAAGAATTGATAATAAAGGTAAGTATTTAGTATGTACACTGCCCCAAAACATTTAAAACATGTATAAAACGGGGGATCTAGAACTCACCTGAACTTGTCCAATAGCTTAAATTCTAAACCTCTTAAGCTATAGCCTGAATACTCTAGCTGCACGAAAGTTAATATGCAAAAACATCATTTTCATCATAGTTTCGCCCACAGTTTCGCTGGTAGTTTCGCTGCCAGTTTCGCTGGCAGTTTCGCTACCAGTTTCGCTGGGCAGCACTTCTGTCAGTTTCGCTGGCATGAGCGCCCAACTTTCGTTGGAATTTCCTAGTTTCGCAATGTCTAAGGTCAGCCTAAGTACTTAGCGAAGCTATCAGCGAAACTGTAGTTTCGCTGCAGCGAATCTGTAGTTTCGCTAGGATTCTCCTAGTTTCGCTGGATAAATGCACAGTTTCGCTGGATGAATACTTAAATTCGCTGTATCGGGGCCCAGTTTCGCTGGATGAATAAAAACTAAGAACCAGCCCGTTTTTAACCCAAAATCTTAACTTTTTACGTCCAAATCCTTGGTTTACCTTCCATTAAACCAGATCTAGCCTTTTTATACGTTTTCATACGTAAAAATTTGACCTTTATGTGTTTCTTTGAACTTTTCAAAACCCCAAAACCCTAGAATCCGGGTTTGATCTACAGAAGGCCTTAGAGGTCGATTCTTACCTTGTTTTGTTGCTCTTTCCTTGTGTTTTGCTGCTCCAATCACCCAGCTCTCCAATCCTTCAACCCTTCAAACTCCAAATCTTGACTTTCTTCACTTTCTCTCTCTACTTTCTCTCTCTACGAATTTGGTGGCTAGGGTTGCAAGGTGATGGAATGGAACTGATTATGCATGTTTAAGGGCTGATTAGGGCCCTTAAACCCATCAAGCCTAGCCCATTAAGGCTAATTTGATCCATAGCCCACTAATTTACCCCTTTATTTCTTAAATTAACCCTTAAAAGCACATTATTATTAAATGGCTTGTTTCGGGAAATTTCGGGGCGTTACAAGTCTCCCCCTTATTTAGGTTTCGTCCTCGAAACCTGCCTCGTCGTTAAACAGATCGGGGTATTGTCGTCTCATTTCCTCCTCGGATTCCCAGGTGGCATCTGACCTCTTTCGATGTTTCCATTGCACCTTGACTTGCTTGACTATTTTATTTCTCAATCGTTTCTCCTTCCGGTCCAGTATAGCCACTGGTTGGTCAACATAGTTTAGCTTTTCGTCCACTTGATGTCATCTAGAGGCACGACTGCCTTACCTGGTGCTAGACATTTTCTTAGGTGCGACACATGAAAGGTAGGGTGAATCCCACTTAGTTCTTTGGAAGGTCTAGCCTGTAAGCTACATCCCCAACTCGTGCTAGTACCTTAAATGGTCCGATAAACCTGGGACTCAGTTTCCCCCTCTTCCTAAATCGGATAATCCCTTTCCATGGCGACACTTTTAACATTACCCTGTCACCCACGCTAAATTCTATTGGTCTCCTTCTTCTGTCGGCGTATGACTTCTGTCTATCCTTTGCAGCCTTCATATACGCCTTGATTTTCTCCAACTTTTCCGTGGTGGCTTCCACGACTTCCAAGCTCCCTAGTTCCTTCTGACCGACATCACCCCAACAAATAGGAGTTCTGCACTGTCGACCATACAATAACTCGTATGGGGGCATTTTAATACTGGCGTGGTAGCTGTTGTTATAGGAGAACTCTGCTAGTGGCAAATGATCATCCCAGTTACTGCCGAATTCGATAATGCATGCCTGAAGCATATCTTCCAGTGTCTGGATCGTTCTTTCCGATTGCCCATCGGTCTGCGGGTGGTAGGCGGTACTAACGTGAAACCTCGTACCCATTTCTTCATTAAACTTTTTCCAAAACTTTGAGGTGAACCGCGTATCTCTATCTGAAACAATCGATACGGGCATACCATGCCGCACCAGAATTTCTCGGATAAACAGTTCAGCAAGCTTTTCTGAACTAATTGCTTCCTTGATTGGCAGGAAATGCGCACTCTTAGTCAGTCTATCAACTATCACCCATATTGCGTCGTGGCCTTTTGTCATGCGCGGTAATTTAGTGATGAAGTCCATGGTAACATGTTCCCACTTCCATTCTGGTACTTTAATGGCTGAACATAACCATAAGGTCTTTGGTGCTCAGCCTTCACTTGTAGGCACGTTAGACATTTATTCACATATACAACCATATCTCTCTTCATCGCAGGCCACCAATAATCTTTCTTCAAGTCGTGGTACATCTTATTTGCTCCTGGGTGTATTGAGTAGCGGGTCTTGTGCGCTTCATCCATAATCTTTTCTCGCAAGTCGCCATGCCTCGGAACCCATATCCTGCCGTGGAAGGTCTTAACACCCAAGGTGTTCTCAACCAATTCATCTATTTTTCCCACCATCCTTTCCTTCTTGATTTGTTGTTCTTTTAAAGCATCCATTTGAGCTTCGCTTATCCTCCTCATAACATCTGGAGTCACCACTAGTTGGCACGCCTTCACCCGGATCGGTTCATATTCTTCCTTTCGGCTTAGGGCATCGGCTACCACATTCGCCTTACCCGGGTGATAATGGATTTCACAGTCGTAATCCTTTATAACTCCAACCACCTCCTCTGTCTCATATTTTGGTCTTTCTGCTCAAGGAAATATTTCAGACTTTTGTGGTCGGTAAATATGGTGCACTTAGTTCCATACAAATAATGTCTCCATATCTTCAATGCGAACACTACTGCGGCTAGTTCCAAATCGTGAACCGGGTAATTAACCTCTGTGTCCTTTAGTTGTCTGGATGTGTAAGCTATAACCTTTCCTCTTTGCATTAACACACAGCCTAGCCCGCAGTAAGAAGCATCGGAGTATACCGTTAGGTCTTCATCTCCCTCCGGTAGGGATAGTACAGGAGCTTTGGTTAGTCTATCCTTCAGTTCCTGAAACGCATCTTCCTGTTCTTTTCCCCAGTCGAACACGACGTTCTTCCTCGTTAACCTTGTTAATGGGGAAGCTATCTTTGAGAAGTCTTTGATGAACCTTCTATAATAGCCAGCCAATCCCAAGAAACTACGGATCTCGGATGGCGTCCTTGGGGAATTCCATTGCGTAACTGCTTCAACTTTCGCTGGATCAACCATAACTCCCTCGGAATTTATAATGTGCCCTAAAAACTGCACCTCCCGTAGCCAGAAGGCACATTTAGAGAACTTCGCATACAGTTTCTCCCATCGTAAAGTTTCTAACACCTCCTTGATGTGACAAGCGTGGTCTTTTTCATTCTTTGAGTATATCAAAATATCGTCAATGAAGACTATCACTGATCGGTCCAACATCGGGCGACACACGCGATTCATTAAGTCCATGAATGCTACAGGAGCATTGGTTAGCCCGAAAGACATAACCAGAAACTCATAGTGGCCATAGCGCGTTCGGAAGGCCGTCTTCGGGATGTCTTGCTCCCTCACCTTCAGTTGATGATATCCAGATCGGAGATCTATTCGGGAGAACCAGCTTGCCCCTTGCAATTGATCAAACAGATCATCTATCCGGGGTAGAGGGTATCGATTCTTCACGGTCAGCTTATTCAACTCCCTATTATCTATACACATCCTCATGCTGCCATCCTTCTTCTTTACAAACAACACAGGAGCGCCCCAGGGAGAAATGCTGGGCCTAGTGAATCCTTTGTCAAGGAGTTCTTGCAGTTGTGACATGAGCTCCTTCATCTCGGACGGGGCTAGGCGGTAGGGTGCTCTGTCAATGGGCTGGGCTCCTAACAGTAAATCAATCTGAAACTCTATCTCCCTGTCCGGTGGTACTCCGGGCAGATCCTCCGGGAATACGTCAGGAATGTCCCGCACCACTGGTACATCGGACAACTCCTTCGCTTTATCTTTAACATCCTGGACGTACGCTAGATAAGCTCCGCACCCTCGCCTCATACATTTCTCCGCCTTGATCATGGAAATGATCCTTGGAACCTTGCAATCGTTATCACCGTAGATCGTAACCGGACTACCATCTGGAGTCGTTAATCGGATCATCTTTTGTTGACATACTATGTTAGCATCGTGGGCAGCTAACCAATCCATCCCTAGTACGACATCGAAATCTCCTAAGGGCATGGAAAACAATTGTGCGGGAAAGTAATGACCTCCTAGTTTAATGTGGCAATCCTCTATCACTCTGACTATTCCAATGGACTTACCATCGGCTGTTTCTACTTCGAAGGCATCATCTATTTCCTTAGTTTGGGCATCTAGTGTAGCACAGAAGGATACAGATACAATACTCTTACTGGCACCACTATCAAATAATATGGAGGCACAAACATCATTGACAAGGAACGTACCTGACACTAGTCAGGGTCTTTCCTTGCTTCCTTCTTGTTCATGGTGAAAGCCCTTGCCCTGACCTTGGACTTTCCATCATCCCCCTTGTCATTATCCCCGCTTGTTCCCGAGCCTCCCGGCTTGGCTTTCTTGCAGTCACTGCTGCGGTGCCCCGACTCGTGGCAGTTGAAGCACTTATCCACCTTCGGGCACTCTCTCACGATGTGACCAGTTTTCCCACACAGGTAGCACCCAGGGCTACCCATTCGGCATTCTCCGGGATGCCTCCTCCCACACTTCCCACACTCCTTGACTTCTTCGACCCCTTTCACAACCACTTTCTTTGCATCCACCCTTGCCTTCTTGTTTCCCGGTTGGTAGTTACCACTTCCATACCTCTTCCCATAATTATTCCAAACCTTACTCGTCTCCCCCACTGTCGCTGGCCTGCGATGATCGTACAACCTTCCACTGAGGTCCACCGCTGACCTAAAAGTACTAGGTCGGGCAGTGACCATATCCCTACGAATATCCAGAGGCAACCCTTGTATATACCTCGTGATCCTCTTGGATTCGGGAGTCACCAAGTCAGGCACCAGACGTGCCATTTCATTGAATTTTGTAGTGTACTCCTGGTGAGTCATATTTCCAGCCTCCAAACTCACAAACTCTTGCTCAATCTTGTCAAGCTCTCTTTCTGGGCAGTACTCCTCTATCACCAACCTCTTCATCTCCGGCCACCTCATCCTTTCAATAGCCTCCTCCCCGTAAGACTCAACAATGTTATCCCACCAACACAGTGCTGGGTCCAAAAGGGAATGGGAAGCAAACTTCACCTTTTGGCCTTCCCGGCACTCGTTGATCTTCAGTACGGCCTCCATCTCCCTGATCCAACGCTGAGCAGTAGCAGCGTTACCAGTTCCATCAAACGTTGGGGGCTTACACCTCCGTAAATCCCCGTAGCTGCACCCCTTCGCCCTCTCTTCCACTTCGGGACCGTCATGGTTACCCAGACGATCTTCCTCGTAGCTCAACTCCTCAATCCTGACCGCTCCTTTCTTATCAACCTTTTCTGAAGCCGTACTCTTTTTACTATCGCCCTTAACCTGCTCCACAAATTCTGCAAGCAGAGCGGGCATCACTCCAGATAGGACCTGGTGCATCTCCTGGGCAATAGCTTCTTTCACTGTTTCCTTCAGTTTTGCCTGGTCGGTGGTAGGCCCCTCGGCTTCTGTTTCTAACTCAACCTCCTCCTTAACTGGTTTGTCAATCGGCTTCCTGGTTGACCTTCTGGTCGGTTTCGCAGTTCCACCTGCAGTTTCTTTCGCCTTATTAGGGGGCCTTCCCCTAGTGCTTCTCCGGGTGACCATAGCTGGAACTGCTTTCTTGGGTGCCATTCTTTCTACTTCCTATAAGATTCAGAATGTTAACATGGTCCTTCAAGGCAAGTTCAGATCACGACAAGTTTTGTAAATTTTTAATAACAGTGGCCAGTTGTGATTAACTACTTACAGAACTTCTCGTGCCCTAAACTTTCCTATCATGAACCACACTAACACTAGAACCTACTATACCTAATCTATGCACGTATAAGTCACATAAATTCAGATAGGCATTACAGATATCCTTATCATACCCTACCTCGATTCTAACTTAAATAAGAAGGCACTACCCATTATAACAATACTTACAACCTAATTGTTACCTCTTGGCATGGAGCTTCTTGGACTGGCATCCTTGACACTTGGTCCCATTATCTGTTTAAGTTTAGGTTTATAAAATAGTTTTCCCAAATCCCTTAAACATTGGCTCTGATACCAACTTGTAAGGCCCTCCTTTCCCAGGGGGACCTCACAGTTGGTCATTCACAGCAAAACATAGATTTAAAGCAATCACTTGTAAGGCCCTCCTTTCCCAGGGGGACCACACAGTTGGTCATTCACAGCAAAATATAGATTTAAAGCAATCATTTACTCATATATGTATAAATAACTATCGTAGTGGAAAATACGGTAATTTCAATTCATTACAATGTAGATAAGTTAAAATATAAACATTGTCTTTAAACATCAAAACTATTCAAAAGTCCTCTTAAGTTCTTCTTTATCAGGGATGACAGTCTTTAGGTGCCAAGAAGCTTCAATTTCCATGCTCCCATCCCGTACGCTCTAACTTTCACCTGTCAACTGATATGCATACAAAAGTCAGCTTCGCTGAGTGAATTCTAGGTTTACTTTGTTAAATAACTTTCTTAAAAAGTAATAGCTTTAGCGGTTAAAATAATCATCATCTATCAAACATCTATACACATGGGCTATTTCTTTATCGATACTTTATCATTTCTTGTTATTTATTACTCTTCTTTATCTGTCAATTCTCTGTCACAATCAGTGCCTAGGCTCGCCTAGGACTTTACCGACACGCCAATTAAGGACTTACTGTCGTACCCGATCAGGCCATTATTGTCATGCCAATTCAGGACTTACTGACCTGCCTATTCGAGCATACTTTATCACTTTATCACTGGTGAGGGCACAACGAATGCAACCCTCCTTTATCAATTGCTTGCAAGGATTTACTTTATCACTTTATCAAGGTACATGTTATGGGCCTCATAACCTTTCTTTAAGTTTCACTTTCATGTTTAAGTTATACATAATATAACACAACACAATACCAGGCAATTCATTAGAAAACCCCATTTTCCATACAGGACAGGGTATAAAACTTTACTTTAAAAGAACTGATAATAAAGGTAAGTATTTAGTATGCACACCGCCCCAAAACATTTAAAACATGTATAAAACGGGGGATCTAGAATTCACCTGAACTTGTCCAATAGCTTAAATTCTAAGCCTCTTAAGCTATAGCCTGAATACTCTAGCTGCACGAAAGTTAATATGCAAAAACGTCATTTTCTTCATAGTTTCGCCCACAGTTTCGCTGCCAGTTTCGCTGGCAGTTTCGCTACCAGTTTCGCTGGGCAGCACTTCTGTCAGTTTCGCTGGACAGATTCGCTGGCATGAGCGCCCAACTTTCGTTGGAATTTCCTAGTTTCGCAATGTCTAAGGTCAGCCTAAGTACTTAGCGAAGCTATCAGCGAAACTGTAGTTTCGCTGTAGCGAAACTGTAGTTTCGCTGTAGCGAAACTGTAGTTTCGCTAGGATTCTCCTAGTTTCGCTGGATAAATGCACAGTTTCACTGGATGAATACTTAAATTCGCTGGATCGGGGCCCAGTTTCGCTGGATGAATAAAAACTAAGAACCAGCCCGTTTTTAACCCAAAATCTTAACTTTTTACGTCCTAATCCTTGGTTTACCTTCCATGAAACCAGATCTAGCCTTTTTACACGTTTTCATACGTAAAAATTTGACCTTTATGTGTTTCTTTGAACTTTTCAAAACCCCAAAACCCTAGAATCTGGGTTTGATCTACAGAAGGCCTTAGAGGTCGATTCTTAACCTGTTTTGTTGCTCTTTCCTTGTGTTTTGCTGCTCCAATCACCCAGCTCTCCAATCCTTCAACCCTTCAAACTCCAAATCTTGATTTTCTTCACTTTCTCTCTCTACTTTCTCTCTTACGAATTTGATGGCTAGGGTTGCAAGGTGATGGAATGGAACTGATTATGCATGTTTAAGGGCTGATTAGGGCCCTTAAACCCATCAAGCCTAGCCCATTAAGGCTAATTTGATCCATAGCCCACTAATTTACCCCTTTATTTCTTAAATTAACCCTTAAAAGCCCATTATTATTAAATGGCTTGTTTCGGGAAATTTCGGGGCGTTACAATTACGAAGTTATCGCATACCCCGAGAGGGTATGATGTCATATGGGTGATAGTTGATCGTTTGACGAAGAGTGCTCACTTCCTACCGATCTGCGAGATGTATTTCTCCGAGAGGTTAGCGGATTTATTCATCAAGGAGATTGTAGCTCGTCATGGCGTACCGATGTCTATTTTATCTGATCGTGACACTCGGTTACATCAAAGTTTTGGAATAAATTCCATTATGTGATGGGGATGAGGTTACACATCAGCGTGGCTTATCATCCTAGCACGGATGGTCAGTCTGAGCGGATGATCCAGAAACTCGAGGATATGCTTCGAGCGTGCGTGATCGATTTTGGAGGAAGTTGGGATGACCATTTGCCGTTAGCAGAATTCTCGTACAACAACAGTTATCATGCCAACATTGGCATGCCACCATACGCGATGCTATATGGTAGGAGATGTAGGACACCCGTTTGCTAGGGTGACATTGGTTAGAAAGAGTTGGGAAGTGTTGAGGTGATCGAGACTACGACTGAGAAACTAGAAAAGATCAAAGCCTTTATGATGGCAGCTAAAGATAGACAAAAGTCGTATGTTGATAAGAGACGTAGACCGATTGAGTTCCAGGTGGGTGATAGGGTTATGTTGAAAGTCTCACCTTGGAAAGGTATCATACGGTTAGAAAGCGGGGCAAGCTGAGCCCGAGATATATAGGACCTTCCCGAATCATTGCTCGTGTAGGAGAGGTAGGATATAGATTAGAACTACCCGATGAGTTAAGTGGAATTCACCCGACATTCCATGTATCTCATCTATGGAAGTGTTTAGCAGAGGAGGATATGGTTGTACCACTGGAAGATATCAAAGTAGATGAACGGCTCAATTATGTGGAGCAACCAGTGGTGATCATTGATCGTAAAGAGAAAAGGTTAAGGAATAAAGTGGTTCCCCTTGTGCGTGTACAGTGGAAGCACAGGAAAGGATCCGAGTCTACGTGGGAGACTGAAGAAGAGATGAGGTAGCATTACCCTCATCTGTTTGAGGAATAACAGGTTTCAGGGACGAAACCTATATAAGGGGGTGGACTTGTAACACCCGGATATTTTAAGAAGTTGTAAAAAGAAGAATAAAAGTGGAAAATGCAACTTAACCCAAGTAGAGGGGTCAAATGTGTCAAAAGTACAAAATTTTAATATTATTTTGTACAAAAGTGGGCATGGCCGCCTATAATGCCCTTCACATCACTTTTTTCATTCGGATTTTTAAAGAGAGAAAGAGCAGAGTTCGAATTTTGAAGGAAGAACAAGAAGAAGTCGAATTAAGGTAAGAATTTGATGGTATTTAGGTGTTCTTGACTAATTTAATTTGAGTTTATGCTTATGTATATGTTTGTACGTTTATGGTGTGTTTTGGTGGGTTTTAGGTGTTTGATCTCATAACCAACGGGTTTGATGAAATCTACCCGAAAGTTTGACAAAGGTGAGTTTCTAGAACCCCCTTTTTAACATGTTTTTAACTGATTTGGGGCTGGAAATGCATGTAAATATGTTTTCATAAAATGGGTGTATGTACCTGTATGTGTGTGCGAATGTGTGTGGGTGGGTGTATATCTTGGGTGAATATGATTTTATGATTATGTTAAGAATGTGTTTTTAGCTTAGAATGTAAGAACTAAGTTTAGAACATGTTAGATATGAATTTGGGACTGAATTATGTTGATTTGGTGCAAGTTGGTTGCCTATGCACCTAAATAGTGGCCCAAGCGCCCAACGGTCAAAAATTGTCTAAGTGTGCCCAACCGCCCAAATCCCATACGCCTAAATAGTGCCTGAACGCCTAAGTGTCCATGCGCCTAAGTCAGGCCCATGCGCCTGAATAGTGTCCAAGCGCCTAAAGGCCTATGCGCCTAAGTTTTAATAATTTATGTGTAAGCTCAGACGCCACATAGTGGCCAAACGCCTAAACAGGGCAGAAACGCCCAAATAGTCCCCATGCGCGCCCAAATACTTAGAATTATTTCTGAATTGTTAGGAAAACCCAGAATTTTAGGGTTTAACCTGATTTGACCTATGGGCTATGATTACCCATTTTAAGCATGATTATGGGATGGTGTAGGGTTATGGAATGTATGATTGATGTATGGTATGTATAACGTGTTGTCTTTTAATGGTATTCAAACGTATTTATATTATATTATAAAATACGTTAAATATTATGTTATTACTTTATGTAGTATGACAAATGTATGAAAGAAAGTAAAGAATAACGTAACAAAGTGAAAGATAACAAAGATGAGAAGTAAAACGTAATGAGTGAAAGAATGGCTTGCAAGCAAATAGAAAGGAGGTGCAAGATCACATTGTCGTTAGCTCAATTGTGATGCGGGTTAGCTACCCTAAAGGATGCACACAGGGTCAATCATTAAGATTGACAAGACCTTTATAGTATGCCCTAGGTGACTGGGTCAGCTTTATGCACAATGTTCGTGAATTAATTACCATAGGCCAGCATCAGCTTCGTGCACAATGTTCGGGGTATTGCTAATTGGTCTGAATGAATGGGAGAGATGACTTGCCCTAGGTGACTGGGTCAGCTTCGTGCACAATGTTCGTCAGTTAATTACCACAGGCCCAGCACCAGCTTCGTGCACAATGTTTGGGGTATTTTTTATCGATCCGTATGAAAGTAAAAGAATGACGTAACGTACAAAAAGAAAGTAAGAACAATAAAATAATGATGTAACGTATGATAGAAAGTATGAGAATGAAAGTAAGAGATAGTGTAAAGTACGAAACGAAAGAATGTATACGTAAGAGAACGTTAAAGAAAAGCATGAGATGAAAGTAAGTATATGTAAGTGAATGCTAATGTAAAGAATGGAATGAAAGTACGAATAAGATGATGAAAGATAATGATTGATAATGGAAAATGATAACTATATTATCTATTTGTACGTATGATGCATGATCGCGTATGAAAGCAAAGAAGGGTTTTAACGAAAGTAAAGTATGTTATATTTTTATAAAACTAGAACTCACTCAGCAATGTTGACTTTTATGTATTTTCCAGTTGGCAGGTGAGAGTTGCTGAGGATGGCACGGGGCAGCTACTTGACATTTTTAGGATGGACATCCATTTGTATAACATGACGTTTTTATGATGTAATGCAAATTATGATATTTTGTAATAGTTAACTATATTGTATTACTTTGCAAAAGCTGTCATTAATATATGAAATGGTTTTAAGTAATTTCCACTGCGATGTTTTAAATAAATGTATTTTTTATGTGCGATGAATGACCAATTGTGAGATGCCGAGAACGGGGCCTTACACTGTGTGAAACGTCCAACACTTGGTCAATTTTACACTTGATACGTCTGATACTGTGTAGGCGCATGGGAATGTTGAACCGCCTAACACTTAACCAAATTTCTCAGACGTCTGACAACTGTTCAGGTGCATGAGTCTATGAGAAACGCCTAAACACTTGCAATAATTTTGAAATCTCATCATGCACCTAATTAGACTTATGGCCACTGTTTAGGCGCATGAGTTTCAATACACTTGTAGATTTTTCACATCTTTCACCTGAAAACTGTTTAGACTTATTAGCGCTGTTCACGTACTAATATTCAAACAATTTTCAGAATTTTGAATTTTTCCCCAAAATTTACATTTTTGACCCTCAATTTTTACTCTTGACATTTTAAACCCTTTTATTTATTTAAAATTTAAAATTTTAATTTTCCTTTATTTTAGTCTCAAAATTAAACAAATTTGTCTTATTTTTAACATTTGCAAAAAGCTTTTCCACTTGAAAATTTTTATAGGTTCATTTTATCATTATCAAAATTTTACATTATCAAACATACACATACTTTGAACATTTAGCTTTATCCTTTCCATTCAACATTTTAATATTGATTTTCTAAGAAAACTCTTACATTTATTACTCCCCCTAAACTTTTAAGTTTTATAAACTTAGAAGTTTCTCAAGTTGACATAATAAGATCACACTTATCATTGTTAAATGGTGTGCACATAGAAAACATACAAAAATCAAAATTAAAGCAGAATCAAAATCAAATATTTACAATAGAATCATTGTCTGCAGTGAGATCATATCAGTTAAGATCAACACATTAAAATAAAATAAAGTGTGAATAGTCGTAGATAATAAATAAATCCTGATCAAGTGTGTTCCAGGTCAGTGATTTCACAGCAAAGGAGACACAAGATCTAAGGACAAAAAATGAGTGTTTTTGACAAAAGTATCAGCTCGCTTACTTTTTCAATTCTTGGATTGATTAGGGTAGAATTAGATATGACATGATGTGACTCATACAAAGACTTAGAGAGATCAACTATCATCAAGACATGCAAGTAAGCACACATTCTCAACTTATTAGCTGACATATATGCATAACTAGAGTTCATGTTACTAATTTAATAGAGAAGGATCATGGATAACCATTTGATCAACTCTAACCATCCATTTGAATGGGTTGTGCACATTGGCATCTTTTGCATCAAAGGAGAATATCCAGGTCTGTAATCACTTACAACAGAGGACATCTCAGCACTTCAGGTCTATGATGACTCATAACAAAGAAGTGAGATGATGCTTGTAACAGATCTCATGATTAGTCATATCACCATCAGGTGTGAGTGTTGTAACTTAACAAACAATCAATCTGATAAGCTAAGACAACTCAAAAGTACTCAGATGAACACATACATGCATAGATGATTTACTTTAATCACAAGAATTTACTTTTTCAGTATAATAGCATGAGATAGTCTACACATCATATCTGATCATGTCAGACTTTATTATCGAGTGAAGTATGCAACTGATCTCACTAATGTACTATCATTTCTCACATATTGTAAAAACAGATTCATTCCTAAAATGAATTAACAAATAAAGAAAGACTCTATTTTTGTAGTTTTTGTTTTATATTTTTATCTTTAATTTTGAGTTTTCTACTTTTGTATTTTGTTTTTCAATACAAGAAAACACACACACACAAACTACAATCAGGCAAATAACTTTGACATGTTCTCTTACTATGACCTTTTGGATTAGGGAGGGTTCTGATCATGGTAAGATTCAAAGAACTGAAAGAAGAACTTAGAAACCAGGTTTACACATGGTTAATAAGACCAATTGACTACACTAAGTACTCAAACTATCCTGGTAATAAGGCTTTAGTAAATAGACCAGCCGACTATTTTGAGTTGCAATTTGGAACAAAATGATTAAACCTTTTTCAGAGTTATCTTTGAGAAAATGATATCAAATGTCGATATGTTTTGATTTTGAATGTTGGACATGATTAGCTGTAATGAACATAGCAGCATTGTTATCAATGTAAATGGGTGTTTTAAGAAAATTGAACCCATAATCCAGCAGTTGGTTTTGCAACCAAAGTATTTGAGAACATCCTGCTGATACAGCTATGTACTCACTTTCTACAGTTGAAACATAGACATTCGTTTGTTTCTTGCATTGCCATGAGACTAACCGGGGACCTAGAAACTGACAATCACCCATTGTAGATTTTCTATCTTGACAACATCCTCCATAATCACTATCTGTATATCCATGTAGCTCAAAGTTTCCCTCGTAAGGATACCATAGCCCTAGAGCCGGTTTACCTTTGAGATACCTGAATATTCTCTTGACAGCAATTAAGTGGGATTTTTTCTGTCACACCCTCAATTCCACAAACGGGGTTTTACCGTTAGGCGTGTGACAAACCAGGATCTCAGACACAGTCATATCAAACGACACTATATGAATTGGAAAATAAACATTTGACTTCAATCAGAAGAACATAAACGAGATAAACATTAGTGCGGAAGCGTATACACAAATTGTAAATCCATTACATGAAAATTACAAGTGTCAAATCTAAACAAATGTTCAATGCAAGAAAATAAGATTGATGAATGCATGTCCTGAGTGCGTTCCTGAAGCGTGCATCATGAGCTTATGCGTTCTTGTGACCTGAGAAAACATGCTAAAGTGTGTCAACGTAAAGTTAGTGAGTTCACAGGTTTAAATCACAGATAAAATGTTGGTAATTGTTCAAATGGTAAAGTAATTAAAGCATATCGATAGGTAGCTAGCCTATAGTCAAGTTACTTAGCGTTTCGAACCGAAGCTGACTGTTTGCATGTCCTATATGTTTGTTGTCTCCCGTCACGTCTCACCAGACAGTGACAAATGTTAGGTCAATAATGCACCCGTTTGACCTCCAATCATGCTAGCGCGACTAGCCCGGGCGGGGTTTGTCAAACCCAGTAGTACTACTCAGAATTACCTCGCTACACACTACTAATGGTTCGAGAATGTCAGGACTGTTAGGTATGTTTGCACTAACGTAACATGCGATATCAATAATACTTAAATCATTTATGAAATATGTTTGCATGTTTTCTCCCCCAAAAGGAAAGAGAGTAAAATAGGGGACATGAAGACTCACCGATTAGTAGTAAGTATGTAGGATGGAAGCCTCCCAAATGTTGTTTACAATGAACGGTCAAACACCTATTGACAGTATGTTAAGCATTAATGTTGTGTCTAGTGTTAATAGCAATGTTTAGTCGGGTCGGGTAGCATTGGTTCGGTCATGGGTGACACACACACAAGCAGGCATACACATATTAGAATGCACCCGTTTGACCTCCAATCATGCTAGCGCGACTAGCCCGGGCGGGGTTTGTCAATCCCAGTAGTAATACTCAGAATTACCTCGCTACACACTACTAATGGTTTGAGAATGTCAGGACTGTTAGGTATGTTTGCACTAACGTAACATGCGATATCAATAATACTTAAATCATTTATGAAATATGTTTGCATGTTTTCTCCCCCAAAAGGAAAGAGAGTAAAATAGGGGACATGAAGACTCACCGATTACGTAGTAAGTGTGTAGGATGGAAGCCTCCCAAATGTTGTTTACAATGAACGGTCAAACACCTATTGACAGTATGTTAAGCATTAATGTTGTGTCTAGTGTTAATAGCAATGTTTAGTCGGGTCGGGTAGCATTGGTTCGGTCATGGGTGACACACACACAAGCAGGCATACACATATCAGACCTTATGTAGATCCCAGTATTAAGAGTAGTCCCAAATGGATTTGTCGATAATTGTAAAAGGTTAGGTTATTTTAAATGGAAATAGTATGTGCTTGTTGATAGCGATGACTTTAATCTTTGTGGTCAATTAATGACACTTTATTAATGTTACCTTATCATCACACGATAGGCACACTATTTTAAATGGAAATGGTATGTGCTGGTTGATAGTGTTGATTTTAATCTTTGTGGTCAATTAATGACACTTTATTAATGTTACCTTATCGTCAGACGATAGGCACACTATTTTAAGTGGAAATAGTATGTGCTTGTTGATAGCGTTGACTTTAATCTTTGTGGTCAAGCAATGACACTTTATTATTGTTACCTTATCATCACAAGACTAGACGCACGACTGGACACTCCATCCACATGAATGGGCCTTCAATCGTACGAATCAGCTTCACTCATACGATTGAACCCTCATTCGTGCGACTGAGCATTCAGTCATACCTCACAGCACCCATTCGCACGACTCAACAGTCATTCGCACGATTCAACCTTCATTCGTACGAATCAGCTTCATTTGTACGACTGAACCTTCATTTGTACGATTGGACCTTCAGTCGTGCGATACACACAGTCGCACACATTCATCCGTATTGACTCAATCGCATGCAATACTCATTCGCATGCATTCAATCGCACGACACGCACATACGCATAGACTCAGTCGCACAACTCACCCCAGTCGCACCACTCAGTCACACGATAGACTCAGATGCATGGACTCAGTCGCACGACATGCCCAGTCACACCACTCAGTCGCATGACTGAGCCAGACGTGAACTGCAGCAGATCGCGACTGTTGGAGGGGCTGAACAGCCTTCGGCTGTTCCGTGCACGGGTTTCACACATCCAGGACTTCCAGAAACACTTTCCTAACATGTCTAAGTAAAATGCACAAGCAGATGGACATCACACGCACCCACACGACCACATGCATTCGGGTTGAACCCGAGCACCCGAATCCCTAATTTCGCAGAAGTGAATAAGCAATAAAATGGACGACCAAGGTCCCCTACCTGCTGGAAACGTGTTTACTCAGCTGTTGCGTGGTCTAACCGACAAAAAACGAGATCCAACGAGGTGGTTTCGGTGCTAGGATGAAGAAATGGAGAAGAAGGAGAGAGTGTGGAAGAAAAGGGTGTGGAATGAAAGCTAGGGCTGGTAAGGGGTTTATATACCCAGCCCTAGTTTAGCAATTTGTCACATTTGGCCCTCGCACTTAGTTCCCGAGTTCCCGAATTTGTTTTGGTTGATAACAACATAAATGGGCGAGTTACATTTAATTAAGAGGATTCCTTAAGTAATCCCGTTTATCCGAATACTCTACAAACACTATTTTGGTATCCTAAAAATAGGGTCATTAGTGGTGTTAGTATTATAACATAATATGTTTAACGATGACGTGGCGATGCTTCTAAATGTTTTGGGTGATAATGATGCGAACAATGATAACGACAAAATTCGAAATGGTGTTAACCTGAAATTTCGGTGTGTCACATTATCCCCTTGTTGAAGGAATTTTCGTCCCAAAAATTAGAACATCATGTTACAAGGTTCAACGGGGAATGCCAGGGTCAATGGTCTGTAACGTATGTTGGATAGAGTTCCTGCTTATCTTAAGAAGTAGATGCCTGGTTCTGGAACAGTTGCGGGTACTTCTTCTTCATCTGATCCTCGCGTTCCCAGGTAAACTTTGGTCCACGCTTTGAGTTCCATCGGACCTTGACAATAGGGATACGACTATGTTTGAGTGTCTTGAGCTCTCGGTCCATAACTTCCACTGGTTCCTCGATGAAATGTAGTTGTTTGTCAACGCGTATCTCGTCCAACGGAATGACGAGAGTCTCGTCTATAAGGCATTTCCTTAGGTTTGATACATGGAACACATCGTGTACTCCACGGAGCTCTTCGGGTAGGTTCAGCTGATAGGCCACGGGGCCAACCCGTTTGACGATCTCAAACGGTCCCACGTATCTAGGGTTTAGTTTCCCATGTTTTCCGAAACGAATCACACCCTTCCAAGGTGACACCTTCAAAAGCACTTTGTCACCTATTTGAAATTCCAACGGTTGGCGACGCTTATCAGCGTAACTCTTCTGTCGGTCACGTGCTGCCGCCATACGGTTACGGATTTGAACGATCTTCTCGGTCATCTCGTGCACAAGTTCAGGGCCGGTAAGTTGACTTTCTCCAACTTTCGCCCAACAGATAGGTGATCGGCACTTGCGCCCATACAGCGCCTCGAATGGAGCGGCCTTGATCGATGTGTGATAGCTATTATTGTAAGAAAACTCAACTAGCGGTAAGTGAGTTTCCCAACTGCTGCCGAAGTCTAGCACGCAGGCACGCAACATGTCTTCCAAGGTCTGGATCGTACGCTCACTCTGGCCATCGGTTTGAGGGTGATAAGCGGTGCTCATATCCAACCGCGTTCCCAATGCTCGTTGTAAAGATTGCCAGAAGTGTGAAGTGAATCGAGCGTCACGATCAGAGATATTGGAAATCAGCACACCGTGCCGAAAGACTATTTCCCTTAGTTTGATACAAGTTAACTTTTCCATGCGATCAGTCTCCCGGATTGCCAGGAAGTGTGCGGATTTCGTCAAGCGATCCACGATCACCCAAATGGTATAGCATCCGCTGGGAGTTCTCGGCAGTTTGGTGATGAAATCCATTGATATCTGCTCCCACTTCCATACTGGAATTTCTGGTTGTTGGAGTAAACCAGATGGTCGTTGATACTCTACCTTAACCTTAGAATAGGTTAAACACCTACTTACAAAGGTTGCGATATCAGCACTCATGTTTGACCACCAGTAAAGAACCTTCAGGTCATGGTACATTTTGTCTGAACCTGGGTGGATAGAGTACCGGGATTTGTGAGCTTCATCCATTACTAGCTCTCGTAAGTCTCCATACAAGGGAACCCATGTTCGGTCCATGAAGTAGCGGTTTCCGTCAGACTTGGTTTCCAGTTGCTTCTCCATGCCTCGTAGCGATTCAGCTTTCAGGTTCTCGTCTTTTAACGCTTCATGTTGAGCATTGCGGTTCTGATTGGGTAAACCGGTGTGAATGGTGAGTTGTAATGCTCGAACTCGTTTTGGCTTAGGTGTCTCCTTACGACTTATGGCATCTGCTACTATATTGGCCTTGCTCGGATGATACTTGATCGCACAGTCATAGTCGTTCAACAACTCGACCCAACAACGTTGTCTCATGTTCAGCTCCTTCTATTCAAAGATGTGTTGGAGACTCTTGTGATCGTGTAGATGGTGCACTTGGTACCGTACAAGTAGTGTCTCCATATCTTGAGAGCAAACACGACTGCTCCCAGCTCAAGGTCATGTGTCGTGTAGTTTTTCTCGTGAACCTTCAATTGTCGGAAGCATAAGCAATCACCTTCTTGCGTTGCATTAGCACACAACCGAGGCCTTGAATAGAAGCATCACAGTAAACTACAAAAACATCCGTCCCCTCAGGCAGGGACAGAATCGGTGCCGTATAGAGCTTCTGCTTCAGAACCTGGAATGCGGACTTTTGTTTGTCACCCCAATTGTACGTAGTGCCTTTATGAGTTAACGCGGTGAGAGGTTGAGCAATCTTTGAAAACCCTTCGATGAACCGTCGATAATAGCTAGCCAATCTGAGAAACTATCGTACTTCAGTCGGAGTCTTAGGCGTAGCCCAGTTCTTGATGGCTTCTATTTTTTCCGGATCAACATGTATCCCATTCTCATTGACCACATGACCCAAGAAATGGACCTCTCGTATCCAGAAGTCACACTTTGAAAATTTAGCGTACAATTGTTCTCGTTTCAACAGCTCCAGAATTAGTCTAAGGTGCTCCTCGTGTTCTTCCTTATTCTTTGAATAAATAAGAATGTCATCGATGAAAACAATGATGAACCTGTCCAAATAGGGTTTGCACACTCGGTTCATGAGGTCCATGAAAACTGCTGGCGCATTGGTCAACCCGAATGGCATAACCAAAAACTCGTAGTGGCCATACCTTGTTCTGAACGCAGTCTTTGAAATGTCTTCATCTCAAATCCTTAGTTGATGATAACCCTATCTCAGATCTATCTTGGAATAGAAACTCAACCCTTGAAGTTGATCGAACAAATCATCGATGCGCGGGTGGGAATAACGATTCTTAACCGTTACTTTGTTCAACTCCCTATAATCAATACACATATGAAAGATTCCGTCCTTCTTCTTGACAAATAGGACTGGGGCTCCCCACGGTGATGAGCTAGGCCTGATAAACCCTTTATCCAATAATTCCTGCAATTGCGTAGACAGCTCTTGCAGTTCTTTTGGAGCTAATCTGTACGGTGCTTTCACGAAAGGGGTGGCTCGAGGTACCAAATCAATCTGGAACTCGACTTGGCGGTGAGGTGGGAGACCAGGTAGGTCTTCAGGGAAAACCTCGGGATAATCCCGTACAACAGGGATATCTTCAATCTTCTTTTCCTCGGTTCCTTTTTCAGTGATCAGAGCAAGGAAAGCTGTATGAGCCTTACGTAAGCACTTCTGGGCCTTCATGTAGGAGATAATCCCTGAGACTGTACTACTCCTTTCGCCTGAACTGACAAAACCTCACCACTAGAAAGTGGTACACGAACGACTTTCTCACCACAGATGATCTCAGCTTGATTCTTGGATAACCAGTCCATACCCACAACTACATCGAAGCTACCAAGTGTGACAGGCATCAGATCTATATCTAACTCATGACCACATAATCCTAGTTTGCATCCCTTAATGATGTGAGTCGCCTCAATTAGTTTCCCGTCAGCTAATTCTACAACGTAACTAGGTTCCACATTAGCTAAGGTTACATCTAAGAACTTAATGAACTTGTTGGAAGCAAAACTCCTGTCAGCCCCGGTATCAAACAGTATAGAAGCAAAACAACCATTCAGGGGAAACGTACCAGTAACCACATTCTGATCATTCCTTGCCTCGCCAGAACCAATCAGAAATGCACGACCCTTAGCATTGCCTCCATTATTGCCCTTGTTTCCACCCTTCAGCTGTGGGCAATCCTTCCTGTAGTGGCCCTCCTTACCACACTCATAACAGCCCCTAGTCGCTCCGCCCTGGCGTTGTTGTTGAGGTTGTTGCTGAGTCATCAGTTCACCCCTGCAGTCTTTAGCAGCATGACCCATCTTTCCACACCTTTGACAACGGATGCGATCACACTGGCCGTGGTGGTGAAAGTTGCACTGGTTACACTTCGGATACTTCCCGCATAGTTGCTCGATCCTTGACCATTGTTGTTGTTGTTGCTGTTCTGGTTGTTGTTGGTGAAGCTTCTTGATGAATCAAACTTTCTGATATGTTGTTGCTGGGTGTTATTGGAGCTTGAGGACTTACTGTTGTTACCATCCCATTTCCTTTTGTGTTCGGATGATCCAGAGGTAGCGCCACGTTTAGGCAGAGTAACCTGTGCCACTGCCTGGTCAGTGAGCTTGTGTGCCAGTCAGATAGCCTGCTGAATAGTGACGGGATCAGCAGCCATAACACTAGCTTGGATTTGAGGAGCTAGACCATCAATGTACTTCTCAATCTGTTTGTAGGCCGGGTCACCATTTGAGGACATAGAGCAACCAACTCGTGTGAACGAGTCGTGTACTTCTCAATTTCAGAGCTAGTCATTTTGACATTCCAAAACTCTGCTTCTAGTTTCGGGACCTCGTTTCTGGGGTAGTATTCTTCCTTCATCAGAATCTTGAAATCATCCCACGGAAAACCATTAGAAGCCTCAAGTCCTAGGGTGCCGGAGGCGTACATGACACGACTTCCCACAGGACAGTTGCACATGGCAAAAACCTACTCGAGTTTCTCCAGCCAGCGAAGTAAGGTGACAGCACCCTCAGAACCACTGAAGGAGTGAGGTTTACAATCCATAAACATCTTGAAGGTACAGACTGTTGGACCTCCTTGATTCAGATTCTGGTTGTTCTGGTTCTGGTTACGGGTCTGTTCATAGGCTGCGAGCGCATCAGCAACACGCTCATTGATGATGGCATCCAACTCTGCTTGAGTCAGGTTGATGTTTCCGTGTCCACACGGGCGTCCAGCTCTTCTTCCAGACTGATTCTTCAATTCACAATGCACAATAGTCACTAATCGAATAATAATTATTGATGAAAATAAATTGTAGGAAATACAACGTATTTAAATCGAACAATCATAATTCAATAATTATATGTGTTGGATGGAAAATAATCTGGCGATCCGAGTTAAAATATTCCCCTTTGAAACTCTAAGTGTCCCACATTTATTGTTCAGATTAGTGAAGGAGATAGAATATTTTGGAAATAGGAACAAGTGTGAATGAGTTGGAAGAGTAAGGTGTTGTTCTCTTTTTTTGTCATCGTTGGGCTAGTTGTGCGTGTTAGAAAGGTTTCCGTGTTCCACAGTGGTAATGTTAGGTTAAATTTGTCGTTGCTTCAACTCCGGGAGTGAAGAAACAAGCGTAGTTGTTGGAAGTGAGCGAGCGGGTCTCTCCGCCCCTCTGTTAGGCGAGGATGATACAAGTAACATGGACAACATAGATAATGTTATGATCGTTCAGTAATGTAATGTTGGTATGCCGGGAGGATGTTTGTACAACAGTTGAAATCGTGTAAAAGTGTTTGTGCAATAATAGTGTTGTGTCTAAGGCTATAGTCTAGATGCAAATGCAGTCCTAGTTCTCTATAACCTGTGGCGCTGATACCAATCTGTCACACCCTCAATTTCCACAAACGGGGTTTTACCGTTAGGCGTGTGACAAATTAGGATCTCAGACACAGTCATATCAAACGACACTATATGAATTTGAAAATAAACATTTGACTTCAATCAGAAGAACATAAACGAGATAAACATTAGTGCAGAAGCGTACACACAAATTGTAAATCCATTACATGAAAATTACAAGTGTCAAATCTAAACAAATGTTCAATGCAAGAAAATAAGATTGATGAATGCATGTCCTGAGTGCGTTCCTGAAGCATGCATCATGATCTTATGCTTTCCTGTGACCTGAGAAAACATACTAAAGCGTGTCAACATAAAGTTGGTGAGTTCACAAGTTTAAATCACAGATAAAATGTTGGTAACTTTTCAAATGGTAAAGTAATTAAAGCATATCGATAGGTAGCTAGCCTATAGTCAAGTTACTTAGCGTTTCGAACCGAAGCTGACCGTTTGCATGTCCTATATGTTTGTTGTCTCCCCGTCACGTCTCACCAGACAGTGACAAATGTTAGGTCAATAATGCACCCGTTTGACCTCCAATCATGCTAGCGCGACTAGCCCGGGCGGGGTTTGTCAAACCCAGTAGTACTACTCAGAATTACCTCGCTACACACTACTAACGGTTCGAGAATGTCAGGACTGTTATGTATGTTTGCACTAACGTAACATGCGATATCAATAATACTTAAATCATTTATGAAATATGTTTGCATGTTTTCTCCCCCAAAAGGAAAAAGAGTAAAATAGGGGCCGTGAAGACTCACCGATTACGTAGTAAGTATGTAGGATGGAAGCCTCCCAAATGTTGTTTACAATGAACGGTCAAACACCTATTGACAGTTATGTTAAGCATTAATGTTGTGTCTAGTGTTAATAGCAATGTTTAGTCGGGTCAGGTCGCATTGGTTGGTCGTGGGTGACACACACACAAGCAGGCATACACATATCAGAACTTATGTAGATCCCAGTATTAAAAGTAGTCGCAAATGGATTTGTCGATAATTGTAAAAGGTTAGGTTATTTTAAATGGAAATAGTATGTGGTTGTTGATAGCGTTGACTTTAATCTTTGTGATCAATTAATGACACTTTATTAATGTTACCTTATTGTCACACGATAGGCACATTATTTTAAATGAAAATGGTATGTGCTGGTTGATAGCGTTGACTTTAATCTTTGTGGTCAATTAATGACACTTTATTAATGTTACCTTATCGTCACACGATAGGCACACTATTTTAAGTGGAAATAGTATGTGCTTGTTGATAGCGTTGACTTTAATCTTTGTGGTCAAGCAATGACACTTTATTACTGTTACCTTATCATCACAAGACTAGACGCTCGAATGGACACTCCATCCGCACAAATGGGCCCTCAATCGTACGAATCAGCTTCACTCATACGATTGAACCCTCATTCGTGCGACTGAGCATTTAGTCTTACCACACAGCACCCATTCGCATGACTCAACAGTCATTCGCATGATTCAACCTTCATTCGTACGAATCAGCTTCACTCGTACGACTGAACCTGCATTCGTGCGATTGGACCTTCAGTCGTGCGATACACACAGTCGCACACATTCATCCGCATTGACTCAATATCATGCAATACTCATTTGCATGCGTTCAAACGCACGATACGCGCATACGCATGGACTCAGTCGCACGACTCACCCCAGTCGCACCACTCAGTCGCACGATAGACTCAGACGCATGGAGTCAGTCGCACGACATGCCCAGTCGCACCACTCAGTCGCATGACTTTCCCGGTCACGAACTGTAGCAGATCGCGACTGCTGGAGGGGCTGAACACCTTCAGCTGTTCCGTGCACGGGTTTCACACATCCAGGACTTCCAGAAACACTTTCCAACATGTCTAAGTAAAATGCACAAGCAGATGGACATCACACACACCCACACGACCACATGCATTCGGGTTGAACCCGAGCACCTGAATCCCTAATTTCGCAGAAGTGAATGAACAATAAAGTGGACGACCAAGGTCGCCTACCTGCTAGAAACGTGTTTACTCAGCTGTTGCGTGGTCTAACCGACAAAAAACGAGATCAAACGAGGTGGTTTTGGTGCTACGATGAAGAAATGGAGAAGAAGGAGAGAGTGTGGAAGAAAAGGGTGTGGAATGAAAGCTAGGGCTGGTAAGGGGTTTATATACCCAGCCCTAGTTTAGAAATTTGTCACCTTTGGCCCTCGCACATAGTCCCCGAGTTCCCGAATTTGTTTCGGTTGATAACGACGTAAATGGGCGAGTTATATTTAATTAGAGGATTCCTTAAGTAATCCCGTTTATCCGAATCCTCTACAAACACTATTTTGCTATCCTAAAAATAGGGTCATTCGTGATGTTAGTATTATATAACATAATATGTTTAACGATGACGTGGCGATGCTTGTAAATGTTTTGGGTGATAACGATGCGAACAATGATAACGACAGAGGTCGAAATGGTGTTAACCTGAAATTTTGGTGTGTCACACTTTCGGGTCTGATTGATACCTGGCACAGACATAAACAACATACATTATGTCTAGTCTAATGCAGTAGATACATCAAAGAGCCAATCATAGATCTGTATAAAGTTTGGTAAACTGATTTTCCTTTGGGATCAGGCTAAATCTTGGAATTTACATCAGCTGGAGGTCTTATAGACTGACAATCCTGCAGTTTGAATTTCTTCAAGAGTTTGTCAACAAACTTCTCTTCGTTGAAGAATATACCATTTGCAGATTGTTGAACTTGTAGTCCAAGGAAAAAATTGATTTCCCCCATAGAACTCATTGAAAACGAGACTTCATGATTTCTTCAAATTCATTGTACATTTTTTGACTGGTAGAACTAAATATGATATCATCAACATACGCTTATAATAGATCATCAGCATCCTTCTTTATGAATAAAGTTGGATCAATTTTCCCTCTTATGTATCCATGTTGGATTAAGTGTTATGACAATGTCTCATACCAGATTCTAGGTGCTTGATGGAGTCCATACAGAGCTTTGCTAAGCTTGTACACCCGATGTGGAAATTCTACATCCTCAAAACCTAGAGGTTGCTTAACATACACATCATCAGTGATTGGACTGTACAAGAATGCACCTTTTACGTACATTTGATACACCTTGAATTTCATGAATGATGCATAAGCCAGGAACACACGAATGGATTCAAGTCTTGCAACTGGAGCAAATACTTCATCATAGTCAATTCCTTCTTCTTATGTGTATCCTTATGCAACTAGTCTCGCCTTATTTCTAATGACTATCCCTCTATCATTGGTTTTATTCCTAAACAACCATTTTGTTCCTATAGCATTTTCTCCTTCAGGTAACTCCACCAAATTCCACACTTCTTGTTTGCGGAATTGAAGTAATTCTTCTTGCATGGCTTCAATCCAACCATTGTCCTTTAACGCTTCGGTAACGTTTTTAGAAACAATTTGAGAAAGAAAACAAGAGTATAAGCATAGGTTTGCTTGTTCTGATTTTCTCCTTGTTGTTCTCTCATTCAATGGACCAATAATCTGAGATGTTTGATGGTTCTTGTGAATACGAGATGTCGGAATCTCATCACCTTGAACATTAACATCGAGATTTGTTTGATTCAAGTTAGAGAGTTGATGCAATAGGCTAGAAGAATGTGGATTCCGTTAATTAAATATATGTATCCTTCCCCTAGTCCCACGAAATTCGGAACTTGAGTCGGTGAGTTGATAAAGTAATCAAAGTTACCAGTATCAACTGCATCACCAGAGATAGATGATTTTCCTGACTCAGGTTGCACAAACTCATTACCATCATTAGCATTTGTTGAGAATCAACAGAGTTTTCAGGAACTTGTTGTTGCTCAGGAATTTGTTGATCATTATTCTCTGAATTGAAGATGGGATCTCTCGCAAATGAGAAAAATGGATAGTTTGGGCTTGAATCATCCATATCATCAGAGTCTGAGTCGTCATTAAAGGATCCAAGATCTCCTACCTGTTTCCTGTTGACAGAAGAAGATTCAAACAGATTATAATTGAATGAGTTTGACAATGAGTCTAAATCAACTAATCACACTGGACCATTGGAAACGATGAAAAAGAATTTTCAAGGAATTTAACATTGAACGTTTCAATGATAACATTCATCTTAGAGTTATAAACTCTATAAGCTTTAGAAGCTGATGAATATCCAAGAAAAAATCCATCATCAGATTTTGCATCAAATTTGCCTAGTTGATCATTCGAATTTAGAATCAAAACAGGACAACCAAAAGATTTAAGAAAATTTATGTTTGGTTTCCTGCCAAACATCAACTCATAAGGAGTTTTCTGTTTGTCTTTCACCAATAGAGTATGATTCTGAATGAAACATGCAGTAGATACGGCTTCATCCCAGAAAGTGATTGGAATCATAGCATCTGCTAACATTGCACGGGTTGCTTCAATCAATGTTCAGTTTTTCCTTTCTGCAACTCCGTTTTGTTATGGAGTTCTAGGAGCACTGAATTGATGAGCTATCCCTTTTCCTGCATAAAATAATTCAACATTATCATTTTTGAACTCTGTTCCATTATCACTTCTAATTAGTTTGATTTTTAGATTAATTTGATTTTCTACTTTAGTGATAAACTCTTTTAACAGTTCAGCCGTTTTAGATTTTGCGCGCAAAAAGAAAACCCAAGAAAATCTTGTATAGTCATCTATGATAACTAAACAATATGATTTCTTTCCAATGCTCTGCATGTTTACAGGACTAAATAAATCCATGTGTAACATCTGTAGAGGCTTTGAAGTTGAGTTTATCTGTTTGGACTTATAAGATACTCTATGTTGTTTTCCTTTCAAACATGCTTTGCAGAGATCTGATGTAGTGAATTTGTTTGATGGAATTCCTATTACATGACTTACTGCTGCAAGTTTGTTCATGTTTTTGAAGTTGGAATGACCGAGACGTCTATGCCAAAGCTGGCTTTCATTATTTGATGCGTGAGTAATGAGGTAAGTTGTTTCTGTTGAAGGGTCAACATGAGACATATCTAACTTGTAGACATCTCTTTCTCGAACAGCTTTAACAACAACCCACTCCTTGCTTATCTGAAATCCTAGCTTTAAAATATAACAATGAGAGTCATCAAATAAAGCAGAATAAGATTTATCGCATATTTATGAAACACTTAGAAGATTAAAGTTCAATTGTTCATAGAAGTTGATTTTATCAAAACTTATAATTCCATTAGATACCGTTCCTTCACCGGTTATCTTTCCACCTGCATCTCCACCAAAAGCCACATGAGTACCATATTTTGTCTTAAAGTCTTGAAGTAAGGCTTGATTGCTTGTCATATGTCGGCTACACCCACTGTCAACATACCATGTGTTTACTGGTCTCCGTGGGCATACATGCATTCAAAGACATTTAAGATGAGTTAGTAACCCAAGCCGGGATGGTCTTGGGCTGTTCAAATTTATCTACAATGGTAAACTTCTTAAAATGGAGTTTGTTTACATCAGGTTTCTTTTGGAATTTAGGATTTTCAAATCTTCTTTGAAAAACATTCTGATTATCCTTTTTTTGTTTTGATCTCAAAGTATTAAGCCTGTTTTCAAGATCATCATCAAGAAATTTTGAACCATTACTTAAAACATTAGAAAAGTTTTTCTTGTTAAATGTTTCATTTTTATTCTCACAGAACGTGGAATAAATTTTCCTTGATTGTATTGCTGTGATTTGACATTATATTGATTATCATAATTAGAATTGATTCTTCTGAATGATCTCAAACCTAAAGAAGGTTGTTTTAGTAGATATTGAAAACCAAGATTATGATTTCTTTGAAATTGTGGATTAACATATCCTTGACTACCAAAATCCTTCCTAGGTGAGTTCTTTCTGAAGAAGCAATCCTTAGTATTATGATTTCGTTCATCACATAATGCACAGTATTTGTAAAAGTAACAATCAGTAGTTGTCTGACAAATATCACATATGTGATAGTACTTGTTAAAGTAGCATTCAGATATGTCATGATTGTACATATCACATATATCATAATACTTTTGAGCATGATTAAACAACACTTTATTAACCCTTGATGTGGAAGACACATTTGATTCTTGTTTTGATTTAGGGGTAGTTAGGTTAATATGTTGTTTCTTTTGTGTGAATTTTGTCTTTTGATTCTTAGGATTTTGCTTTTGAGCTTGATCACAAATCTTTGACTCCTTAGATACAAATCTTTTATGAACAGCGGAAGACTTAGGACCTGAACCTGTTTTCAAATCAAAGTTAGATTTTATCTTAGGTTTAGATGTAGTTTCAGAGATTGTGTTCATGTCAAAAGTTCCTGCTGACATAAACTTCACTGGTTTAAGTTGAATTAATTGATTTGATTGATTGATTTGTTCAACCTTTTTAGCCTTAGTAGCTTTTCTTCTTCTTTGATTTCTTGTTCTTGATGAAGTTTTATTGCTTTGGATTTTTATTGAATCTTGAGAAGATTCTTTTTCACATTCTTTGTTTTTAATTGATTCATTTGAGCTTAAATCATCAGAACATGATGTGTTTGATTTAGCTTCTTCACATTTTCCTTTCATTTTGTTATTGACATCATTAGATTTTTTAATCTTTTGTTCATATTTACTTTGTTCAATAAACTCTCACCTTTTGGTACAAAGATCTTTTTGTTCATTTGTCTTGGTTCATAAGATTTTACTTTAATAGAATGACCATTCTTTATCTTTTCTGAATCTTTCTCTTCAAACATTTCAATGTTTATCTTTTTGATTTCACTCTCAACATTTGATTGACTGTTTTCTTCTTTTCTTGAAATTGTTTAAGCTTAGCTTTATTCTCTGGTGATTGATCATGAGTATTAAAATTTTTAGGTAAGATATTTGTAACTGGTTCAGGCATAGGTTCATGTGTGAATCCTAATCCAGTTTTATCTTTATCTTTTCTTCCATTCACCAGTTGCTCAACAATTGTCTTTGTGCTTTTAACTTTAGCCAAATCAATTTGAGTTGCTGCATGTGCCAATTTTTCTTGTTCAAGAGTTTTTGTCATCTCTTCAAGTTGTTTCTTAACAAGTTCAAGTTCTTTTAATGTTTTGTTCCAAGAAGCTTGAAGAGATATGATTTTATCATCAGAAATTTTATGATCAGTTTTCAGGTTGTTGTGCTTTGATTCTTCTTGTTTAAGTTTATCACATATTTTGAACGAGTAAGTTCTGTAGTGTTCTACTTGTTCAAAACATGCTTTTATGCACATTTTCTCCCTTACATCCACTAGAATTTCTGGATAATTGTTTGAAGAATCAATGTCAGATGATGAGTTCACAACCGTTGGTTGTTCAGAATGTGCCATGAGAGCACCTACTTCAGCATTTTCCTTTGGGTCAGCTTTGTCGCTCCAATCATAGTCTGCCTCATTGTCTGATTCACCTTCTGTCTTTGGATCCTTGTCTTCAGACCAGTCTTCATCATTCATTTCAGCAATCAGTGCTAAACCAGAAGAAAGATCATCTGTAAACTGTTTAGCATACGCACTCCAGTCATAACCATCCTTGATGCTTACAACCAGTGCTTTCTTTGGTTCTTCAATGGTCTTTTCTTCTTTGAGTTCTGGCATTAGCAGGCTTTGATAAGACTTTTGAAATGTCTTATGGGCCGTTGATGATATTTCTGACTGTTAGAACTACTTTGACCATTTCCTCCCTGTGTCCTTGGAGCTTTGCACTCTTTAGAAAAGTGGCCATAGCTATTACTGTTAAAGCACCTTGACTTTGATTTATCAAACCCAATAGTTTTGTTTGCACTCGGTTTGTAGTTTCTGTTTACATATGAGTGCTTTTGAGTCCTGTAAGCTATCATGACCATCTGCCACTTAAGGTCCATCTCTTCTACATCATCAGGATCCATCTCAAACAAATCCTGCAAAATCAAATCAACTTGAGTTAGATAACTGCCTTGGCATGCTTGAAAACTTGCCATGAAGGCTGTAAAGGCAGATTGGACTCTTCATCCTATAAAATGATGTTTATAACATATTTAACTTTGCTTGGATTAGCAGAGTTAGAAGATGGAGTCTCATTCTAAGATTTAGGAATTTGAGCTTTTGGAGGAGACTATGGTTGTGGTTGAGTAGAGTAGACAGGTGTACTAGTGAAGAATCCTACTCCCATAAATAGATCACCCTCATCTTCAGGAGTTGATTCATCCTTAGCTAGAAAAGCCTTCTCTACAGTATTTCCTGGAGAAGCAACATACTTGTATTGAGATGTTGATGCATTTCTGCCATTATTTCTTGAACTCTCATCAATTTCTACTGACTTAATTTTAGCAATGAGAAGGTCAAGATCCATTGGAAGCTTTTTAGTATGTTTTAACAAAGTCACAGTCTGTTTCCAAGATGATGGCAGTGCATTCAGAAGTCTATTGTTTAGGTCTTCAAGATCATTCTTAATCCCTAGAGTTGACATCTCTGATGTAAGTTGCACATATCTATTCATCATCTGATTTATGGTCTCTCCTGATATATGCTCAAACAATTCAAGTTGTCTTTTCAAGATCTGTTTTTTAAGATCTTGAATTTCTTTTCCTCCTTCACATATGACTTTCAAAGCTCTGTACATTGTGTACCCAGTTTGATAGTTCTCAAGCCTTGATAGGACTTCCAAAGGCAATCCTTTACACATGAGTGAATAGCCTTAATATCGTTTTTCACATTCTTTAGATCATCTCCATTTAAATCATCTTTAGGATAAGGTTCTTATGACTCTTTTGTATACACAAAACCTCTATCTGGACCATCAGAGGTGACAGGAATATAAGGCCCTTTCTCAATAGATTTCCATAGATCAATATCTATAGAATTCAGACGGTGTTTTAGCCTGAGAGACCAGTTCTTGAACTTTGCTCTGTTGCTCTCAACTTTGGTACACGATTCTCAGGATCTTCAGACTTAACCATGTTTAGTTTTTGAATTTATGTAAATATAATATTTTTGTTGTTTTTGATTTAAAATGAAATAAAGAAAATAATATTTTTTGGTTTTGAGATTTTTGAAAATTTTTTAAGTGTTGAAAGAAAAGTTGATTCTGATGCGTCTGAATAGTATAGAAGCGCCCACTTTGACTTTGAAACGCCTAAGGGAATGTCTTAGTGGGTATTTCTGAAACTTCCAAGCTTAGAAACGCCTGAACAATTTTGAAACGTCCAAACAGTGGTCAAATGTCTGAACAGTTCTCAAACGTCCAAACAGTTCCAAAACGCCTGGGACTTAGTTTCTGAAAAACGTCCAAATAGTGCTAAAACGCCTTCAAACAGTGTTAAAATGTCCAATCTGAAAATGCCTACATAGTGTTAAAGCCTCTGAACAGTGTTCATATGCCTAAATAATTAGTAATTTTCAGATGATTTTCAACACATCAAAAGCCTAATTCATCCTCTTCGTAACAACTTGATCTTAATAAACTTTTCAAAACTTGATTAATTGATCTCAAACTCTTTAATCAAGTGTATAAGGTAGTGAATATCAATCCTTTAGCATCATTTTGCTTCAATTAACAACAAAAGTTCATGATTTTGATGAAATTTGTGTTCGAACAAACGAAGAACAGTTCGCACTTAAATCTGATGAAAATTCAGATCTATAAGTGTAAAATCACTCAATTATGATTCAATTCATGTTTCAAATGATGAAACACAACTGAATTCATCATTTAATTGAACAATTGCTATAAAAAACACAGATTCAAGTGATTCACAGTGCTCGAAGGTCGTTTCAAGCTCCAAATCAATGAACCGAAGGCTCTGATACCATTTGATAGGTTCAAATGGACCGGTTCTATGTATAATGAAGCAATTAACAATTAAAAGAACAAAGTAATCAACAATTGCAAAGATTCAAATCAGTTTCTATTGATTAGATGCAAGGATTACAGTGCACAATTGAGAGAAAAGTTCAAAACATCTAACTACATAATACAAATAATCCTATTTATACTAAACAAAGAAACTAAAGGAACATATATTCCTGTAAGGATTCCTAGAAGTCTGATGCAGCCAAAACACTCTTGAAACCATCTACTGAAGACAACAGCTGAAGACAACAGCTGAAGGTAACAACTGAAGACATCAGCTAAAGACAACAGCTGAAGACATCAGCTGAAGACAACAGCTGAAGGTAACAGCTGAAGACATCAGCTGAAGACATCAGCTGAAGACATCAACTGAAGACAACAGCTGAAGGTAACAGCTGAAGACAACAGCTGAAGACATCAGCTGAAGATATCAACTGAAGACAAAGTCTGAAGACGAAGTCTGAAGACAGTTTTCAGTAGTTGTCACAACAACTGAAGAAGTATTCTTCAGTAGTTGTGATGATCCTTAGTATTTATCACAACAGCTGAAGAAGTATTCTTCAGTAGTTATCACAACAGCTGAAGAAGTATTCTTCAGTAGTTGTGATGATCCTTCTTCAGTAGTTATCACAACAACTGAAGAAGTATTTCTCAGTAGTTGTGACAGTTCTTCTTTCAGTAGTTCTATGAAATGATCAAGTTCTCCTGCATGCTGCACAGAACATGAAGTAGTATTGCTATGAAAGTTTTACACCAATTCAGAAACATTTCAAGTGTAAAATCTTTCATAGCCAAGACCAATATCTTCAGAAGCCAGAAATGAAGTCTTTCTTAGCTTCAAGACAAAGTCTGCTGAAGCCAAGAAACCAAGACAGATTCTTCCGAAGACTTTTATCATACATGCTTTATCTGATGTACTTTAACTGCAAAGCTGAACCACTTTGCCGCTGCCCACTTTGGTTGGTCACCAACTTGTATGAGTTGGTGAAAAGGTCCATGCTTTAGGAAAACTGTACATTGAGGTCAAACCTTTCTACTTTATGTACCTTTATCTTTTTGTAATATATTAGGATGTGGGCTATGACATGTCATAGTGTTGGGTCTGAAAGATAGCCTAATATTATCAACACAGTCAACAAAAGTCAACGTCAACGGTCAAAGTCAACGCAAAAGTCAACTCGACGCGTTCGGGACGAAGATTAGAGACAAGACGTTGAAGATATATTTGCCTAGGATGTTTATTGTTATTAAATATATTTTGTGTCGACAAAATATATTTAATTTTGTTTTTAGACATTTTGGGTTTTAATTGTAATTTCTAATTGTCATAGTTTAGGGTCCTAAGTGTCATTAGTAAATTGTCATTTACTATAAATTGTAAAGTATGACAATTAGGGTTTAAGCTTGGAGGAGCTAGTGATTAGGGTTTCCACTTTCAGATTATTTTGTAATCACATTTATAGATCAAACAAGGGTTTTTATTTATTGTTCTTGGTGTTCATCTTTGTTCATCATATTTTATGTGTTTGATCCAAATCTTCATTGTTGTTTGATTGATTCAAGAGCTCCTGGACTAACAATTTAGTATCAGAGCCAACTTGAATCAATTTCTATTGCTGATTTGAAGATTTTATTGTTGATTTTTGAAATTTCATAGAGAGAGAAAGTGGGGGTTTAGAGAGAGAAAGTAGATCTGAAATTCAAATTCATCCCAAACATAATCAATTCATCAGATCTACAACAATCTACTATGAATTTGAAGATATACAAAATAAAATCCTGATCTACAACATATTTTTTACAAGAAATCGAAAGAAAAGTTTCAGATCTGAGATTTTATCTCACACGCACTAGTGTGTGTGTTCTTGGTGTTCTTGGACATCCAGCGAATTTAGCATTTTTCTGAACGAAAGTTCAAAGTATCTGGCGAAATTACTGTTTCGTCCGGCGAAACTCCGGTGAAACTCCGGCGAAACTGCAACACCGGCGAAACTATCCGGCGAAAGTGCGAAATTCCGGCGAAACTGTCAAATTCCGGCGAAATTGCCAAATTTCAGCAGCGAAATTACACCTACAACCAAGAAAACCACCACACCCTCAAACCCCTATCATCTACTTTAACCACAGCCCATCCTCGACTACATCCACCCGGAACCACCACCACCAGATCCCAAACCGCCACCCGCAGACACACATACACCCACAGCCTCTCACCCAACCTCATACTCTGGCGATACTAAGCCCAAACCAGCAAAACTACAGCTTGGTTACTGCCAACAATCATCACCGAACCACCACCACCTACAACCTCCCAAAGCCACTCCCTCTACCGAACCCCAAATCCAACCGCCGCACCACCAATCTCGTGACCCCTACCCACCATCACCTTCCTCCGGTCACACAACACAGCCTTCTTCCACCTCCACCCGTAGTCCCCCTCACTCGAAAACCCCATCTAATCAGCCCCGAACTGTCGACCCTAAACCCTCGCGAACACACCTTCCATCGACCACTCCACCGCAACCTCCACCGCGAACCCCATTTTCCAGCAACCACGGTCACCGCACCCGTTGACTGCACCATATCAACACCAAAGATCAAAATCGGTGATTAGAACATCAGGAAGCTAGGGTTTGTTGAAAGAGAAAACCGGATGCTAGTTCTCCCCTTCCGAAGCTGGTAACGAATTTGCAAGTTTAAATGGCGTTGGTGGTTCACAGGTGATTGGGGTAATCAGTGTTTATAGATGAGTCATGATCGATTGTGTAATTGTGGTGTTGGTTTGGTGGTTGATTTGTGTTTGGAGTTGGCTGAATCAAAGATTGCAGGGTGTTTATGATGATGATGAACTCAAGTCGATAGGTTTTTGTTGAAGAAGTGGTCTGATGAGTGTGATGTTTGATGTGTTTGTGAGTATATTTGAAGTCAGATAGGAGTGTGTTTGAATTTAAAGTGAAATTTAAGTTGTAGATCTAGGGTTAGGGTTTGGAAGTGGTTAATGGGTTGGGTTGTGTAAGATAATTTTTTATTGGGCTGAGTTTTGTTATAAAAAAAAAAATTGGGCTCATTAAAAGATAGCTTAGGCTAACAATTTGGTTGGGGTTTGTTAAACAGTTTGGTCTAGTAAAGATTAAATATTGGGCTGAAATTTGATTAATAGATTTTGGTTTTATAAATTGGGCTGCATTTTATAAAAAAAAAGGTTGGGCTTATAAAATATAAATCACAGAAAATTGACAAATTAGGACTAATTGATTTCATCCCGATAAAGAAATTTTCAACGTTTTTAAAAGATTTATAAAAAAAACAAGCTGACCCCAGTTGCTAAGATTTTCTAGCGGGACATTTTTAATATATATATATATATATATATATATATATATATATATTATATATATATATATATATATTCCCGGGGGAGAATTATTTTACAATTTTAGGATAAATATTTTTGGGTCATTTAATTGTTCAAAAATGTCATCTTCAGAAGACTTTAAATCAGATAATCTCACAATAGCTCAAAGCCGGTTTGACTGTTTTACAGGTATGAAGAATGAAAAGTTGTCTGATTTTATTGATCGATTTATATCTGTTAAATAATCTGAAGAAGCATGACCCCAACTCACCAACTATGAACAAGTTCAACAGCTTCTTAAATCTCCTCCCCCGAGTGGAGTTCTCAGGTTAAAATGCTTAAAAACAAAAGAAATTTTCTTGATTACAAGTTGATAGATGTGATCAACAAGCTAAAATCTGCTGAGCTGGATATCAAGAGAAGAGATTTTCATCAAGCCGTGTTTCCATCTCAAACTAACAGAATGAATGTATCTATTATCTCTTCTGCGACAAGCATTCTTGATTACAAAACCGAGATGATGGAGAGGTTGAAGTCGATGGAAATTCATTATGATTCAACTAATGAAATTAGAGAGACTGTAAAAGAGAATTGTGAAGCTTTGAGAGCTGGTAATGGAAGCGAACATGTTTATGAGAGAATTGATGCTAATGAAGCTGAGAAAAATGATGAAGGAAAGAAAGAAACTGAGGATGAAGAGACATTAAAGGCCAAGGAAGAGGAACATAAAAGAAACATACGGTCTGCAACTGTGAGAAAGCCTTAGAAGCTGAAAGAATTGTCATGGGACTTCCATATGAGACAGTTCAAGACATGCGCTCATCTGCTTGCAAAATTCGTTTGTTTGGGATCTATAAAGCAAATAGGTTATTGCTAGATAACGAAAAAGAATTAAAAACCATAAACAAAGAACTCAAGCATAATGAAATTGCTTTTTCAAAGAAACTTAATGAAGCATTGGCTGAAATTGTTCTTTTGAAAAGAAATCTTTTGGAAAGAAATTTGGAAATTAATATTTTAAGAGAGAGAGAGAGCAGTTCTAGCTCAATTTGAAACGACTCAGATTCAAACAAAGCTCGATAAATGGACTCTTTCACTGATGAAAAAGGATGAGCTTATTTCTAAACAACAAGTGGTGCGGATAAAACATGGGATTGGATATAAATCTGATGGTGAAATTGTATTTAATTCAGTTCCACCTCCTTCTACTTTATGTTATTCACCAATCCCCAGACCTCATCCTTCAAATGATTTGTTTGAACAACCTACTAATAGTCTGCATGCAGGTTTGAGCGGTGTCAATCTTATTAAGGTGCGAGATGATTATGATCCTACAACTGGTATGGGATACAATAAACCGAATGCTGATAGTCAAGCTAACGATTGTTCAGTCCCGGTTGTTTGTAAATCTATATCTACTACTTCTTCTAACTTCTTTTATAAGTTTAAAGCATGTGAAATTCCTACTTTTGAGCCTGTAGGGTTGTGAAAGAAGAGATAAATCAGGAATCAACTAATCATCAAGTTCCAAAAACAACACCACATCCTATTACTGTCAATCAAGATCCATTGGAAGCAGATTTATGTATACGAGACTGGACAAGTTCAGATGATGAATCAAACACAGAGGCCGGTGTTGGTTCCTCACAGATCAAGACATCCCCTGACATTGTCAATCTCAAAAGCTTCCGAAAGCTGAATCAAGACCAATACGGATCTCTTCTTCAACTACAAAGCAACTCAATCAATCATTGAAGAAGTCATTCCATGTTCAGCACAGGAAACTTCAGAACAAACAAGAATCTGCTACAAGCTCAAAGCAATCCTCATCCCCACCTGTATCACTCGGTTAAGTCAAGCATCAAAAGCCTTTCAAGGCTTGTTTTGAGTGTGGAAAAGAAGGTCATGTGGTAAAGAAATGTCCTCAAAGACTTGCTAAGGATGGTGAAGGCAAAACAAATTGCTTATCCAAATGTAAGTCTAAAAGAATGTTCCAGACGGTAAAGGCAACACGGGTTGCTTCTTTGGATCAAGAGGTAAACAACACACATCTTTGAATGGTTGGATGAAAAACCCTCCATCCAAACCTTTTCATGTGAAGCCGGTTTCACATGATACAAAGATGAAAATGACCAAAGCTTCAAAACCAAATTCTTTTCCTTCTGGTCTTAAACAGAAAATGATTTCCAAATTTAATTCATTCAAATCCAAGTTAATTGAACCGAAACAAATTTGGCAAATTAAAAAGAAGGATACAGCAATCCCCGATTGTTTAAATGGTTGTGTGCAGAAGCTTGTTACTTATCTTGATGAAAAAGGAACTCCCAGGACTTCGATGGCCTGGGTTCCCCTTTCTAACTAATCTGTTTATGAGTGCAGGAACAATTCAAGAGGACTGTTAGTAATCGGTTTACTGACAGGGATTGTTCATAATTCAAATTTGAGGTGGAACAAACAGGTTAAGGTCATGGTATTTTATCCATAATCTAGATTTTTATCTGCACAATCATAGTTCTACTTCACCATCTTTGCACATTTCTTGAGAATTCATTTCTTATCTTGATAATCGGTATAGTTTGGAAGACCTTCTTTGATAAATTTTTATTTTTGTACAGTTTTATAAAAAAATAAAAAAAATTAAAAAAACAATTAATTAAAAAACAACAAAAAAAATAAGTTTGCAAAAATAAAAATTTAGGGGGAGAGTATAAGTAAATAAAAATGAAAAGAGAACTGAGAACTTGATTAGATGATTGAGATGATTGTATATCTTTTTGAAATGCTTGTTTTTGCATGACTTGCATTTTAAAATGAGAAATGATAGTAACTGATGCTGTTATCTGATTTACATCTTATTTTTAAGTACCAATAATAGAAAAACAAACAGATTATTTAATGATATGCTTGGTAGGCTCAGCCTGAAAAATAAAGTAGACAGCAACATGATGATTTAAATTAAATATATGCTTAAGGATGTCTGGATTTACGCAATCATTTTGGCCTGCACGAAAACTGAGTCCCGACAAAAATTGGATTGAGAATTGATCTTTCACGCACCATGATACAAATCATATGAGCCATATCTTTGAGCCATGTTTAATGTATTTATGTGTCTTGTGTTTGTGCTAATCTCCTCTGCTGTACGGTAGTACTGACCTGGAGTGATGATCTCCTCTGCTGTATGATAGTACTGACCTGGAGCTCTCATCGGCACACGATTAAACGGTCATCTCCTTTGTTATACGTGAGTATAGACCTGGAGCTCTTACCATTTTGATCTAAGTAGTGTCAAATCATCTAAAGATGAATTCATCACATAATATAATATTCGGTTGATAATCACTTGCACACTAATGCACAAGCCTGGTTCTATAAAGATCATAACAAAATTCAAGAAATCCTGAGGTTGGGTGAGGGTTTTTGCCAAATGATTATGGGGTCCTAGCATTCTAAAGTGCTTAATCGAACCTTAACGAATCATCTGATGCTTGTTGAAAAAAGATAGGGCATGGGTTTAAGTGGATAAACATATCAGCAATCGTTATTGATCTGTTTGAGAATTTCAAAATCATTCAAAGACTGTGATTGGATTCAGTTATCAGTATGATCTCATTGCTTGTCGATGATTAATTTCATCTTTATGCTAAAGTATTTTTTTTGAGGATGTGATCTTATGATCGATTCAGTTCTCGGTTATATAAATAAAAAATTAAAAATTATTATTAATAGATATATAAAATTAAAATATAATAAATTTTCATTTCAATATTAACTTAGGTCTTCCATATTATGCTGTTACAATTTTATCATTTTCGTGCATTTCACGTGAAATTGCACACACAAACGAACACGGGTTCGCTTGTTTTCATACACAGATAAACACGGGTTTATTTTGTTAAAATTAAATGATCTAATTAGAAATGTCGAGATTGTGTTTGAGAATGTGCTTCAGAATTTTGCTACAAGTGATGGCGATCATCAGTTGAGCGGTCTACCTGATCAGAGAACCTGTTCCTCAAGTTTGCAAAAGATACCGAGCTAGGAATCCTCCTCCTACATCTTCTGAAGCACTTGAGATTAGAGAGTTGGGAAAGATTTTAAATATCTTCACAAACGATGCATAGAAAAAGGGGGAACTTGTGAGATAAAGATCTTCAGCAACAAAATTTAGGAAGCTTCAGTTTAGGGGGAATATTGTTGGACCTCAACATTGAGACTGAAGCTTACCAAATTGAAGATCAAGTTCAGTTGACTTATCGGTGCTGATCACGATGAAAGACGTTGATAATAGTAGACTAAGGGGGAATATTGTTGGGTCTGAAAGATAGTCTAATATTATCAACATAGTCAAAGTCAACAAAAGTCAACGTCAACGGTCAAAGTCAACGCAAAAGTCAACTCGACGCGTTTGGGACGAAGATTAGAGACAAAACGTTGAAGATATATTTGTCTAGGATGTTTATTGTTATTAAATATATTTTGTATCGACAAAATATATTTAATTTTGTTTTTAGTCATTTTGGGTTTTAATTGTAATTTCTAATTGTCATAGTTTAGGGTCCTAAGTGTCATTAGTAAATTGTCATTTACTATAAATAGTAAAGTATGACAATTAGGGTTTAAGCTTGGAGGAGCTAGTGATTAGGGTTTCCACTTTCAGATTATTTTGTAATCACATTTATAGATCAAACATGGGTTTTATTTATTGTTCTTGGTGTTCATCTTTGTTCATCATATTTTATGTATTTGATCCAAATCTTCATTGTTGTTTGATTGATTCAAGAGCTCCTGACTAACACATAGTCACTAGTCAAAAGGAAATCTGTCTTTTGACTCTACATGGATTGTGTTGTCTAATTCGTGTATCCAGCTGGCCTTCAAAGTATGGCCGTCTGTATGTTGTATTATATAGTATCTCAAAATCTTGTAATGTATGCATGCTGAATACTTGTAACTTGAATTTGAGAAGCAATATACAACATCCTTGAAAACCAACCACTTGTGTAGTTATCTTTTCTTTCTGAAGTTACTCGTGTGTTCATAGCATCATCATAACCGGTTCCCCATTTGATCTATTAAGTGTTCTAATACACTCTCTCATTGTGTTGTTGTGTGTAAGTGCTAACCCTTCACCCGGTCCTGCATTAGGTATCAGAGCATCCAGGCTCTTGATATAAGATCTCACCATCTTAAGATCCCTCACACACACAAAATACTTAACAACTCAAATGGCAGCTCTTTCTAAAGCTGATATAGAAACTGGTACTATGACCAAGTCTCCACTGATCACTCCTGAAGATTTTGACACATGGTGCACAAGAATGGAAGGCTTCATCAAGTGTCAAGATTCAGGATGTGGGACTCAGTTATCAACGGTCCCCTTCATACCAAGCACTACTTCTGCTACTGGTAATCATATTATCCCTAAAGATGTAGATGATTACTCAGAAGAAGACAGGAAGAGAATAGAGCTTGATCAAAGGGCCATGACTTGTCTTCAAACTGCTATTCCAAACTCTATCTACAGAGGCTTCAAGAAGTGCAAGACAGCTAAAGATCTATGGGAAGCACTGAAGCTCATCTATGAAGGATCCAAAGAAACTAAAGAAAACAAGAAGGATCTCTTGAAGCAGCAGTTTGAAAATTTCACCTTCAAGGCTGGTGAGACACTGACTCAACAATACATCAGGTATGTTGAGATAGTGGACACTCTAGTGGATATTGGAGTAACTCTTGAGAATAGGGACATAGTAAGGAAGTTCATGTCTTCTCTTCCTAAACTATCGACACATTATTGTGTTGTGATCAAGAGAACTTCGGATCTTAAAACTCTTACTCTTACAGAGTTATATGGTATCCTGAGTGCATTCCAGATGGAGATGAACATGCAAAATTCCTCTGGTAACTCCAATAACCAACTGAGTTTGGCTCTTCATGTGAATGAAAGGGAATGCATTGAACCACAACATCAGTTGTTATGCTACCCTGACAACTCACAAAAAGGGCCTTTCATCACTCTTCCAGAGACACCAAGAGAAAGCTACACTCAAGGAAGTCCCTTCCAAGAGACAAGTTCTTCTCATGCCTTTGTCTCAGCTGATGAAACCTCTGGCAACCTTCTCTTCACTCTTGAAGACTTGGACTGTATCCATCCAGATGATCTGGAGTATATGGAGATAGTTCAGCAAATGGCTCTTCTCACTCACAGGGCCAAGAAGTTCTACAAGAGGACTGGGAGAAGATTTCGAGCAATACATCCAGTGAAAGTTTGGGCTGGACAAAAGCAAGGTAAAGTGCTACAACTGTAACCAGATGGGGCACTTTGCAAGAGAGTGTAAGGCACCAAGAACAAATGGTGGCCAGACACAAACCAGACCAAACTACACTGAGAAAGTTCACCAGAATGAGAACCCAAAGCAACAGGCTGCAGTTGCTGTTGAAGAGGGAGGCTTTGACTGGAGCTTTCAAATAGAAGATGCATCTCCAAACCAAGCTCTCATGGCAGATCATGATGAAACCAAGGTATTGGAAAATCTTTGCTCTTCTGAATGTATTGCTAAAGTTAATAGATACAGGTCATATAACTTAGAGATAAGATCTGACCTTGAGTCCTTAAACATCTTGAAAGCTGATTTTAAAAGAGCTGAAAATGACTATAAACTTAAAATAGAAGATTTAAAGAAAACCATTTCAACTCTTAACATGAGCTAACAAATTACAGGACTCAGATCAAAGATCTCATAGCTAAGTTAACTGAATGCGAAGCTGAGCTTGTGATCAGCAAAGCTAAGGCAGAAAATTGTGTTCTTGAAGAAGATACCTTCAAGAACATAATATCCTCATCCTTGCATGCAAAAGTGTGTTATCAGAACAAGCAGGGACTGGGATCTAGTGAGATAGCTCCTCCACACACCATATTGTCTGTAAATCTCCCAGGTGTGGAACTTGTGAAGATGAGCTTCCCTTCATAGATCCTTTGACTGAAGAGGATGAAGAGGAGATGGTGAAGAATGACTTTGGTTTGAGTGAAGAAAAACATTCTGAGAAGGGTCACCATTCCTCTGAGGAGAGTAAAACTATTGGGATGACTAAGTCAAGAAGAAAGAACTTGATCAGGAAAGCCAAAAGAAAATCAAGGAAGGCTCAAGAGATCAAGGCTACTTTTGACTCTAAGCAAAAACAAGTTTTCATCTCTGCAGGGTTTGAAGTAGTTAAGACTGATGACATGAAATCTGGTTCATGTGCAACTCATCTCAGCAACAAGAAGAAGACTGATCTGTTCTGTGTTACTGCTGCACAACCTGGACCATCCAACTCCAAGAACAGCTCTCAACCCAAAAGAACTGTCGCAGCTCCTGCAAAGGTGAAGATGGAGATGGGATGTGACCAAAGTCAGTGCTCTTCCATGAAGAAGACTCTTGGAAAGAAGAATCTGAAGTGTGTCATGTGTGAGAGTACTTCTCATTTGGCTAAGGATTGTCCATACAATCCTAAGGGTACTCTTCACATGATAAACAAAGAGGCTTCCAAGAATTCCAAGATGAAGAAGAAGGCATGTGGAAAACTGCCTTCGGAAGAAGATTTGGTCTCGGAAGAAAGGAATGCTTCCAAAGTACTGAAGCTTGCTGCAGTAAAGACAAGATCTTCCGAAGGATCAGTCATCAAAACTTCTAAAGTCTCAAAGGCTTCTGAAGTATTGAAGGTCAAGTCTAAACTTCCAAAGGTGGTGTGGAAGTCAAAGAAAGACCAAAAGACTGAAGGTTCTTCATCAACGACAGCTCAAGATCCTCAAAGCACAACCATAGGATCTATTACTGTTGCATTGTCTTCAACTATTTTAAATGAGCCCAAGACCAATGAGGCTTGGGTTTCCAAATGTAACTAGCTATCTCTTTGTGCAGGAACAACTACAGACAAACAAAAATGTGTGGATCATTGACAGTGGTTGTTCCAGGCACATGACAGGCAATAGGTCACTACTCTAAAAGTTTGAAAGAATTGATGGAGGGCCAGTTGCTTTTGGAGGAGATACAGGTGGTTACATTACTGGAAGGGGCAAGGTCACAAATGGTAAGCTCAGCATTGACAAGGTAAACTTTGTCAAAGAGCTTGGATACAATCTTTTGAGTGTATCTCAATTTTGTGATCAGAGTCATAACATGCTGTTTACTGAGCATGAGTGCATTGTTCTCAAGCCCGGGTGATTATTCCTCATGAGCACATCCTACTCAGAGCCCCCAGGAAAGGGAACATGTACAAGATGGATTTGCAAGAAACATCTCCCTCAGGAGAAGTTTCATGCTTTCTATCTAAAACAAATAGTGATGAATCTTTCTTTTGGCATAAAAGAATATGCCATGTAAACTTTAAGAACATGAATAAATTGATTAAGAATGATTTGGTAACTGGAATACCAAAAGAGAGTTTACAAGTGATGATCATTGTGTTGCATGCCTGAAAGGGAAGCAACACAAGGTATCTCACAAGCCTAAGGAAAGAAATTCCATCACTACACCCCTACACTTGTTACATATGGATCTCTTTGGCCCCACCAATGTAATAAGTTTAGGAAGGACCTCTTACTGTTTGGTGATCACAGATGACTTTACAAGATTCACATGGGTATTTTTCCTTAGAACTAAGGATGAGACCCCTGAGATTCTAAAGAATTTCATCCTAAAGATTGAGAATCAATGTGATCACAAGGTCAAAACCATAAGATGTGATCAAGGAACTGAGTTCAAAAATCAAATACTTGATACATTTTGTGATGAAAAGGGTATTACAAGACAATATAGTGCTCCCAGGACCCCTCAGCAAAATGGAGTTGCTGAGAGGAGAAACAGGACACTAATTGAAGCTGCAAGAACTATGTTGTCTGACTCTAAACTGCCCATCACCTTCTGGGCAGAGGCAGTCAACACTGCCTGCTATGTGCAAAATAGAGTTTTAGTAGTTAAGACACATGGTAAGACTCCTTATGAACTTTGGCACAAGAGGAAATCTTTCATTGGTTTTCTCAGGTCTTTTGGATGTCCTTGCACCATCTTGAATACCAAAGATCATATAGCCAAGTTTGCTGAGAAATCAGATGATGGACACTTTATTGGATACTCTTCTCAAGCTAAAGCTTATAGAGTATACAATCTCAGAACTAGAGTAGTTGAGGAGTCAGCCAATGTGACTTTCAATGAACACACACCCAGTGTGAAAGGTTCTGGTCCGGATTGGCTGTTTGATCTTGATTTAGTTACCAACTGTTTTAACAAATCTTGTGAGCATGTTTCAGGAACCACAGATATATTACCTACTGGTGATCCTGATCCAAGAATTGAGCTGAGAAGATCTTCAAGCAACATATCTCCAGCTCCAGTGGTAACTAATCCTGCAAATGAAGCTTCTACCAGCACATCAATGACACATCCTGCTGATACATCTGAGTTGCCTTCATCTTCCAGTGTTGAGGCACAGAACTCAAATGTAGAAACTTCAAATGTCGGAGAACATGGTGGTGGTGACAGTGATCAAGAATTTCTTAATGCTGAGAACCATCCTATTGAAGAAAATCTCAATGATGTCACACACTCATTGGATCAAGTTAATCTTGATAGGTGTGCTGCTGTAGAGGGTGAATTCTTCTTGCCAGATCAGAATTTTTCTAATTTGGATCTGTCTAAACAACTTGCTGTGATCCCTCAACTAAGGATCCACAAGTCTCACCCCTCTACAAACATCAATGGAGATGTTGGTACTGGTGTAAGAATAAGAGGACAGTCTCATAATGCAAATATCTGTCTTCACTCTTGTTTCTTATCCCAAATAGAGCCAAAGAGGATTGATAAAGCTCTAAAGGATGGAAGTTGGGTTGAAGCTATACAAGAGGAGTTGCTTCAATTCAAGAGACAAAAGGTTTGGAATCTATGTCCTCTTCCTCATGGAAGACTACCATAGGTGCAAAGTGGGTCTTCAGGAATAAGAAGGATGATAGAGGACTTGTCATCAAGAACAAGGCTAGACTAGTTGTTCAAGGGTATACTCAAGAAGAAGGAATTGATTGCACTGATGTCTTTGCTCCAGTAGCAAGACTTAAAGCTGTCAGGATATTCCTAGCTTTTACTGCATCCTAAAAACTTCAAGGTCTATCAACTTGATATCAAGTGTGCTTTTCGTTATGGAGTGATTGATGAAGAGGTGTATGTCAAACAACCACCTAGCTTTGCAGATCCTGATCATCCTGATTATGTCTGCAAGCTTGACAAAGCTCTCTATGGGCTACATCAGGCACCAAGAAAGTGGTATGAGACTCTATCTCAGTATCTCTGTCAGCATGGCTACGAAAGAGGTACCATTGATGGAACTCTCTTCATCAAAGGAACAAGAGATGACATAATGCTAGTTCAAGTATATGTAGATGATATCATCTTTGGGTCAACTAATCCAAAGCTCTGCAAAGACTTTGAGAAGCTGATGAAGGATAGATTTGGAATGAGTGCCATGGGGGAACTCAATTTCTATCTAGGGATTCAAGTAAAGCAGGTTGACAATGGTATCTTCATAAATTAGTCAAAGTATGTGCAAGACATACTTAAAAGGTTCAACATGACTGAATGTAAGGTTGCTAAGACACCCATAGCTAGAAACCACTCCCTTGGACCTGATCTTGAGGGGGAGTGTGCTGATGAACATCTCTACAGGGCTATGATTGGGTCTTTATGTATCTTACAGCTAGCAGGCCAGATATTATGTTTGCCACTTGCATCTGTGCAAGATATCAGGCCAACCCCAAGATGTCACACCTAACCACTGTCAAAAGAATTCTAAGATACCTTAAAGGAGCCCCATCTCTTAGCCTTTGGTATCCTAAAAATTCTGACTTCAATATGTATGCATATACAGATAGTGATTATGGTGGATGCAATATGACTGCAAAGTCTACATCAGGGGGATGTCAATTTCTTGGTGGAAGGATAGTCTCTTGGCAATGCAAGAAACAATGCTGTGTATCTGCATCAACTGCTGAGGCTGAATACATTGCTGCTGCAAGCTGCTGTGCTCAAGTGCTTTGGATTCAAAATCATATGCTAGACTATGGATTCAACTTCAAAGAGACTCCCATTCACATAGACAGCAACAGTGCTATCTCAATCACAGAAAATCCAGTGCAGCACTCAAGAACTAAGCACATCAACATCATGTATCATCTGATTAGAGATAATTTTGAAAAGGGATTAATCAAACTAATCAAAGTACATACAGATGAACAATATGCTGATCTGTTCACAAAAGCCTTTGATGAACAGAGATTTAAATATCTTATATCAGCTATTAGGATGATCAACTTTGAATAGCTTTTCTTAAAAACTTAATCATATTATTTCTAAAACTATGTGTGTTCTATGTTGTCTATTCTATCACCATAATAAGCCCCAGTTTCTCTTTGGAAGAAAATTCTTTTAGGATATTCCTTAGATGTTTTTAGAATTTTACACAAGTTGCAAAATTCCTCAAAATCTTTGGAATATTTTTGGAGGCAAAATTTGCCTTCGGAAGCTTTCTGGTTAAAACTTCCGAAGCAAAATACTCTTCATGGTCAAAACTTCTGAAGATAAATTATCTTTGGAAGATTTCTTAGAATTCCAAGAAAACTACTTTTTTGGCAAAAAGCAAACTACTTTTCAGAGGTGGGACCAACACAATGGATTTCAAGTTTATACTTTTTCATTAACTTTGTCCCAAATCCAAATTCATACAAATATCCAACGGTTACACCTCTTTCCTCTACCTGCTCCAAAATTCACCCATACCTCAATTTGATCTCTCTGAAACCACTTTTGCTTTTCACCTTTCTTCATCCTTAAAGCTTTTCAAAATGGCCAACATTCCAAACAGAAACAACCCAAATTTTTCCATGCAATTCCATAGGCAGCACAATCAAGTTGCCTTGTTGCACTCTGAGAAAGATGATAGTTTCTCAGAGGTTTGTTGTTTTCATACTCTATCAACTACTACACCTCACTCACCATTGATCCTATTCTTTATGAGGATCACCTGCTTGACTTTTGGAGGACATGTCAAGAGGTTATTATGGATGGGGAGAAAGCATTGTCTGCCACAGTGCAGGGGAGACAGTCTTTATCACTCCAGCCATCATCAAAACCCATCTTCAGCTGGATGATGAAGAAGGTGAACTGTCTTTCCCAAAGGAAGCTGTCAACTATTCCTTTGAGCAGATGGGCTATGAGGGAGATTTCTCTGTAAAGACCTTTAGGAAAGGGAAGGTCTCATTCCAGTGGAAATACCTACTCCATGTAGTGATTCACAGCTTGTCCAACAAGCATGGTGGGTGGGACCAGATTCCTGAGGATCTCTCCTTTATAGTTCATGGAATGGTACAAAGGGTCAAGTTCAGGTACTCACAATTTGTTTACACAAACTTGCTTGCTAACTTGACTCCTTAGAATACTATGTGTTTCCTAGATATGTTCAACACATTCTCAACTGTGAACTTGGATCACAGTTGAGGGAAACAAATACTATTCTTAAATTAGGACAGATGAAGCAAGGCATCTTAAGATTATGAAGAAGCCAACTGTAGGCTTCTCAGGGGTAGAAACAACCCTGGTCTCCAAAATGTTAGAGCTCATTGCTCAAGGTGACAACCTAGCAACACAAGCTAGTATTGAACCCACACCTTTTACATCTCAACCACCAAAACAGCCACAAGAAAATCCAAACGAACCCCTGCTCAAGCTATTGAGTCTGTGCAGGTCCCCATATACTCACCCATACAGGAAGAAGTGGATACTAGAGCTCCCACTTCTCCTAAGGAGCAAACCACTCCCATCTCTTCAACAATCAGTGCTGATGTTCCTCATGATCAGCCTGATGAGCTCATAAGCCAAAATGCCTTAAGCCTTCACTCTGAGTCTCAACACTCAAGTGAAAAACCTTTAGGGGACAGTTACCATCCCCAACCTTTGGACTTAAATACCCAAATTCCCAACCTTGAATTCTATACTGATAAGGACTTAGGCTTTAGTAAGCATCATGAATCTCTCTATCCCTCCCCTACTCAAAGAAAGAGGAGTGCTTCTGAATTACCTATGTCTATCCCACATCAGTCACCCATTGCTGATGTGGGTCCTTCTAAACTTGTTCAGGGGATCCATATGGAAGAGGCTCTCACTTTTGCAAGTGATTACATCATTAAGACCTTAACCATGGCAACTCAGCCTATTAACACTTCATCTAAGGCTGTCAATGAGCAGAGGAAATCCAGCAGCCAAGAACCCCATGCTGGTGATGAGAGTGAGGATCTAGGTCCAATTCTCTCATCCCCCCATGATTCTTCTGATAAAGATAAGGGGAATCTAAGACTAAAAGTACAACAACTGACACAAACATGAACGTACTTTGTCTCAATGGTTAGTCATCTTGAATTTCAAGTGACTACCTTACAAAATAGGGTCAATGATCAGCAACTTGAGATATCTTATCTTAAGGAAAAACTAGCTGAGAGACCTTTAAGAAGAGCTCAACCAGGAACACAAGAACCTGAGGATGTGGCTGACCTAACTCCTAGCTCACCTATACAAGAAGGTGATGCTACCAAAAAGGGGGAGAAAGTCACTACAATCACAGAACCTGGGAGTTTTTCAAGGAGTATGGGCATTGAGGACTCACCATCCTCTCTTGAAATTGTTCCTACTCAGTAACCTCCTCAAGTTCACATTGATGTGAACATCCTAGACTGCTTGTTTCAAAGTCTTTTTGAGGAGGGTGTATCAAGGCAAGAAGCTGAAGAAGATAGACCAAGGCAATCAGGTAATATCATTGGTCAACTGGATGTTGAGGCAGACCCTGAGATTAGCTTTAATGGGAAAACCTTGACTAAAGGCCCAGTGATAGAGCCTGAAAGTCCTGTCTTACAGTCAACTGATAAAGTGACAGAAATTGAAACACCTGTCACCACAACAACTACTTCAGCAACTCAACCCCTCAGTGAAACATCTGCTGGTGAAGGTGTATCACAGACTCTCTCTGGTCAGAGTTTGGATGCTACACCAAGCAATGAAGGCCAAAGCTCTCTCCACCCTGTGTCACAAAGGTCTGTGGGTGACAAGGGGAAAAGGGTTCTAACCCCTGAGGAGATTGAGGAGGAGGAAAGAGAGAGAAAGAGGAAGCTAAGGGGAGTAAGTTCCACTGGGTCTTCAAGCTTCATGCAAGCTGCAATCAGGGCTGTTCACAGACCAAACACTCAAAATGATGAGTTGAGGGCAGTCAGGATTACTTACTTATAGACCAGGAACTATGACATAGATGAGATTATATCTCTCCCCTTAGAGGAATTAAATGATCTGGCTAACATGGAAATGTCAAGAGAAAGGAAGAAAGCTGAAGATGCAAGAATTCTTCTTGAGATCAAAGAGAAGAAAAGACAACAAAGATTATACAAGCATATTCCTACTCTCTCGCCAGTTCAAGAAAGTCCTGTGCAAGAGGCTGTGGCTGCTACACAAGAACCTCAGGTAGATAAAGAAACAAATAAACAAAGAATGATAGACTACCTGAGTGCCACAGGGTTCTACCAGGCAGAAGCACTTCTTCCTTTGACCTTTGAGTACATTGAGTTTGAGTATCTCAAACAACTTGAACTTCAAGTACTCAAAGAACAGAAGTTAACAAAGAAGAAAATAAGGGAAGAAGCTGCTAAGTCAAGAGCTCTCATTCAGAAGAACTTGAAAAAGTCTGATGATAGACAAAGAATGATGAGCTTCTTGAAGCTGTATGGATTCTCTGGAAGGAGACTTGGCCCTATGTCTCTATCTACTCTCGATGAGCATATCAGGGTGATCAAGCAGAAGATCAAGAGTGGAGAGCTTGCTGACTTGCACACTCCTCCAAGTCAAGCTCTACCTCAAGTAGAGGTTAAGTTTGAACAACAAAAGACAACTCAAACAAGAACCTCCAGCTTTATCTTCTAATCCACAGCAGGGTCAAAGGCCAGACTCTTCAACTATTGATCAACAACAAGGTCAAAGGCCAGCCTCAAAATCAACTAATCTAATGCAACTAATCTACAAGAAGAGAAAGCCAAATCATCTCCAATTCAAATGGCTCCTCTTGCATCAGGAAGACAGTGAGCTGCTGAATATCCTCAAGTGTTTTGGTAGCATCATCCTAGGGGGAGTTTGTAAGGATTCCTAGAAGTCTGATGCAGCCAAAACACTCTTGAAACCATCTACTGAAGACAACAGCTGAAGACAACAGCTGAAGGTAACAGCTGAATACATCAGCTGAAGACAACAGCTGAAGACATCAGCTGAAGACAACAGCTGAAGGTAACAGCTGAAGACATCAGCTGAAGACATCAGCTGAAGACATCAACTGAAGACAACAGCTGAAGGTAACAGCTGAAGACAACAGCTGAAGACATCAGCTGAAGATATCAACTGAAGACAAAGTTTGAAGACAAAGTCTGAAGACAGTTTTCAGTAGTTGTCACAACAACTGAAGAAGTATTCTTCAATAGTTGTGATGATCCTTTAGTATTTACCACAACAGCTGAAGAAGTATTCTTCAGTAGTTATCACAACAGCTGAAGAAGTATTCTTCAGTAGTTGTGATGATCCTTCTTCAGTAGTTATCACAACAACTGAAGAAGTATTTCTCAGTAGTTGTGACAGTTCTTCTTTTAGTAGTTCTATGAAATGATCAAGTCCTCCTGCATGCTGCACAGAACATGAAGTAGTATTGCTACGAAAGTTTTACACCAATTCAGAAACATTTCAAGTGTAAAATCTTTCATAGCCAAGACCAATATCTTCAGAAGCCAGAAATGAAGTCTTTCTTAGCTTCAAGACAAAGTCTGCTGAAGCCAAGAAACCAAGACAGATTCTTCCGAAGACTTTTATCATACATGCTTTATCTGATGTACTTTTCTGCAAAGCTGAACCACTTTGCCGCTGCCCACTCTGGTTGGTCACCAACTTGTATGAGTTGGTGAAAAGGTCTAAGCTTTAGGAAAAATGTACATTGAGGTCTTGGATCCAACCTTTCTACTTTATGTACCTTTATCCTTTTTGTAATATATTAGGATGTGAGCTATGACAAGTCATAGTCACTAGCCAAAAGGCAAATCTGCCTTTTGACTCTACATGGATTGTGTTGTCTAATTCGTGTATCCAGCTGGCCTTCAAAGTATGGCCGTCTGTAGGTTGTATTATATAGTATCTCAAAGTCTTGTAATGTATGCATGCTGAATACTTGTAACTTGAATTTGAGAAACAATATACAACATCCTTGAAAACCAACCACTTGTGTAGTTATCTTTTCTTCTGAAGTTACTCGTGTGTTCATAGCATCATCATAACCGGTTCCCCATTTGATCTGTTAAGTGTTCTAATACACTCTCCTCATTGTGTTGTTGTGTTGTAAGTGCTAACCCTTCACCCCGTCCTGCAATTACACAATAAGTCCCTATACTATTGCAAAAGTAAAATACAATGCAAAAATAAATACAAAGACAAAATAAAGACAAGATGTTAAATCTTTAAGAGGTGCTAACAGCCCATGAGCATACTTAGGCGCATGAACTAAGTGTTGGGTGCATGGGCATACTTAGGCGCATGAACTAAGTGTTGGGCGCATAGGCATACTTAGGAGCACGGGCACTTTATCAGGTCTATACTATACAAGTTTTCAATCCCCAAATCATCACCCTAACTTATTCTTAGTCTAAAACTACCTTACTAACACCCCAAACATGCATAATAACAGTAAATACGACCATATATACTCGAACATACATTCATCCGTATAACAAGAGTAAATACATATGGTATAACATAACTGTGAGTTTGTAAAAGTCATTATTTCAGCCCCAAAATACGTTTAAAACAGAAAATGGGGATCTAGAACTCACCTTTTGCAGCCTTCAAACCAAACTTCTTCTTCTTCTTCTTCGCTCTAGAACCGATAAAACTCTGCTCTCCCTCTCTAAAAGTTGACAACAGTTGGTGAAGAAAGTAGTGGGCGGCCATGCCACTTTTTATACATAATAAATAAAGTTTTGTCCTTTTTACACTTTGGCCCCCTCCACTTACGTAAATTTTTTTCTTTATTTTTTCTTTTCTTAGCAAATTTTCGGGTGTTAGAAGTCCACCCTCTTAAAGAGGTTTCATCCCCGAAACCCTTCATTCCTCAAACAGTTGTGGGTAATGCCGTCTCATTACTTCCTCCGTCTCCCACGTAGACTCGGACCCTTTCCTGTGCCTCCACTGTACTCGCACCAGTGGAACCACCTTATTCCCTAATCTCTTCTCTTTTCGATCAATGAGTGCAACTGGTTGCTCTACATAATTGGGTCGTTCATCCACTTCAATGTCCTCCAGTGGTACAATAATATCTTCATCAGCTAAGCACTTTTTCAGATGAGGTACATGGAATGTTGGATGAATCCCACTTAACTCATCGGGTAGCTCTAACCTATAGGCCACCTCTCCTACTCGAGCAATGATACAGAAAGTTCCTATGTACCTCGGACTCAGCTTACCCCGCTTTCTAAACCGAATGATACCTTTCCAAGGTGAAACCTTCAGTATGACTTTATCGCCCACCTCGAATTCAATCAGTCTACGTCTTTTGTCAGCATAGGACTTTTGCGTATCTTTTGCTTCCTTCATAAAGGATTTGATCTTATCCAACCTTTTAGTCATAGCTTTGATCACCTCCACACATCCCAACTCCTTCTGTCCGATGTTACCCTAACACACAGGCATTCTACACTTTCTACCATATAGCATCTCGTATGGTGGCATGTCAATACTGGTATGATAGCTATTGTTAAAGGAGAATTTAGCTAACGGTAAGTGTTCATCCCAACTTCCACCAAAATCTATGACGCATGCTCGAAGCATATCTTCTAGCATCTGGATGGTCCTTTCCGATTGAATATCTGTTTCAGGATGGTAAGCCGTATGATGTGTAACCTCGTCCCTATCGTATCGTGGAATCTCTTCTAAAATTTAGATGTAAACCGGGTGTCACGATCAGACACAATGGACACATGTACACCATGGCGAGTTACAATCTCCTTGATAAACAGATCCGTTAACCTCTCAGATGAATATATCTCACGGATTGGTAGAAAATGAGCACTCTTCGTCAAATGGTCAACTATCACCCATATAACATGTTAGGACTGAGTACGAACTGCTACTAACCGAAACTACGTGAAACCAGATAAAATAGTGCGGAATCCTATTTGATTGGCGATCTAATCAGGGAGAACGGTAATCCGATTAAAACTAACGATTAGAAAATGTTAAGAATTGATTAGCAACGATCAGAAACGCTCTATGAAGTTGGAAGGGATAACTTGGATGCTCTGGGACGGCTAGGGTTGTGAATTCTCGAAGTGTTTTTTTCCACGAATTAAGTGGTATTTATAGGTTACAGTCTTCATTCGTACGACTGAGCCATGCGTATGGCTCATTCGTGCGACTGAGTCATACGATCCATTCACACGTACGACTGACCCACATGATTGATTCATTCGTACGGCTGGGTCAGTCTGATGACTCAATCACGCGATTGGCTCAATCTTATGGTTCAGTCGTGCGACTGGCCCATTAGCATGGTCCAGTCGTGCGACTGGATCATAAGACTTAGATAAACACATTTCTGAACCTTTAACGATGCAGAACTATGTCTAACACCTGTAAACCCATATAACATGTTCATATACGCTTGTAATAAACAATAATATAAATAGATATAACCTTCAATAACCAATAAACATTCAACAAAGAGTTTTCATTTCATATATCAAAACATTACATCAATATAACAAAATGAAAGTCATTACATTTAAGCATACTAGAACTAGAACTAGGGACATGTGTACTAATAAACTCCCCCTTGGACCTAGTTCTATCTATTCTTTGACCTCCTTTGTAAACTCTTCGTATCTCTTGACTCTTTCTTCTCTTGAAACCCCAGCATGAATATCAAGTGCAAAGCATAAGCGTATAACATGTTGAAACTGAAGTGCTTGCACGATATCCTGCGTGTCAAAAAAATAGTGGTCACTTGTACAATGTATAAACATAAGATGCAGACACAGTTTGTGAGCCATATTGGGTCAAACACTCTTATTATCTCCACCAACCCCTCCTGATCCAAAACTATGATGGCCTCTCCAGTGCGCCAGTCATAATACCACCATTTGAAATGGGGTGTAAAGTCTTGTGGCATCTCCTTCAAAGGAATACGAGACATTGTGCGCGGAGGGTGTCATTTCAAGACTACCTTTGGTCTTCTTGAGGTAGGGTCAACCTCTGTTTTATGAATGAACCTTCTGGGCTGTTGAGGTTTGAAGTTGACCCACCTCATATGGTATTCCTTTTTCATTGCCTTCTCAATCCATCCCGATTTCTTTCCGGGAACTGCATAAAGTAGGTTCAAGTTAGCAAGACGGTTAAGCTCAAATCCAGGGAGAGTTTTCAGATCGTGTGGGAATCTGAAATACTTTATGCCCTTCTCTGTCTTCACAGCATATATGTTTAGGTCCTCAAAATACGCCCAGCTTATGATCTTGCCAGACACTTTCTGATGCTTCTTTACTTTGTAGAGCTTGGTGTAGGCGTTAGACTTTACAGACTCCCGCTGTTTCCTCATTTCCTCCAGGCAGGCTGCCCACTCAGCCTTTTTGTTTGCTAGATCAGCATCATCCGCCTGAGGAACTTCTTTTGTAGCTTCCTTTTCAGCTATCTTTTCTTCAACTTTATCGAATGCACTACTGCCAAATGTTACTCCTAGATCTGGTAGTACCTCGCCTTCGACGTTAGTATACTGGGGATAATGGTCAGCAGTCAATCCTCTATCTCTACCTCATCGACACCTTGTAGTTCTTCATCACTGACTACGTCGACTTCGGGAGCATCCTTCACCAATTCATCCGGATTTAGACTGAACATTTCGGCAATTGGTTCATCTGTCAATCATGGATGGTCTCTCACTCTTCAGGTGTGTAGCTGACTGAGCGATGTACAATCCCTTGCAAATCAAGAATCATTGTCAATTGAGTCTTGATTTGTCGAAGGGGCACCACATCATGCTCGTTAGCCTGTTTAGTTGAACCTGTTAAAGAAATAACAAACATATTAAGAGTTAGTATACATTATGCACATAACACATGAAAGTTCAACTTTTCATTTATTTATTTAAATTAACATTAATACACAATTTCAAGTACAAAAGTTTAATAACATATAGACATCTAAGCTTTAATTTTGCCTTGAATCATGGCCGGGTCTTCTGCAGACGGGGAGGTAGGTGGGGCAGATGACGATGCTCCTTGGTCTTGCCTTTTCTTCGTTCTTTGCTCTTAACCATGAGCAGAGGCAGATACAGCTGCATCTCCTTCATCGTCCTCATCATCATCCTGCCTCCCTCTTGCTTCTCCCTCACCACTCACATCATCATCATCACTGTCATCATCTTCATCATCATCCTCATCATCATCTCCTTCACAATCTCCAGAGGCTCATCCTTAGATCCTTTGACTTTGAGAATGATCTTCTTGTTAGCAGCCTCCAACTCCTCCAGCTTCTTGGCAGACTCCTCCTTATGCTCTTGGAATTGAGCAACCAGCTGTGCCTGCTGTGAGATCTGCTGAGCTTGGGAAGCATTGAGCTCCACCAGCTGACGTAACTGTGCAGTCTTTTCTTCATCAGCGGCTAACAGCTTCAGCGCCATTCCATTCAGTGCTGACACCTGTTCCTCTACCACAATCGAGGGTAGAGTAGATCCGGTGGGGAATGTGGAATGGGATGATGGTCCGGCTTGGTGGCTGGTGGTGGTAGCAGTGGTTGCGATGAATATGGGAGGTGGTGAATGAATGGGAGGAGAGGTATGTGGTGTAGTTATTCCCCTTCCTCCCATAGGGCTGAGCCATCCTCTTCTTCCGAGTCGCCTTTGACCCGGAGGCTCCCCCTTGGCTACTGGGCTGATCTGGGGTGTATGATGGATCTGAAGTAGTCTCCCCAGACCTGCCCTGGCGTCCACCTACCGCCCTCACGCCCCTCTCAGTGGCTACGACATGGCTTCCTACCGCTCGTATCAGAGGCTCTTCGTCTGACTCCTCCTCCTCATCAGGCTGAAAGTAAGGATGAATAGGAGCTGGTTCGGGTTCACCCTGACTGTCTCCTCCTTGATCTGTATCATGATCATCACCGTCTGAGTCATCGGAGGGTAGAGCTATCTGCTCAACATCTGAATCCCTATCGTCGTGGCGCCACTTCCTTTTTGCTGGCGCCACATATTCTTCACGGGCCAGATGCCCAAACAGTCTCCTTACCGGGGGCTTTACCTGCTTAGCCCGGTACACCCATATCCGCCCGAGGGTGGTGTCGTCCATCACCTCAAGGACCATAACATCCTCCTTCTCCTTGGGCAAAGACGGGAGCTTCTGATCGATGATTATCTTCATGAATCGAGGGTACATGCAGAAGCTCTCTTTGAACTTAGCCTTAATGTCTTCACCAGATAGGTGAAGATCATCCTTGAGAAGCTGAAAGTGTGGTTTAGCACCAACACCATATCTGATCAGAAAGCTTGTCAAAGCCTCCCTCACGAGAGGCTATGCATCTTAGCAGCACGTGTGCCAAATACTTGAACTGGGGACACAGGTTGCTCTTATTGAACACAGCTGCGTTGATGTCCCCAGAGTACTTGGCTCTCAGGAAGCATCCTCGAACTGTAGGGGGATGCAATTGTGTGGGGCAATCAGCGTCATCCCCGAACTCTAGGACAGTCCTGAGATCCTCCTCAGTGATCTCTATATCCTCTCCAAAATAGAGCTCCTGATACGATGGGGCTCAGAGGATCTGTCTACTGCAGTGCTTTCCCAGAAAGCCTATTGTACTGATCTATATGGTGTGCACGGTGTCGAGATAGCCCTGAAAATCCTCGATCGCCGTAGAAAGGGAATGATGCTGACAAACTCCGCTGCGTTGCGGGATGACAGGTCAATATGAGCACAAATATTGTGCTTTGTGCTCATCGTCCACCGGCTTGCTATCTGTGACACAGAGTAAATAAACATTAGTAAGTGTCAACGAGTAACAGGTTGGTTCAATGAACTTGAAAATTTTGTTCAGTCGTGCGAATGAACTGTACGACTGAGATCTAGTCGTGCGCATAGACTGTGTGACTGAGATCTAGTCATGCGAATGAACTCATACGTACGACCGAGTCATGTGATTGGGCTTAGACGTATGATCTTTCTTGTGTTTAGGTCAGTCGTGTGACTGAACTCATACGTATGGTTCAATCGTGAGAATGTGCCATTCGTCTATCTCAGTCGTGCGATTGAGCCATTCGCATAGCTCAGTAATGCGATTGAAGTTCATCCGGGTGTCCGTTCGCATGACAGACGGTTTGACCATTCAAAATCAATTTTTGAGCAAAATTTGATGTTAAACGTTATGGATTGGCTCATTAAGTTCGCATATGGCCGACTAAACTCCTAATAACTTTTCTTTGATCAAGATTCTTAGTTTTAATGGTTTATTTGTTAAGCTAAGTCTCGGTTCTAGTTAGATCTTATGTTCGGTCATGTGAACGTGTATTGAACCTAGTCGCATGATTGATTCATGCGACTGAGGGTCAGTCGTGCGACTTGCCCATTTGATCACCTCCACTCGTGCGATTGAGGGTCATTCGTACGACTGTCACAGTCGGTCACCTCCAATCGTGCGATTGAGGGTCATTCGTGTGACTGTCACAGTCAGTCATCTCCAATCGTGCGATTGGATTCATACTTATGGTCCAATCGTATGACTGGTCCATACTCATGGTCCAGTCGTGCAAATGGCTCACACTTATGAATTTTGACTTTATGACCATTTGACACTTAGCCCCTTTTTAACAGTTGATAGAATATTTTGAGCATTCGATCATCTCAGACATGACCATTTTAACTTAAAGAACCTTTGATCACCTCAGACGTGATCCATTTATCCACCCAATCATCTCAGACGTGATCCATTTATCCACCCAATCACCTTAGACGTGATCCATTTATCCACCCGATCACCTCAGACCTGATCCATTTATCCACCCGATCACCTCAGACGTGATCTTTTACCTTTCCAAAAACAAGTGATTCAAGATTTACGTTATGTTCATTTTATGACATTCACCGAGATGAATCTCGTAGCACGGTCCGACACTGGCATACTATACATAAAACTTGAAAAACTAGAAAACTGAACTAAGTAATTAAACTAAACATGTTTTTGTGATTTTGTTAGGGTAGGGTTTAAACCACGTTAACAATCGTTTTAAAATGATTCTTCCCCTAAGCAGAACAACCTATTAGGATTAACGTCATTTCTAAGACAGATTCATATGGAATCAGACAGGTATAAACGCAGTTGCTTGGAACTTTTACAGATATAGTGAAATGGAAACAAACATATTTACATATCACAGTTTCTCATTCATCTAAGACTTGTAAGCGCTAACTGGAAATCATGCTTGATCTGTTATGTAACACACATTGATTTTGAACATCAGGCAGTGCAGCCACAACGATTGTCAGTATACCTGTCCACTTCAATCCATACACAGATTTTTGACACACATCAATGATTAATTAGGTGACTTAGATCAACAAGTATTTGTGTGCCCCACAGGTATTTGGTAATCAATCTTCCTCAGGAGATTTTTGAGCAGTCTAGGGAATAAGAAGATATTGGTGCTAATAGCTTTCAAAGAGATGCAAAGCCTCAGGTCAGTGCCATCGCAGAGTAGAGAGGCACAAACAACAATGAATTCTTAAAACGGATAGGTTATGCCAGGCCTCAGGTCAGTGCCATCGCACAGCAGAGAGGCGCAAGACCTATCTTCTTCTTAGGGCAGTATACAATAATATACATTCAGCAGTGACTTTTGTCATCTTTTGCTTTGTTTATCAGGTCTTTGCACACATTTATGGCATTTAATTGCTCCTCAACCCTTATTGGAAATTGATTGATTGTGCAAACCAGGGAAACTATGAGAACCCACAACTTGTTGATTGATTTAATTTTAAGTTGAATCACCAATGATGTCTACTAGTCTATTTTGTTGAATCTACCGACACATCGTATAATGAACTAGCACCTCCCTAGATCGACTTTCTTCGTGTAATTACATTAACAAACAAGCGTACTATCATTTTCCCAATCTGTTAGACTTAGAATTCTCTGACTAACAATTTTCTGTGATTTAATTAAACTAAAGTTGCAAAAATTGAAAATCTTTTTGGTGTTCCAAGTAACGCGACGCCTGTGTACCATCACTTTCCACAGTGTTGAATCACATTCTTAAATATGTTGTTTTCGCCCTTTTAGCTTATCTGCACTCCCCCCTTTTTTTAAGTAAATAAATACTGAAACTAAACTAATCTCCCCCTAAAATTCTAAAACAGAAAATCTTTTTGTGTTTTTGGATTTTGTAAGACAGGAAAAGTAACTTAAAAAAATTAAATGAAAATGAAATTAGACTGAAAAAGAAATGAAACAAGTGTCGGACTAAGCATTTGCATCTTCGTGAATGACGTCACTTTTCTTTTTCACGCCGTTGACCTCTAACAGATAGAAAAATCTGGGTTTATCAATCAGTTTTGTGTAGAGGTCGGCGCGTTGAAAATCCGTGTTTATTTTAACCACATCAATTAATTGTTTTTCATAGCAATCGCGTATGAAATGATACTTTATGCTGATGTGTTTTGTTTTAGGGTGTTGAACAGGATTTTTAGTGACAACTATGGCGGCAGAGTTATCAACAAAAATAGGGGTATTAAAAATTGCAAACCGTAGTCCCGCATTTGCTGTTGAATCCAAATGATCTGAGAGCAGCAACTTGCAGCAGCAACTTATTTAGCTTCACATGTTGACAAAGCAACAGATGTATGCTTCTTGCATTGCCAAGTGACTACACGCGTTCCAAAAAATTGACACCCTGCTGATGTTGACTTGAAGTTCATCTTGCAGCCACCATAGTCGGAATCACTATACACAGTTAGCTCAAAGTCATCATCATTAGGATACCACAACCCCAGTGTTGGTGTACCCTTCAGATAATGAAAAATCCTTTTCACCCCGATGAGATGATTTACTTTTGGTTTTGCTTGATATCTGGAGCATAGACATGTGGCGTACATGATATCTGGACGCGAGGCAGTGAGATACATGAGAGATCCAATCATCCCACGATACATAGTGGCATCCACCAAATCCCCATTATCATCTGGTGCCACATCATGGTTTGTGGCCAGAGGGGTACCGGCAACAACAACATTTTCCATATCAAATCGACTTAGAATGTCTCCAACATACTTAGTCTGATGTAGAAAAATGCCGGTAGGTGTCTGATCTACCTGTAAACCTAGGAAGAACTTCAACTCTCCCATTGCACTCATTTCAAATTCCGCCTTCATCACAGATTCGAATTCTTTACATAATTCTTCATTTCGAGAACCGAAGATTATGTCATCCACATAAATCTGCACCATTAGTAAATCTCCATCTTTCTATTTTATAAAAAACGTGCAGTCAATCACACCCCGATGAAAACCATGCTTTAACAGGTGGGTGGAGAGCTTCTCATACCAAGCTCGAGGAGCTTGGTGTAGCCCGTACAGAGCCTTGTCCAGCTTGTAGACTCTGTCCTGATGGTAAGGATCCTCAAATCCTTCGGGTTGACTGACGTAGACTTCTTCGCGGATTACCCCATGAAGGAATGAACTTTTTACATCTAGTTGATAGACTTTGATCTTCATATAAGATGTATAGGCTAGGAAGATACGGATTGCTTCCATTCTAGCCACAGGTGCAAACACTTCATTGTAGTCGACTCCCTCGACTTGTATGAAGCCTTGAACGACCAATCATGCCTTGTTTCTGATTACGACACCTTGGTCGTCCTTCTTGCAGCGTAGCACCCATTTGGTGCCTATTACTTTCACTCCTTTGGGCCTGTCAACGAGTGTCCACACTCCAAGCTTCTTGAACTGTAGCAGCTCTTCCTGCATAGCGTTGACCCAGGCCTCATCCTTCAAGGCATCACTTACGTTTTGGGCTCGACTTGAGAAACAAAACATTTGAAAGCCCCATCATTCATGTAGCCCTTTTCCATAATCGCAACATAATCAGCAGAGTATAGCTGATTTCTCGTCTGCATACCGGAGTGAAGACCCCTAATGAGAGTCTCCGGGGGCTGATTCACACTGACCCTAGTCACAGGTGTCGTAGGAACGACAACTTCAGTACCCAGATTTGTGATGGCAGATTCAGTATCCGGATTCCCTGATGCATTCTCAACATCTGTTAAGCTTCCACCTTGATTAACGTTATGCTCATTGCTTGTCTCAACAGCTTGTTCATCGTCTGATGAATCATCACTCTCTTCGTGAGCAGCTGCTGAAGATCCTGAAGCACCACTGGCAGGTGCCATATTGCTGATATCCAAATTCGGTGTATTTAAGACATCAAACATCATCTGAGCAACAATCTCATCATCTAAACATGTTGGAGGAAGGTTGAATGATTTGAAAAAGCCGTCGTAATCAAAGAATGATGACGAACCTTTTCCAGTAGGGAGGGTGGTGTATCTTTGCACATCTACGTTGCACCACACTTCTACCTGACCTGTGGAGTTGTTATAAACCCGTTTGTCTGGTATGCTGTATCCAAGAAAGATCCCCTGATCTGCTTTCTCGCTGAACTTGCCCTCCGGAGTTTTCTTCAGTAACATGCACGGAGCTCCGAATGGTTCCAGATACTCCAGGTTCGGTTTGCGCTTCTGAAGTAACTCATTGCAAGTCTTCCCATGCCGCTTAACTACTAACACACGATTAAGCGTGTAGCACGCATTGGCAACTGCTTCATTCCAGAACTGTACTGGCAGCTTTGAATCTCCCAACATGGTCCTTGCAGTCTCGATCAAGCTCCTATTCTTGCGCTCAGCAACTCCATTCATCTGTGGCGTGTATGCAGAGGAGAACTGATGAACAATTCCCTTTTCTTTGCAGAAAGCATCCATACACTGATTCTTGAATTTAGTTCCATTGTCTGAACGAACCTTCCTGACCTTCAGATTGTAAAGAGACTCTAGTGTTGTGACGAGCACCTTGAACAATTCAAATGTTTCTGACTTAGCTTTTAGAAACATCACCCAGGAGAAACATGAGTAGTCATCCGTGACTATAAAAGCAGTACCAGTCTCCAGCGGTACTCTTCCTGCTGACAGGACCGAAAAGATCCATATGCAAAAGCTCTAGGGGCATCTCGATAGAGTTAACGTGCTTAGACTTGTGAGACTTCCTGGTTTGCTTTCCCTTCTTGCATGATACACAAAAATCTGGAAGTTTGAAGTTCTTGACTGTAACTCCTTCAACTAGGTTCTTATGAATCAGATGATTCATCTTCCTGGGATTTATGTGTCCCATTCTCCTGTGCCATGAGATGGACTCTTTCTCCGTTGCCTTTGAAAAAAAGCACTGAGCAGTGGGCTCAGTAGTAGAAGCATTGGACATGTCCAAGACGTACAAATCGTTGTACCTTGACGCTGACATTGATACTTGCTCCTCAGGAATATCCATCTCCTTCTTCAGAATGTAACACTTCCTATTGTCAAACATTACTTTGAAGCCCTTGTCACATATCTGAGAAACTGAAAGTAAATTGTTTCTAACTGCTGAACATAATTTACTTTATCAAACTTTACCTTTCCATTACCTACTTCTCCTTGCGTGGTAATGTAGCCTCCTTTGTTTCCAGTGAACGAAACTTGTCCCCCTTTAATTTTTTTGACGTTAAAAAGGAGAGACTTATTCCTGTCATGTGCCTTGATGCCCCGCTATCTAGTATCCATGTGTTGGTAGAAGCGCTGTAGCGGATAACCTGCACAAAATAGAAAATAATTAGTTAAGGAGGAGGACCCAAGCCTTTACTGGTTTGGGTTTCCCAGAGGCATCACACATCACAAACTCTACCCACTGTCCATTTGGAGTTGGAGAAACCTCATTCTTCTGCTTATCACCACTATCAGATACATCAGAAGTTTTGACTTTCCACAGACCATCCTTGTGTAAGGCTTGTTTATGGTAAACCGATGACTGATTGACAGCTTGAACTTTAGGTCTATTTTCAAAAACTTGTGTTACCTCAGACATCACAGACTTGCTAGTGGTTTGTCTGTGTTGTCTGTGGTGTTGGGGAGGGGTGTAAGACCTAGCAGGTGTTTTAGTCCTAGCAGGTGTTTTAGACCTAGCAGGTGATTTAGCCCTAGCAGGTGTTTTAGACCTAGTAGGTGTTTTAGATCTCTGTTTTGAAGAAAACAGTTTCACTTCCTGATCTTGTTCAACTTTACGCCTAGGTGTCTGATAGCGAGGAAAGTGTGAAGAAATGTGGCCCCTTTGTACACAAGTATAGCATGATCTCCTCTTAACAGGACTAAGAGATCTCTTGTGGGGTGGGGAGTACTTTTCAGGCATGGGCCTTTTGGTCTCAACCTTTGGTTTTTCACCTTCTCTGACAAATTTGATTTGTTTAACGTTATGATTACTTTGTCTTTTAAATGGTTGAGATCTTGCTTAATAGGTTTAGACTGAGTAGGTTTTGAAGGCTTTGGTTGTGTAACAGCAGAATGTGAACCCAACCCAAGAGGTACATTATCATCCTCGTCCACCCTATCATCAATGATGATTTTATTCTTTGTGCCAGATGTTGAAGGCTTCTGATTAGCAACCGGAGGTGCAGGTTTAACTGAAGTGTCCGGATCACTAACCAGAGGAGCACTCACCATATGGTCCTTGAGGGGATTATTGTTAACATGTCTCTGTTTGGTGTTTATAAGGATCTCATATGGTGGGGGCACAATTTTATAACCCATCCCTTCCCCATTGTTTCTTTCTTTAACCAGGTTTTGCAAGATGTGAGAGGAACTAGCTAAACTATAAAGGGGTGTTTGTTTTTTGAAAAAACCTCTTCCCCACCTCTTCATCTGCGCGCTCGCAGACGCAGGAAGAGGTTTTTACTTCGCAGACTATTTGTTTTCTGGAAGATGTTTCATTAAAAAACGTCTTCCTGACGTCTGCACAGAGAAGAGGTGGAACAAGGTCTTTACAACCTCTTCTAAACTCTTTAGAGTTTATTTGAACCCTAATACCCCTCTTCCCCACATACCCACACCCCACTCCTCCTCCCCACAACAACCTCTTCTGCCCGTCGCCTGCTCCATTCCCGTCGCCACATTGCCACCGTCGCCTGCTCCATTCCCGTCGCCACCGTTGCCGCTCCATTCCCGTTACCACATCGCCACCGTCGCCACCTCGCCTCCGTCGCCACCTCGCCATCGTCGCCTACTCCCCCTTCCCCTTCTGCCCGCTTTCCCCTTCTGCCCGCCACCATTCAGGTAATGCGGTTCTTACTTGTCTGTAATGTAATACATAAGTATGTGGTTTTTCTTATATGTGTATACCTTTGTAGAATCCGAACGCAATTGATAGCAAAGCTCTGGTGAATTTTGACCATGTGAAGAAAAACTTGAAAGTTGATGATGAAGGTAATTGTAATCTCTTTACTAATCCAGATATGATGTTTCTATTTTCATAATGGTAATAGTTAAAGGAATTTTGAATTTCTATTTCAGAAAATATGGGTGATCCAACCTACAACATAAATGTGAGAGGTGATATAAAGCAGATGCTAAAGGAGCTTAAAATAGAGAAGGGGCGGGAACTTGCATTACATGGTGGTGGTGGAAGCAAGGCTCAGAATGGTTGCAATCTTGGTAATATGAAATTTATTATTCTTGCATTTAGTAACATATTAGTTTTTAGTTAATGATATTCACAAGAAACTAAACTAGTTTGAAATTAGCTGGTCGACCTGAGCAACCCAATCCAGCATCCAATTGATCCGATTATAAACCGGCTCATTCTGACCTGTAACCATGCTCATCCATTTCGCCACCTCTACCGACTAACATTATTTTTGCATACCAGTACATCTCAGTTTAGACTTGGTTCGTAATTTGTGTTTTCAAGATTCAGAAATATCCTTCATGCCAATGTTTTAAAGCTAAAAATAATCCATCTATCTTCTGTATTTTATCCAGTTTCACATATGTTATAACATGTTCATTGTGTTTGGCACTTATGCAGGAAGAGATGAAGATAATTAGTGTATTGGTGTTTGTAAATCCTTACTCCAAACCAGATGAAGAAGAAGAGGAAGAAAAGAAGAACGAGATCGTCGAGGATGAAGAAAACGTTACTGTCTTCGTGACTGTATAATGATCTTATTTTTTTCTTTTTTCTAAATTTAGGTTTCTAATAAATATTCATGTTTTTGGTGGACATGTTCAGGAGAAGATTGGATCATGGTATAGCAATCCCGTGACCTGAACCGAAGCAGAACCTTCAGGTGGTGTTGGTGTTGGTAAATACATGAAAGCAAGGACCGCTAATGCATTTAATGCAGAATGTTGAATAAACGATTGTAAGGCCCCGTTCCCGGGCACCTCACAGTTGGTCATTCATCACACATTAAACGTTTTAAAATATATATTTACTTTGCAGCGGAATTTAAAAACATTCATTAATAACAAAAACATGTCTTTCCTTCCATTACAACATTCGTTTTTATCTAAAAATACAACGACATGTCAAAATATGGATGCCAGTCTCAACAACTGAGTAGTCGCCCTGTGCCATCCTCAGCAACATACCTGCCAACTGGAAAATACATAAAACGTCAGCGTTGCTGAGTGAGTTCTAGTTTTACATTAAAACATACTTTACTTACCGTCAAAACCATTCTTACATACATACAATCATACAACATACGTACACGTAGATAATATTATTATTATCTTCATCATTCATTCATTAGCTTTTGTTCGTGTACCGTTCATCATTAACATTCACGTTCTCTCTTTACGCTTTCCTTTCGTTCGTGCGTTTCCTACTTTTATTCATACGTTCGTTACATTCGTCCTTACGTACATTACGTTCATTCTTACGTTTATTTCATTTATTAGTACGTTCATCATCTTCATTCGTTCGTTCTTTAACTTTCATTCGTTAAGCATGTAAATCTCTAAGGGTCACCTCTCTCCCCTGCCCTCATGGTTCATACCCATGAGCCGACAAGGCATACTCTAACATTCTGGTGCCCCTATGGCTCTCAGTCCATAGACCGACACTCTGTTACCCCTAGACCATGCAAAACTTTCTTTCATATTCCTCATTCTCATCTAGATCTTGTCTCATGCAATATCCCCGACTCATATCCGAAGACTGGCACAGCACTGGGATACGCGACAAAGATCCCATACGAGTCAATCACAGAGATTGAACTCCAACCGAGTTTGTTGCAACACAAAGTCGCTCATCTCATAACTATGTTTGGCCTCGTGCCACACCCCCGCAGTTAGACATAACTCGGGTAACAACACCCCCATCGAAATGGGTAACATCACCCCCACCAAAGTGGGTAACTACACCCCCACCGAAGTGGGTAACATCACTCTAACATCACCCCCACCAAAGTGGGTAACTACACCCCCACCGAAGTGGGTAACTACTATACGCATTAGTTCATACTTACTTACACACATTGAAAGGTGAATTGTACCAATACCATAGGCTACACCCCGAACGTTATTAGCTACCGGGCCGAAGTCAACATATGAACAACAAAACGTATGCCACGGTACTAGAGGTAAGCGGTAGAGGTACCATGACCATGGTCAATCACATAGAAGGACCAATCGCGTTATTCAATGCTTGCAAGACATAATTCGTTCGTTCATTAATGCATGTATTCATCATCATTCTTCTTTTCGTTCATTCGTTAATACATGCATTCATCATCATGTTCCTCTTTCATTATCTTTCACTTTACGATACATAATACTTCATTAATTCATTTCTCGTTATTCGTAAAGTTTCAGAAAGATAAGCGTACACAATCACAAGGAACATACACACATCATACATATTCATCTTACATTCATCATCATATCATACCATACTTAACAATATTTTAATAATATTGTTAACAATAATATACAAATAATAATATTAGTAACAATTAGGGTTAATCATACTCATCATTATATGCATGAGACATCATCATTTATTAACCCTAGTCAACCCTGGTCAAACCTCGAACTACGGAATTACTGGAAATTCCTGAAAATTTCTAAGTATTCTAGTCGTTTTAGCACTATTGGTCGTATAAGCCTCTGGGCGTATGAGCACTATTAGTCGTATGAACACTGCTGGGCTTTTCACTCAACACTTAGAATTATCAACTGGTCATACGACCTGGTCGTATGACTACTGCTGGTCGTACCAACTCTGGACTTAGAAACATATTTGGATCATACGACCACTGTTGGTCGTATGAGCCCATACTTAGAAAGTTTTCACATGGTCATACGACCACTGTTGGTCGTATGAGTCCTGTGGGTCTCATACTTAGAAAATTTTACATTGTCATACGACCACTGTTGGTCGTATGAGTTCTGTGGGACATTTCAATACTTAGAAAATCCTGATCATACGACCACTGTTGGTCGTATGAGCACTAATGGTCTCATCACTTAGAAAAATCCTGGTCATACGACCACACTGTTGGTCGTATGACCACTAGTGGACTTACCAACTTTTGCTTATTTATTCTAAGTCCCATTTTCAGACACATTAGCATCCTACTCATATGTCTAATTCATAATCCAAGTCCCAAACATCAAAATGCCTAATTCTAAGCATATACACATGATTCTAGGCATAAATCTAGCATAAACATAAACATACATACAATCGTTCATACGGGTTTCAACCCAAACTTTATAAAAATATATTTACATGCATTTTCCAGCCCCAAACATTTAAAAACCAGTAAAAAGGGGTCTAGAACTCACCTTAGCTGCTCTTCAAGTTCAAACTCCCCTGCTCGAGCTTTTCCAAAGGACTTGAAAGCCTAGATGTGTCTAAAACACACAAACCCGAACACACATACACATAAGAACATGCATTTCTCGGTTTCTTAGCTCAAACACCACTTAAAAACACTAATTCTTACCTTGAATTAGATTTCTTCTTCTTTCTCTCTCTAAAAACCGAAGCCTCTGCTGTTTCTCTTTCTAAAAAGACGAATGAGGGTGTTTGACAGGCCAAAATGGGCGGCCATACCTCTTTATCCACCAACTTTTATTTTCTTTTGTCCTTTTGGCACTTCTTACCCTTTAACTTTTAGTTGACCTCAGTTTTCTTCCCTTCTCTTTCTATTTTATTCTTTTACTTCTTTAAAAGAATTTACGGGTGTTACAAGTCCACCCCCCTTATATAGGTTTCGTCCCCGAAACCTGTTATTCCTTAAACCCGTGTGAGCAGTACTGTCTCACCTCTTCTTCCAGTCTCTCGTCCGGAATTCAATCGCTCTACATCGTTTATCGACATTTGATTTCTGGTCTGTCTTTGACTATTCTGCGTTACTGATCAATGATTATTTGACCAGCACCTGCGACCTCAAGCATGCCATGTAGAGTGCGGTCACTACGATTAAGAGAATCATCACAATATCCGAGCAAAGTCTCGGCGTCATAATCATTGAGCTTCAGAGCATCACTGAGAACCTTCAGCTTTCATGCTTTGAAACACACGGCCATCAACTTGCGTATAGTTGCTAGCCCCTTATTTGATGTTCTTTACGTATGTGTAATGACCCTTTGGCAACCCAACACTGACAAGAAAGACAATCCGGCTTATTTGGTGACTTAATCCAAATTTAGCTCTTTCCTTTACTTCCAACCTTCCATTCTACTTGTTTGCTACAACGTCGAAACTATTGTACGTTGCCGTTCAATGAACCACTCAAAAGCTGAAATTGTTCCTTAGACAACGGGTGACATAACTCTCTTAATTGCATCGCGCAATCCTCTAGGGCATCAGGTAACCTAGTGAATCCACTAATAGTATTCTCTACATCGAAGGGCTCATTGATGTTCCTTCTCCTTTTGTTTCCGTTCTCTTCCGATCGTCGTACATCCTTCCCGGAGAAGCCTTCATCATAATCCATTGTCGCAGATCGGCACCGAACTTTTATCGGGCACCACCAATCAATCCATCTCTTTTGCAGCGCTTGGTGCTTGCCTCATAAGCTACTATTCGATTCACCCGGAGGTGTACGTCTATCCCCCTACGTCTATCAAGGATGGTTTGACAGAAAAACAAGCGCTCTCTCTCAATTCTATCGCGGGGTCCGTTAGCGCACTGGGTAATCTAGTTGGCTTCCCTATAGTAGCTCCTAAGTCGAATGACATTGATTCTTTCTATTCCTAATATGCAACTTATCACGAAAGGCAGCAGGAATGAAACCAGAGCCATAATCAACTACACAAAGGCTAAAGGTTAATTGACTAGAAACATACCTGACGTAACATCGGGGCTCACCCTAGCCTCCTCCCGCGTCATCGTGTAGGTGCTGCGTTTGCCTTCCGTCCTTCTCTTCCAGCCTCCTTACAATCCCTGCTCCTGTGACCTTCCTCCCCACAAGAATAACACTTCCCCATACCGCAGTTCTTCGCCACATGTCCGGCCCTACCACAACGGAAACAGACATTGGTCCCCAGTCTACATTCCCCGGGGTGCTTGTGTCCACACTTCTTGCATACCTCACCCTTCCTTATTATCCTCTCCCGATCATCGATCCTCATTATCTTACCTTCAGTCACCACTCTGCCATCACTATCTCGCCTTCCTTTCCCCTTCTTAACATAGGCTCGCTCCTCCGCTTCGCCCTTCATCGCCATCGCCTCCCGCTCGTCGTATAACCTTCCCGCTAGATCCACCGCCGACCTGAACGTGCTTGGTCGGGCAGCGATCATGTGCCTACGGATATCCGCCGGCAAGCCCTGAACATATCTCTTGATTTTCCGCGAAAGAGGTGTCACCTGATCCGGCACCAGTCGTGTCAACTCGTTGAATTTAGTGGTGTATTGCTGATGTGTCATCGTTCCCGCTTTCAATTGCAGGAGCTCCCTTTCAACTTTGTCCATTTCACGGCAAGGACAGAACTCCTCAATCACCAGCCTTTTCAACTCTGACCATCTCATTCCTCCAATAGTCCGACTACCCTCAGCTTGAACTATATTGTCCCACCAACACAACGCTGAGTCCACGAAAGAATGAGCGGCAAACTTAACTTTCTGATCTTCCCGGCACTCACTAATTTCCAGTACCGCTTCCATCTCTCTGACCCAACGATGAGCCGCGGCAGCAGTACCATTACCATCAAAAGTTGGGGGTTGGCATCGCCGAAACGCCCCATAATCACAGCCCCGTGCCGTCTCCGGCGCAGGCGCTTCCTCTTCTTCCTCATCCTCGTCATCGGACAATATCGTTTTTGCCTCTGTCTGTTGCTGTCTACCGAAGGATCGATTCCTCCCTCGTCTATCATCCTCGCGTACTGCCTTTATCACTTCGGTCATTACAGATGGTAAGATTGTCTGCATCACCTGGTGCACTTCTTCAACTACCGCCTCTTTCACCGAGGCTCTCAAGTTAGCACTCTCATCACCACCTCCCGGTTGAGGTGTTTCGGGCTCCTCGTGAACCACCTGTTCTACTCTAGATCGTGCTCTCGTGACTCGTGGTTCAACACCATGTCCGCCACTACCTCCACCATGGGAAGCCTTAGAAGGTCTACTACCGGCCATTCTCTAACTTACACTGAAAGATTTAAACACTACACGGTCATTCCAGGGAATAGCTCAGTTCATGTCAAGTATAGTAAGTCCCTAATTACGGTGATCAGTTGTAATTAGCCACTTACTCTACTCTTCACACCCCAAGCATTACCTGTCCTGACTATATTAGCATCTAAATCTAACAGTAACACATAAAACATAACATGCGCACACAATACCGGTTAACTCTAAGAAAATACCTGATGGCGCGCAGCTACTCAGTTTGGCATCCCTTCCCTTTCCGTCCCATTCTCAGTTTAAGTTAAGGTTTATTTTGAAAATTTACCCCTTTTACTTAAACTTTTGCTCTGATACCAACTTGTAAGGCCCCGTTCCCGGGCACCTCACAGTTGGTCATTCATCACACATTAAACGTTTTAAAAATATATTTACTTTGCAGCGGAATTTAAAAACATTCATTAATAACAAAAACATGTCTTTCCTTCCATTACAACATTCGTTTTTATCTAAAAATACAACGACATGTCAAAATATGGATGCCAGTCTCAACAACTGAGTAGTCGCCCTGTGCCATCCTCAGCAACATACCTGCCAACTGGAAAATACATAAAACGTCAGCGTTGCTGAGTGAGTTCTAGTTTTACATTAAAACATACTTTACTTACCGTCAAAACCATTCTTACATACATACAATCATACAACATACGTACACGTAGATAATATTATTATTATCTTCATCATTCATTCATTAGCTTTTGTTCGTGTACCGTTCATCATTAACATTCACGTTCTCTCTTTACGCTTTCCTTTCGTTCGTGCGTTTCCTACTTTTATTCATACGTTCGTTACATTCGTCCTTACGTACATTACGTTCATTCTTACGTTTATTTCATTTATTAGTACGTTCATCATCTTCATTCGTTCGTTCTTTAACTTTCATTCGTTAAGCATGTAAATCTCTAAGGGTCACCTCTCTCCCCTGCCCTCATGGTTCATACCCATGAGCCGACAAGGCATACTCTAACATTCTGGTGCCCCTATGGCTCTCAGTCCATAGACCGACACTCTGTTACCCCTAGACCATGCAAAACTTTCTTTCATATTCCTCATTCTCATCTAGATCTTGTCTCATGCAATATCCCCGACTCATATCCGAAGACTGGCACAGCACTGGGATACGCGACAAAGATCCCATACGAGTCAATCACAGAGATTGAACTCCAACCGAGTTTGTTGCAACACAAAGTCGCTCATCTCATAACTATGTTTGGCCTCGTGCCACACCCCCGCAGTTAGACATAACTCGGGTAACAACACCCCCATCGAAATGGGTAACATCACCCCCACCAAAGTGGGTAACTACACCCCCACCGAAGTGGGTAACATCACTCTAACATCACCCCCACCAAAGTGGGTAACTACCCCCCACCGAAGTGGGTAACTACTATACGCATTAGTTCATACTTACTTACACACATTGAAAGGTGAATTGTACCAATACCATAGGCTACACCCCGAACGTTATTAGCTACCGGGCCGAAGTCAACATATGAACAACAAAACGTATGCCACGGTACTAGAGGTAAGCGGTAGAGGTACCATGACCATGGTCAATCACATAGAAGGACCAATCGCGTTATTCAATGCTTGCAAGACATAATTCGTTCGTTCATTAATGCATGTATTCATCATCATTCTTCTTTTCGTTCATTCGTTAATACATGCATTCATCATCATGTTCCTCTTTCATTATCTTTCACTTTACGATACATAATACTTCATTAATTCATTTCTCGTTATTCGTAAAGTTTCAGAAAGATAAGCGTACACAATCACAAGGAACATACACACATCATACATATTCATCTTACATTCATCATCATATCATACCATACTTAACAATATTTTAATAATATTGTTAACAATAATATACAAATAATAATATTAGTAACAATTAGGGTTAATCATACTCATCATTATATGCATGAGACATCATCATTTATTAACCCTAGTCAACCCTGGTCAAACCTCGAACTACGGAATTACTGGAAATTCCTGAAAATTTCTAAGTATTCTAGTCGTTTTAGCACTATTGGTCGTATAAGCCTCTGGGCGTATGAGCACTATTAGTCGTATGAACACTGCTGGGCTTTTCACTCAACACTTAGAATTATCAACTGGTCATACGACCTGGTCGTATGACTACTGCTGGTCGTACCAACTCTGGACTTAGAAACATATTTGGATCATACGACCACTGTTGGTCGTATGAGCCCATACTTAGAAAGTTTTCACATGGTCATACGACCACTGTTGGTCGTATGAGTCCTGTGGGTCTCATACTTAGAAAATTTTACATTGTCATACGACCACTGTTGGTCGTATGAGTTCTGTGGGACATTTCAATACTTAGAAAATCCTGATCATACGACCACTGTTGGTCGTATGAGCACTAATGGTCTCATCACTTAGAAAAATCCTGGTCATACGACCACACTGTTGGTCGTATGACCACTAGTGGACTTACCAACTTTTGCTTATTTATTCTAAGTCCCATTTTCAGACACATTAGCATCCTACTCATATGTCTAATTCATAATCCAAGTCCCAAACATCAAAATGCCTAATTCTAAGCATATACACATGATTCTAGGCATAAATCTAGCATAAACATAAACATACATACAATCGTTCATACGGGTTTCAACCCAAACTTTATAAAAATATATTTACATGCATTTTCCAGCCCCAAACATTTAAAAACCAGTAAAAAGGGGTCTAGAACTCACCTTAGCTGCTCTTCAAGTTCAAACTCCCCTGCTCGAGCTTTTCCAAAGGACTTGAAAGCCTAGATGTGTCTAAAACACACAAACCCGAACACACATACACATAAGAACATGCATTTCTCGGTTTCTTAGCTCAAACACCACTTAAAAACACTAATTCTTACCTTGAATTAGATTTCTTCTTCTTTCTCTCTCTAAAAACCGAAGCCTCTGCTGTTTCTCTTTCTAAAAAGACGAATGAGGGTGTTTGACAGGCCAAAATGGGCGGCCATACCTCTTTATCCACCAACTTTTATTTTCTTTTGTCCTTTTGGCACTTCTTACCCTTTAACTTTTAGTTGACCTCAGTTTTCTTCCCTTCTCTTTCTATTTTATTCTTTTACTTCTTTAAAAGAATTTACGGGTGTTACAACGATTCATAAATGTAATCGTATGATTTTATTAATATTATTGTAGTGTTGTATGACTTTTATTTATATTTTAATGTACTTCTATGACTTTTATTTATATATTAATGTATTAGTTGTTTTTAAAGTTTAAAAAATAAATTTAGTTTAATTACAGAATATTTCAGCATTCTGCAGATGTTAAACAAAACAAACAGTCTTTTTCTGCAGACTGCAGACATTGGTCCACCTCTTCTACTGCAGATGTCTGCAGATGTGGTCCGCAGACTGCAGACATTTTCCTGTAAAAAACAAACAGCACCGTAGTCTTTGCTTTAAGGACTCATTTTCAACTTGTAAAACAGCTCTTTACTTTTTAGTTTCCTCAATTGTCTTTATGTAAAACTTTATGTCATTTTCTTGATTAAGTGCTACAACTTCGATTTTTTTCTTTATAACTGCTCTCATTTTGTTTTAACACACGATTAGCCTCAGTGCACAGTTTTAAGTCTTTTACCAAATTGTCATTATGATCTAACAACCTAGCAAATTTTAAATCTATGTTTTCTCTAAATTTATTACAATCAATACACACATGTTTATCAAAAGAGCTTTTTTAGATTCTACCTGTGTAGATGTATAGGTGCCAGCCATGAAAGCAGCCTGAGGTTATTGGTGTGTTGCAGATCCTGCATTCAGTTCATCCTCCACTAGGGGATCAACAGCAGCCATAGTTTCATTCACATCAGCGGTATCCAACTCAGCCGAGTTCTCCCCCTCACTCGCTGAGTCGTCATTCAGATCATCAACCAATGCAATGTTTGCTTCACCATCAGATAGGAAATAGAAGGACCAGTCTTGTCCTTCATCACCCTGTGCTACCATGGCTTTGGAGTCATAGCTGGTTCAAGCTACCTTTTTGTCCTTATCTTGCCTGTTGATTGAAGAAAACGGGTTGCCATTTCCTGTCTTTTTAGGTTTGACACACTCTCTCTTGAAATGGTCTTTTTCACCGCAGTTGAAAAAGGTGACTTTTGACTTGTCAAATCTAAAAGTAGTATCCTTTGTAGCCACCAGGTTCTGTCCCGTCTTCTTAACAAACTTCTTTGCTTTACGCACAGCACTAGCGAGAGCCCACATAATATCCATTCGTTCAAGCTCTGTTTCATCAATCTGCTCGTAATCTTCATCTGCTAGATGGCAATTTCCGATCTTTCCTGCAACTAACCCATCATACAACTGAACCACTGCAGCAAGTAAGTCCATATGTTCTTCGGCGACTTCGACAGTTACGTTGCTCAAGTTCTCTGTTTTAAACTTCGTTGAATGAGCTTCTGGAGCACTTAATTGGACACTTGATGATCCACCTGAATCATAACTTGAAGATGTACTTTGGATGTTTGCAGATGTGTTAGACACGAAAGCTGTCTGCAATGGTGAACTTGAAGACACATCAGTAGTAGGAGTCACATTGTAGAGAGACGGATTCTGTGTGTAGGTACCCTTTTTGGACTTGTACTTCTGTCGAACCTCTTCCTCTCTCAATTTCAGAATGAAGTCATTAATATCCAATGTTTCTAGCACTTGATTATGTCTCATAGTGGAAACAAATGAATCCCACTTATCAGGTAAACCATCAGCCATACTCGACACCTTTTCTTCCATAGACGTTTTAACCCCATGAGTGTGCAGTTCACTCATCAAATGATAGAAGCGATCATAATGTCGTCCAGACTCTCATTTCCAATAGACGAGAAGTTATCAAACTCCTTCTTCAAAGCTTTAGCGTTTAGAGACTTAAGTATAGGATTTCCATCATAACGTTTCTCTAAAGCCTTCCACAACTTCTTGCACTGCTTGTGTTCTGAGAACTGATGAAAAATGTCCTTTGGGATGGACTGTGTCAGCAAAGCATAGGCCTTCTTCTCAGCATTGTACGCAACTTTTGTGCTTCATTCAACTATTAGAGTCAGTGGAACACCGTCTGCTCCAACTGGCATAGTGTAGCCAGTCTCAATAGTGCTCCATAGGTTGGTGTCCACTCCATTTAAATGAATCTCAAACCGTTTCTTCCATTGAGGATATTCATCAAGTGACAGAAGCTTCAGTGGTTTGTTATGATTTCCGATCTCATTTTCCAGAAGCAAGAGATTCTGAATTCTGGAATCCTTCCCGGCTGAGAAAGCGAATTGCTGTTCGTCCATGATGACTTAGACTGAATGTTTGATAAACTGACTGACTGATGCGACTGGGGAGTGCGAATGAGATAGTCAGACGATTGAATTCACATGTGCGATTGAGGTCAATCGTGCGTATGAACCTATGCGTATGTGTTCAGTCGTACAAACGAACTATACAAATGAGCTGAACCAAACGAATGAGCTTAAACGTGCGACTGAAATAGACGATTGGACCAATCGTGCGACTGAGCTATGTGTATGGAGTTCAGTCGTGCGATTGGATCAATTGTGCGATTGAGACGTCTGACTTTGAAATTTTTTAGAATTTTTTCACTCGATTCGACTAAAATCACGATTTTGAAAACCCTAGTCGGCTAGAACTCAAAAAATACGAACTTTTGAACACATGCACTCGTAAAAATTGAAATTTTTAATGCAAAAGAACGGATCTTTTGATTGAAAACGTTGACTTTTGCAAAAACATGATTGAATCCACGTAGAATCTAGAGCCAAGGCTCTGATACCACTTGTTAGGACCGAGTACGAACTGGTACTAACCAAAACTACATGAAACCAGATCAAATAGTGTGGAATCCTATTTGATTGGCAATCCAATCAGGGAGAACGGTAATCCGATCAAAACTAATATTAGAAGACGTTAAGAATTGATTATCAATGATCAGAAACGCTCTATGAAGTTGGAAGGGATGACTTGGATGCTCTAGGATGGCTAGGGTTTTGAATTCTCGAAGTGTTTTTTTTCCACGAATTAAGTGGTATTTATAGGTTACAGTCTTCATTCGTACGACTGAGCCATGCGTATGGCTCAGTCATGCGATTGAGTCATACGATCCATTCACACGTACCGCTGACCCACACGATTGATTCATTCGTATGGATGAGTCAGTCTGATGACTCAATCTTATGGTTCAGTCGTGCGAATGGCCCATTAGCATGGTCCAGTCGTGCGACTGGATCATAAGACTTAGATAAACACATTTCTGAACCTTTAACAATGCAGAACTATGTCTAACACCTGTAAACCCATATAACATGTTCATATACGCTTGTAATAAACAATAATATAAATAGATATAACATTCAATAACCAATAAACATTAACAAAGAGTATTCATTTCATATATCAAAACATTACATCAATATAACAAAATGAAAGTCATTACATTTAAGCACACTAGAACTAGAACTAGGGACATGTGTGCCAACATAGCATTGTAACCTCTTATCGTACGCGGAACTTCATAATGAAGTCCATGGTGATATGCTCCTACTTCCACTCGGGTATATCCAAAGGTTAGATCTTCCTGTAGGGCTTCTGATGCTCCGCCTTCACTTACAAGCAAGTAAGGCACTAGCTCATGTACTTGGCTACATCACGCTTCATTCCCGACCACCAGTAATCTTTCTTCATAACCTGGTACATCTTCGTGGCACCGAGATGAATGAGTATCAAGTCTTATGAGCTTCATCCATGATTCATTTGAATGCTTACCCAAGCTCTTTGATAGACTCGTGGGGTACCGATTTCCTCCTGCTTCGTGCGTCGGGCCGGGCCTGTTCGGAGTATACTCTCAATTGAAACTTTTTACGCCTCAAAAAAGGGCTAAGCTTCAGTGAAAGAGATTAGGCCTCGGGCGGGCCAGTGGTCCATCTTTTTTAAGATTAAGATCGGCTTCAATCCATTCTTTCATTCGTCCCGAATATCTCCATAACAAGGGATCCACATCCCCCGAAGCGGGTTCTAACTCCGAGAGTGTTTTCACCCAATTCCGCGACTAGAACTTCATCCTTTCAGAGTTAAGACGATCTTCTTAACTCTGAAAGTGATGAAAGGTCTACTCACGGAATTAGGTGAGAACACTCTAGGAGTTAGAACCTAATTCGGACGAATGTGGGATCCTCGTTACGAGGACTTACGTGGAAGATCATGGATGAAGCTCATAAGACTCGATACTCCATTCATCCCGGTGCTATCAAGATGTACCATGATATGAAGAAGGATTATTGGTGGTCGGGTATGAAGCGTGACGTAGTGGAGTACGTGAGCAAGTGCCTTACTTGTTTGCAAGTGAAGGCAGAAATCGTACGAGAAAATCCAACCTTTGGATATACCAGAGGGAAGGGGGCATATCACCATGGACTTTATTACGAAGTTACCGCGTACCCCGAGAGGTATGATACCATATGGGTGATAGTTGATCGTTTGACGAAGAGTGCTCACTTCCTCCTGATCCGCGAGACGTACTCATCTGAAAGGTTGGCGGATCTGTTCATCAAGGAGATTGTAGCTTGTCATGGTGTATCGATGTCTATTGTATCTGATCGTGCCACTCGGTTACATCCAAGTTTAGGAAGAGATTCCACGATGTGATGGGGACAAGGCTACACATCAGCATGGCTTATCATCCTCAGACGGACGGTCAGTCTGAGAGGACGATCCACACTCAAGGATATGCTCCAAGCGTGTGTGATCGATTTGGAGGAAGTTGGGATGACCACTTACCGTTAGCTGAGTTCTCATATAACAATAGTTATCATGCCAGCATTGGTATGCCCCCTTATGAGATGCTATATGGTAGGGAGTAGGAGGACACCCTTTATTGGGGCGATATTGGTCAGAAGGAGTTGGGAGTATTGAGGTGATTGAGCTTCGACTAAGAAACTAGAAAAGATCAAAGCCTTTGTGAAGGCAGCTAAGGATAGATAGAAGTCTTATGCTGATAAGAGACGTAGATCGATTGAGTTCCAGGTAGGGGATAGAGTCATGTTGAAAGTCTAACCTGGAAAGGTATCATACGGTTAGAAAGCAGGGCAAGTTGAGCCTGAGGTATATAGGACCTTTCCGAATCATTGCTCGAGTGAGAGGTGGCCTATAGGTTAGAAATACCCGATGAGTTAAGTGGAATTCATCCGACATTCCATGTATCTCATCTGCGGAAGTGTTTAGCAGACGAGGATATGGTTGTACCACTGGAAGATATCGAAGTAGATGAACGACTCAATTATATGGAGCAACCAGTGGCGATCATTGATCGTAAAGAGAAAAGGTTAAGAAATAAAGTTGCTCCCCTTGTGCTGTACAGTGGAAGCACAGGAAAGGATCCGAGTCTACTTGGGAGACTAAAGAAGAGATGAGGCAGCATTACCCTCATCTGTTTCAGGAATAACAGGCTTCGGGGACGAAACCTATATAAGGGGGGTGGACTTGTAACACCCGGATATTTTAAGAAGTTGTAAAAAGAAGAATAAAAGTGGAAAATGCAACTACCCAAGTAGAGGGGTCAAATATGTCAAAAGTACAAAATTTTAATATTATTTTGTACATAGGTGGGCATGGCCGCCCATAATGCCCTTCACATCATTTTTTGCATTTAGATTTTTAGAGAGAGAAAGAGCAGAGTTCAGATTTTGAAGGAAGAACAAGAAGAAGTCGATTTAAGGTAAGAATTTGATGGTCTTTAGGTGTTCTTGACTGATTTTAGTTCGAGTTTATGCATATGTATGTGTATGTACGTTTGTGTGGTGTGTGGTGGGTTTTTAGGTGTTTGAGCTCATAACCAATGGGTTTGAAGAAATCTACCCGAAAGGTTGACAAAGTGAGTTTCTAGAACCCCCTTTTAACATGTTTTAACTGATTTGGGGCTGGAAATGCATGTAAATAGGTTTTCATAAAATGTGTGTATGTACCCGTATGTGTGTGCAAATGTGTATGTGGGTGGATGTATATCTTGGGTGAATATGATTTTATGATTATGTTAAGAATGTGTTTGTAGCTTAGAATGTAAGAACTAAGCTTAAAACATGTTAGATCTGAATTTGGGACTGAATTATATTGATTTGGTGCAAGTTGGTTGCCCATGCGCCTAAACAGTAGCCCATGCGCCCAACGGTCAAAAACTGCCTAAGTGTGCACAACCACCCAAATCCCATTCGCCTAAATAGTGCCCGAACGCCTAAGTGCCCATGCGCCTAAGTCAGGCCCATGCGCCTGATAGTGTCCAAGCTCCAAAGGCCCATGCGCCTAAGTGTTACTAATTTAAGTGAAAGCTCATACGCCCACATAGTGGCCAAACGCCTAAACAGGGTAGAAACGCCAAATAGTCCCCATGCACCCAAATACTTAGAATTATTTCTGAATTTTAGGGAAAACCCAGAATTTTAGGGTTTAACCTGATTTGACCTATGGGCTATGATTACCCATTTTAAGCATGATTATGAGTAGGGCTATGGAATGTATGATTGATGTATGGTAGTATAATATGTTATCTTTTAGTGGTATTCAAACGTATTTATATTATATTATAAAATACGTTAAATATTATGTTATTACTTTACGTAGTATGACAAATGTATAAAAGAACGTAAGGAATAATGTAACAAAATAAAGATAACAAAGATGAGAACTGAAAGTAAAGAAAGAAAGAATGGCTTGCAAGCAAATAGAAAGGAGGTGCACGACCACGTTGTCGTTAGCTCAACTGTGATGTGATGCGGGTTAGCTACCCTGAAGGATGCACATAGGGTCAATCATTAAGATTGACAAGACCTTTATGGTATGCCCTAGGTGACTGGGTCAGCTTCGTGCACAATGTTCAGGAGTTAATTACCACAGGCCCAGCACCAGATTCGTGCACAAGTTTGGGGTATTACCAAATGGTCTGAATGAATAGGAGAGATGACTTGCCCTAGGTGACTGTGGTGTCAGCTTCGTGCATAATTTTCGTGATTTAATTACCACAGGCCAGCATCAGCTTCGTGCATAATATTCAGGGTATTGTTCATCGATCCGTATGAAAGTAAAAGAACGACGTAACGTACGAAAAGAAAGTAATAACAATAAAAAGAATGATGTAACGTACGATACGAAGTATGAGAATAAAAGTAAGAGATAGTGTAAAGTACGAAACGAAAGAATGTATACCTAAGAGAACGTTAATGAAAAGCATGAGATGAAAGTAAGTATATGTAAGTGAATGCTAATGTAAAGAATGGAATAAAAGCACGAATAAGATGATGAAAGATAACGATTAATAATGGAAAATGATAACGATATTTTCTATTTGTACGTATGATGCATGATCGCGTATGAAAGCAATGAAGGGTTTTAACGAAAGTAAAGTATGTTATATTTTTATAAAACTAGAAACTCACTCAGCAACACTGACTTTTATGTATTTCTAGTTGGCAGGTGAGAGTTGCTGAGGATGGCACGGAGCAGCTACTTGGCATTTTTGGTATGGCATCCATTTGTATAACAATGATTTTGTGATGTAATGCAAATACGATATATTGTAAGAGTTAACTATATTGTATTACTTTGCAAAAGCTGTCGTTAATATGAAATGGTTTTAAGTAATTTCTGTTGTGATATTTAAATAATTGTATGTTTTATATGCAATGAATGACCAACTATGAGGTACCCGGGAAATGGGTCTTACATTATAGTATAAAATTAATAAAGCATGAAATTGGAGATCAATAGTCTTAGGTAGGAGGTTTACCACTCTTACTCTCCTAATGTTTTTAAAAAGCAAAAATAAACCATCTAAGGTAGGAGGTTTACCACTCTTACTCTCCTAAATAACAATCTTAAACTCAACTTCAAAAAAGGCATAATAGTAATTCTACATTGGAATCCAAAATCCTGTTGACATTGTTGCAAAACCTCTAAGGGATGGTATCAATGATCATGGAGAAATTTTGCTTTGAAGAAACACCATGCCTCTTTTTTATCATCCTCAAATCATCACACTACTAATCATTGATTAACAAACCATTAACCTGATTAGATGAAATATTCGAGTTGATTATACCATAAAAAACATTAGTTATTATCTCCATCAATTTGGAAAGAACTACCGATGTTTGTTAGATACTTGCATTCCACAAGATCAAAAATAATAAGGTTTGCTTATATGCCTTCCATCCTTCCATATCCTAGAAAGAGAGATCCTTTGATTACACTTCTAGATCAAAACAGTTGCACATTTTCAGCACATGATTAAGTTGCTCCTCCTCCTTCTTGTTTATTCGCTGATCTAATTTCTTATACTAAGTTTTATTATCTTTAGTTTGACTCATATTAGGAGGGTCCAAACCATCACAGAGTTGATGACATGCCTAACAATATCCTCCATTCCTTGTTTCATCAACTATCATGTGTAACACTTAAATGCGGTAAGGCCAAAATCAATAGTCAAGTTTTCAAAATGAGCAAGCTATAGTCTGAACAAAACTGAGGATGAGCAGTGAAGGAGGTTCCTCGACTAAGTAGTGAGGAAACCTCATACAAACCAAAATCAAATACACTTTACTAAGTTTTTTCCCATCATCTGAAGCATATATATATATATATACACATACATATACATACACATATATATAATTATATATGAAATTAGATAAGGGTTGTAGGTCTGCTGCCTGATAGAGGCATGTGGCACTCAGGTAGGTTATAAGTTTTGCCTGACTTGTTCCCTACCTTCCTGAGTTTCTTGCTAGTAGCCACAGCCTCTGCCTCAGGGCTTTCTTGAACTGGGGAGAGGGTAGGAGCCTTGTAGAGTCTTTTCCTTCTTCTTTCTTATTTGATTTAAGGAGCAGGTCTGCATCCTCAGCTCCTTCCACTCCTTTGATACTTTAATGTCAGCCAGTTAATTTAATTCTTACAAGGGAAAATATATGATTTCATCTATGTTGTAGTTCCTAGACCCCAGATAGTTCAATCTGGCTACCATCAACTTATCCTCTTAAGTGTTTATCTTTAAGTGTATGACTCAGGATGGAGGAGAGCTTTAGCCTTCATTGCTTGGTGTAGCACTTGAGCTCTGGCAAGAGACAGGCTATGAGAAAACCTTCACCAGCTGGTGCCTCACTGAGGGTACGGGGTGCTGAACTTGTTCCTATCTCAAGGTTCATAGGTTTAACTACTGGGCCTTTAACCAAGGTTTCCACTTTGTAGCTAATCTTAAGGTCCACCTAAGTATCCAGATCACCAACAATCTTGCATTCTAGCACTGTCTATGTAATTTAGGTCTTCTTTGAACTCTTCAAGCACCCTATCTCGAATCCTTTTAGCTAACCTTGCAGCTTGCCTGTGTTGACTTGGTTGGCAAGTGGAAGGTCAACCAAATAAGTGCTCTCATAGTATATTAGGTTTTGAAAGTGGAAGACTTCTTATTGCCTCTGAGATCTAGATATTTCTAGGGATCTTCTATCAACGTCGTACCTCCATCCACTATTGGATTTTCAGTATGGTAGGATGTGGTAGACATAGCCTTCGGTATTCCCTCCTCAAACAAGCTTTGAATCAGGTCTTCTACATAATGTTAGCCCGAGTAGTTGTTGATTATGGAAAACTACAAGTGAGGTGGTGAGTCCTCTATGTCTATACTCTTAGTGAACTCTCGGGTTTTGCGATTGTAGGTAGTACTTTCACTCCCTTGTTGGTAGCATCACCCTCTTGCACAGGGGGCTAAGGGTTAGGTCTACCACATACAAAGGTTCTTGTGGAACTGATTGAGTTTTCCTGACAAGTCTCCCAACTAACTTGCAATTGAGATCTATGATCTCAAGTTACTGTTCACTAATCTCTTTGTAAGGTAGCCACCTGAGATTCCATGTGATTTACGTTTAAACTAAATAGGTGCATGTTTTGACACGTTTACACCTTTAGTTGTAGACTCCCTCATCTTCATCAGAAGAATCATAGGGGATGAGAGAATAGGGCCAAAGTCATTTTACTCACCCCCAGCTTTGGGTTCTTGGCTGCTGGATTTCCCTTGTAGCAAGACAACTTTAACAGACATGTCAATGGGCTAGGTTGCCATGGTTGAGGTTTTAATAATGTAATCACTGTGAAAGTGAGAGCCTCTTTCATATGTACTTCCTGAAATGTTCAGGGATGTCCACCTTAGTTTGGGGTGGATGATGAGGGCTAGATATGGGTGATTCAGGAGCACTCGTATCTCCTTGAGCATGGGTGGAGAAGAGGGACTTATGGTACTCACTAAATCCCATATCCTTATCATCATGAAATTAAAGGTTAGGGAGGGTTGTTTTAAGTCTAATGGTTGGGATGGTAGCTTTCCCTGAAGGTTGATCACTTGAGTTTTAAGACTCAGAGTGATGGGTGTTAGACTTAGGCAATAAGGTCATTAGGATGAGCATAAGGAACCTTAGTACTGATCAAAGAAGTGATGAGAGTAGTCTGCTCCTTAAGGGAAGTGGGAGCTCTTGTTTCTACTTCCTCCTGTATGGGTGGTTATGTGGGGGCCTACTCAACCTGGGTAGATGAACATGGTTCGTTTGGATTTTCTGGTATAGTTGATGGTTATTTGTGGTTGAATGGGTGGTGCCAATGTAGAAGGTGTGGGTTCAATATTGGCAGGTGCTGCCAAGTTGTCACCCTGAGCAATGAGCTCTAACATTTTGGGGACCAGGGCTATTTCTACCTTTGGTGCAGGTCTTGGTTATGTGTGGTTGTGTGGGTCGTGTCGATGTAGAAAGTGTGGGTTCAACATTGGCAGGTGCTGCAATGTTGTCACCTTGAGCAAATGAGCTCTAACATTTTTGGGACCAGGCTGTTTCTACCACTGAGAAGCCAACAATGGACTTTTAATGTTTTCAAGATGTTGGGCTTCATCTATTCTAATTAAGAGTATTACCTGTTCCCCTTAACTGGAGCCCAGTTCATAGTTAAGAATATATTGAACATATCTAGGAAACATATAGTACTCTAAGGAGTCCAAGCTACCAAGCAGGTTTGTATAGACAAACTATGAATACTTGAACTTGACCCATTGAACAATCCCATGGACTATATATGAAAGGATCTCAGCATCTAGTTTGATCAATTAGATGGATTTGCAGCGGAAATAGTATACGAATTAGAACAAACAAGCAAGAACACACAAGATATATCAATGAAACAGTGCGGTTATAGAGAGAGAGAGAGAGAGATTTTTGCAAAAAGGTGTATATTCATTCAAGACACGCTTCGGAAAGTTTACAATTAGGTCATCTTTCCTTTTATAGGGAAAGATGACGTCAGCTGATGTCACTTGATAGTGACATCTAACCGTTATTACAAACAACTACTGAAGAAACTAAACTACTAAAGATGTCTAACAGCTGACATCTTCTTACAAAGATCTAAGTGTAAACTAACACTATAACTACTGAAAGAAAACTACTGAAGCTACAACGTGAAGAACATGCTCTTCAGACGTTTTACATAAAGCAAACTACTGATTGAAAACTACTGAAGTAGAAAAGAAAACTACTAAAAGGGAAACCATCACAACAACTGAAGGAATACAACTTCAGCTATTGTGACAACCTTTGAAGTCTTCAGTAATTGGAGAACAGCTGATGTAGTCTTCAGTACTTGGACAAAGCTAATGTAGTCTTCAGTACTTAGACAACAGCTGATGTAGTCTTCAGTACTTGGACAACAGCTAATGTAGTCTTCAGTACTTGGACAACAGCTGATGTAGTCTTCAATACTTGGACAACAGCTGATGTAGTCTTCAGTACTGGACAACAGCTGATGTAGTCTTCAGTCTTTGTACTTTAGCTGATGAAGTCTTCAGTTGTTGTCATCATCAGCTGATGAAGCCTTCAGCAGTTGTGATGTTTGTGGGACTTAAAGATTTTTCTAATCTGGCTCATTGGTTCTTTTGGTCCAACAAACTCCCCTGAACCAATGCAGCCAAAACATTAAACTTTATTTTAGTCCCACTTATTTGGCAGAAAAGTTGGTCTTTTTCTTCTAGATCAGCTCAGAAATGACCCATATAAGCATAGGCCAGGGAAGAGGTTTCAGTAGATATGATTGTCAAGGGATGGATGGGAACTCTGTCTTGGGGAACTAGACACAGAGCTGTTACCCCATCCATGAAACCTACTTCCCAACTATGAGTCTGTAAGACTCTCTTGTATAGGCCTCAAGGAAGACTATTTGTTCCTCCATGGTATGATCTTCAGCTTCTCCCTCAAAAATGATTCAGGCCCATAGAACTCAGATAGGTATTGACCTATTTCCCATTCTTGAGCTCCACTGTTGTTATTTCTCTATAAGCAAATTTATCCGGGTGATTACCCACAAGTAGCAAGTGGAGCTCATCCTTTCTGACTTCCTCAAGCTCTTATACACTAAACCCCTTTTCACCGTTCTATTTTCCAGCATCTTTTGTAGGGGCAGATTAGTTGTATAGGCTTTCTTGAAGTCTTCTAGGATTTCCCAGGGTGAAACTACAATGACAAGTGTGATCACTGCATCTATAATCTTTTTCACTTGGCCATTGTATCTCTGTGGAATGTTTTTCTTATGAATCCTATGAGACACTCTGGATCAAGCCAAATCCTTATTCTCTCTTTTTGATATTGAAAAGTATGTTTGAGAGCATATAATCTCTGAGCATGTTTCTTCATGGATATAATTGAAGAAGTGGTAGCATAAACTTTATCAACCCTTCTCAACATCTCCTCATCATGTAGTTTATGCTGGTGCTCTTCTTCAATTTTTACCTTCACAGTTTCCATCTGGAAGGCAGGAGTGATGGTTGTTGGTTTGCCTTAGGCAATGTAATGACAGCTGAAATAGGCAGCCTGTCCTCATCATCATCATCATCTTCTTCTTCTTCTTCAAGCCTCAACACCTTCTCTTCCTCTTCTTGGGGCATCATCGGCTGGCTATTGGTTTGTGGGTAAAGGAGTTGGTTTTGTAGGTTGTGGTGTTGGTTGGGTTGGTATGGGAGATTGCACAGGCGGGTTCTAGCATTTGGTAGTAAGAGAGGCTTTGGAGTGTTTGGCTAGTTCAGTCCTGCTCCTAACACCAGCTTCACTCAGGGCTTCTATTATTAGTCCTTTTGTGACTACCTCAGACGAACAGATCTTGGTGGTTATCCAAGATACTGTCCCTGGACCATGATTTAACTTCAAGGACTGATCTCCCCAGATACTTCGAAATGAATCTGGCCATAGCTTCTAATCTCTCCTTCTTGTTCACTATAGCCAGACCATCAGTTTTCAATCTCTTGAATCTCTAACTTCCTTATTCAGCATCTAGCTTAGCAGTGTCAAAGCCTTGCCTAAATAGCTGATCAATGATTTTATCCATTGACCTGCTGTGTGTTGGGCATCAGCTTCCTTGACAAGGTCTGCTAGCTTCTTTTCAGTCTCCTTTTCACCCCCTTCTTCTTTTGTATGTGACATGAAAATCTTTTTCACTTTCTGTCACCTTCTCCATTTCCTTTCCCTTCTCACTCTCCTTCTCATCTCCTCTACCATTCCTTCTCATTCTCCACCTCTTTCTCTACTTCTTTCTCCTTTTCTTTCTCTTTTCCTCTTCAACTCTCTTCCTTTTAATTGCTTTCACTGACTTAGACCCCCCTTTTTGGTTGCATGGTTACAGGGGTTTGAATGTCAGAAAGCCTCTTTGACACAACATCATCAACCAGGGTTTTTAGATTTGTGGAAAGCCTCTCATCAAGGGCTTGATTCATAATTTCAGTGATTATGGGGGTGATAAGAGGCAAGGAAGATTTAAAGGTAGCAACCATTTGCTCAGAGGGGTTCTGTGCCTGAGAAATGGTGCCAGAAGCAGAGGCTGGTGGCTGAGTATGGGAGTGGCTCTGTGTGTGGGAGACCTTCAGGAAGGTGCCATCTGTGGGTGAATGGTGGCAGATGGACTTGATTCATGAGAAATTTTGGCAAGTAGTTCTTTGAGTCTACTCACCTCATCCTCAAGAATAGTATGTGAGCTAAAACATCATAGAAGAAGCTCAGGTCATCATCAGTGTTAGCTGAATCACCTAACCTCCTGATTATCAGGATGTACCTTGCTGAGTGTGGCTCAGTAATCACATGTGCCCCTTTGTCTTGGAACTGGGGACTTTCCTGCCTCAGGATGAAATCCTTCATCAGCAGTTGCCTCTAGTGAGGACTTAGAGATAATACTAGCTTCACCTGTTCATGTGCTGAATCAGTAGAAGTGGCAGCCTCACCAGATGTTCTTATCTCCTCTTCCACACTAGGAGATAGAACATTGTAATCTCTGTGCTGTGGGTTCTCAGTAATACTTGGATCCTCCCTCTCATTGGTTGGGGTTTTCCCACTTGTGATAGGTGCCTGGGGAGAGGGTGGAGTGTTGAGCTGAGTCAGCACTTAGTAACTATAAGTGTGGACTTTGTGGGGCGGTTGCAGTGGGAGATAGGGGTGAAGCAGTTTGCACCTGGGGAGATTGGTGCTCTTCAATGGTAACCTTCTCAAGTGAGAAAGGTTCCAGATATGTGGCTACCCCTGAAGTGGTTGCTGCAGGATCCTGTTGAGAGGATAACTGAGCGGTTGGGTGGTTGAGTCATTGTAACTACTGGGGGATTACTTCCAGTAGTTACTTCCTGCATTGGTGTGTGCAGGGGCATCCTCAGGAGACTCATCTCCCTGAGTAGCCTTTTGGGCTTTTTCTGTTTGGGTTGGTGGGGACTTGGATTTTAAAGAGGAGGCTGTGGGTTCCCGCTGCTTGGGTTTAGCAGCTTGGCAGCCTGTTTGAGGTGTTGGTGAGTGTTGCCTGGAGTGTACTTCAGGCAATACAGCCAGAGCAGGGACTCCTAGGCCAACAAGTCCCTCAGCTTGAAGCTGGTTTTCAATGATGGCCATGAGAAACCTTGGATATAATATCCATCTGTTAGCCAGAGGTTTCAAAGCCATGTCTTTTAGTTCCAGAAATATAATTTCAGAAAAAATTTAGACTTTGTTGCTCAAGGATAGAATACAATACCTGTTGCCAGCTGGAAGACATTGATCCCATGAAGAAGTTTGGGGGCAAGACAGACATTGACCATGTGAAAGATCAATCGTTCAGCATCATGGAAGTGCTTTTTAAGGATGGTAGAAGCACGGAGGTCACCTTGATATACATGGTGGGCGAAAAAGATAAGTCAGTGTGCCCTTTGGATACTCAGTGATAAGGTGGCATCATTCAGATTTAGGGTTTGGCGAATGATTTCAGAAGTGATGACCAACTTTTGTTGGTTGACGAACGAATGGAGAGAGACCTCGGTGTCATTCTCTCCAGTTGTGAGGGTGACGTTCGTCCAGAACTGGTTTAGGCATTCGGCATAGATGTTTGGATTGAGAAGAAAGGTCGTTTTGTATGGAGAATCGACCATCAGATCGATGGCATTATCAAACTTTGTCAAAATGATGATTTAGTGAGGTAGGCTACACAGTCGTGGCGTGGTTTAAGCTGCATGGTCGCCATTAATGTGAGAGAGAGAAGTTTCAGAGTTTTGAATGTTAGGTTATGTGAGAATGAAAAACTCTGAAGTTAGGCTTAGGTATTTATAGGGTATGGTTATGAAACGGCCGATAGAAAACGACTGAAGGTTTGGGTTAGTCATCAGGTGTTTGAAACAACTGATGACATGGTTTTAACCTTCAGAGGTTGTAAACAACTGAAGACTTGGTGTTAGTCATCAGTAGTTGTAAACTACTAAAGACATGTTTTGGCTTCAGTTGTTGTAAACGTCTGAGACTTGGTGGTTAGTCATCAGTAGTTGAAACTACTGAAAACATGGTTTGTCCTGCAGAGGTTGTAAACGACTGAAGATTTGTTGTTATCATCAGTAGTTTAGAACTACTGAAGAAGTGGTTTCATCTTCAGAGGTTGTAAACAACTGAAGACTTGGTGTTAGTCATCAGTAGTTGTAAACTACTGAAAACATAGTTTTGGCTTCAGTTGTTGTAAACGACTGAGGACTTGGTGTTAGTCATCAGTAGTTGAAACTACTGATAACATGGTTTGTCCTTCAATTGTTTGATATGAAACAACAGAAGTTGGAATCAGCTGAAGAGTAAATTTATTCATCAGCTGTTGTCGTCAATTCATACTTTCAGTTGTTTCATTATGAACACAAACTTACTCATCAGACTTTGTCTGATTTTCAGATGTTTCATTGGCCATCAGTTCTTTTGAATATGTATTCTTCAGCTCTTGTGAACAGATGTTCAGAAGATCTATGAAATAAATAATCTTTTAGAACTTGTGAACAAATATGTCTTCAGTATTTATGTGTAAGATTACACATCAATACTTGTGGACAAAATTTTTTTTCAGTACTTATTTGTGAAAAATAGGCATCAGAAGTTATAACCACATCAGTAGTTGTAACTTCATCAGTTCTTTCAACAAATAATGTACTTCAGTACTTTGAAGTATTTTAGTCTTCAGTAGTTATGAAAATTGCTGAAGACTAAATAACTCATCAGTACTTATTTTGACTTTTGTATACTAATGCTCATCAGTACTTGTGATCTGAGAGCATCAGTATTAGTCAATTTCTTCCAGCTGCAGCATACCAAGCCTTAGCACTAGATTTTGAAAAGTGGCACTATCTAAAGGCTTAGTAAATATATCTGCAAGCTCATCAGCAATAGGAACAAACTTTGGATCAATCAGACCTTTTTCATAACAATCCCTTATAAAATGATGTCTGATCTAATATGTTTGGTCCTGGAATGCTGGACTGGATTCTTAACAATACAAGAGCTGAACACTATCCATTAGTAATGGAGTCTTAGTCTCTGTAATGCCATAATCCAATAATTGATTCTGAAGGCAGAGTACCTGGGATGTACAACTTGCAGCAGTAATGTACTCTGCTTCAGCAGTTGATGTAGCAATTGAAGTTTGTTTCTTACTCTGCCAAGAAACTAAACAATTGCCTAGAAATTGGCATCCACCAGAAGTTGATTTTCTGCTCACTTTGCACCCTGCATAGTCACTATCAGAGAAAGCAACTAATTTGCAAGAATGCCCATTGGAATACCAAAGTCCTAGAGATTGAGTTCTTTGCAAATATCTAAAGATCCTTTTGACTGTAATCAAATGGGATTCTTTAGGTGCAACCTGAAATCTAGCACAGACACAAGTTGCAAACATAATGTCTGGTCTAGAAGCTGTAAGGTACATCAAGGAACCAATCATACATCTGTAAAGGGTTTCATCAACCGCTTTACCTTTCTGATATACATCCAGTTGTGTGGTGCTGCTCATGGGAGTAGAACAGGGCTTACAGTTTTATAAATCAAGCTTATTCAAAAGATCTTTTGTATATTTGGACTGATGAATGAAAGTTCCATCAGTTCTTTGTTTGATTTGCAAACCCAGAAAGAACTGTAATTCTCCCATGGCATTCATTTCAACTTTTATTGCATTAACTTTGTAAATTCATCACACAATTATGGATAAGAGGATGCAAAAATAATATCATCAACATAAATTTGAACAAGTAGCTTATGTTGTCCACTTTCTTTATGAATAAAGTCTTATTAATGGAGCCTCTAGCGAAATTATTTTGAAGAAGAAAATTAGATAATGTTTCATACACCCAATCTGGATGTTAATTATCCTCAAAACCTGGTGGTTGACACACATAAACCTCTTCTTTATTTTACCATATAAAAATGCACTTTTGATATCCATTTGAAAAACTTTAAGATTATGGAAAGCAACATAAGCTAAGAACAATCTAATTGCCTCCAGTCTGGCTACAGGGGCAAATGTTTCATCATAATCAATACCTTCTTCTTGTGCAAACCCTGTACAACCTGTCTGGCCTTGTTCTTAATAATTTGGCCCTTTAATCAGTTTTATTCCTAAATACCCATTTAGTACCTATTGCACACTTACCTTGGGGTAAAGGAACTAGCTCCCACACTTGCTGCTTTTTGAACTGAAGAAGCTCAAGCTGCATTGCTTCACACCCATCCATTGTCTCTTAATGCAACATGATAGTTCTTTGGCTCTTGCTGACTGATTAAGAGAGCATAGAAGTAGAAATTGGACAATTGACTTCTGGTTGAGACTCCAGCATTGATATCACCAATGATTTGAGACATTGAGTGATTCTTCAGCTCTTGATAAACAGTGAGATCTGTGCAAGTGTTTGTAGGACCTTCAGCAGCAACAGATGGTGATGCAGATTCTTGAAACATATAGGAGACGGCAACTCAAATGAAGTAGATGATTCAGAAATCTCATCAGTATTTGTTGTGGATGGAGCTGCTGAAGCTACAGGAGCATCAGGTTTAGATGATTCAGAATCTCATTAGCATTTGTGGGTGGAGCTGCTGAAGCTACAGGAGCTTCAGCAGCAACAGATGGTGATGCAGATTCTTGAAACCATGTAGGAGATGGCAACTCAAATGAAGTAGATGATTCAAAAATCTCATCAGCATTTGTTGTGGATGGAGTTGCTGAAGCTAGAGGAGCATCAGGTTTAGATGATTCAGGCAGTTGATCACTAAACCTGAAAGGGTGAGTACTGTCAGCATCATCATCAGTACCACCAGGTGGAAGACTATCAGCATCAGGAACTGCAACAGCTGGATCCTGATAAGGAACATATTGCAGTATGTTCAAATCAAATAACGCCATAGGGTTTTGTGGAATCTTGTCCTTTGGAGATTCATTAAACTTCACATGCAAAGTCTCTTGAACTATCTTTGTTCTGCAGTTGAAAACTCTGTATGCCTTGCAAGTAGATGAATAACCACAAAATACCTTGCATCCACCTTTGATGCGAACTTCTGGAGTGGATTGTTTGTGTTGAGAATGTAACAGGGACACCTAAATGCTTTGAAGAAGGAAATCAAAGGGGCCAATGATGTAGCACTTCATAAGGAGTCTTCATCAACCTCTGATTTACTAATTCTCTATTTTGCACATAGCAAGTTGTGTTGATAGCTTCAGCCCAAAAGGTCAGTGGCAAATCGGAATTAGCCAACATTGACCTAGCAGCTTCAATAAGGGTCCTATTCTTTCTCTCCACCACTCCATTTTGTTCAGGAGTTCTTGGAGAGCTGACTGCTGCCGCTTGATTCCCTTTGCACAAGTATGAATTCATCAAGTTGTGCAATTCTGTGTCATCATATCACTCCTCACACACTTGACAGGAAGGGAATACTGCTTCTCCACATACAACACAAAGTACATATTAGCTTGTGCAGCTTCATCTTTGGAATGCAAGAAGAAAGTCCATACAAATCTGGAGTAATCATCCACAATTACCAGACAGTATTTCTTCTTTGCCATGCTCATCACTCTGACAGGACCAAAAACATCCATATGCAATAATTGCAAGCAGGCAGTGGACTTTGGCTCTTCTATTGGAGGAAATTATACTTCGTGGTTGCTTCCCCTTGAAGCAGGCAGAACAGTTGTCATCACATTTGAACTCCTTCATAGGCAATCCTCTTACTAAACCATGGTGAATCAGTTGGTTCATGTTTTTGAGATTCACATGACCAAGCCTTCTATGCCATAGAGTAGATTCCTGAGGAGAGGCCTTGGAGAATAGGCAAGGATGGCCTTATAGATAATTTTTTGAGAGATCTAAGGCATGTACTCTTCTGTCCTGTTGGCCTTCAGGAGAGTATGTTCATCCAACACCTTGTCAATCAAACTCAGAACTTTAGAAGATAGAATCCTATAGTTCTGACTAGTGAAAAGGGCAACATGGCCTTTATCACACATTTGACTGATACTCAAGAGGTTGTACTTGAGATTCTCCACATGGTTAACATCATCAACCTTATTTCACCATGGAAACAAAGCCTTTGCCGATGACGTAACCCTTAGCATCACTGCCAAAAGAAACAAACCCCTTCTTTCCTTGAGAGTAGTCATAAGAAGAGAGCTGCTCCTGTCATATGCATAGATCCTCCACTGTCTACATACCAGATGCTTCTTTGGCATGCTGAAGAACCCTGCATTTATCACAGAAACTAGTTAGTTTTTGAGACCCAAACCATTTTGGTTTTGGGTCTGTTTTCATCAACAGATGTTACACTAACTTGTTTGTCATGAGTAACAGTCTGAAGTGATGGAGATGGTGTAGAAAAGGATTCCTTTGGCTCGGATTTCCTTTTCTGTGGTTTAATCATAAGAACATCTAGTTGGTTCACTCTCCCCAATAGATGTTGAACCATCATGACAATGTGTCTGAGTCTGATTGTTTGCTAAAGCTTTCAGCTCATCAGACACATCAGCTCTTGACTGTGATGGATTCCTGTGTTGCACCATCTTCCTTCGAACACCCCCAGCTGTTTCCTGATTAACCCCTTCCTTCTTTTTGGATTTCTTTAAGGGCTTTGGGGTTTCAGGTTGAGATGTTGCTGGTACAAACTTGGTTTCAAACTCATCTTCCGTTTTGTTAATTTTCTTTTTAATGTTTCTTATTTTGATTGAGTTTAGAACCCTTTCTTTACCAGCAATCATCAGTAAAATAATGAATAAGCCACATATTTCACATGGCTTCTTCTTCATCTTTAGTTGATCATCCGCTAAAGAAGATGAAACTACTGAAGATTTGTTCTTCAGTACTTTGTTCCTTTCAGTACTTGTGTAGTACTGAAGGATTTTCAACTACTGAAGATTTGTTCTTCAGCAGTTTTCTATCAGTACTTGCAGTTTCTTCCTTTCAGTACTTGCAGACTTCCTGATAGATTCTTATAGTTTTTAAACCCTTTCTACTTTCAGTAGTTGGGTTTGTTCTTTAGGTGTTGTAACTTTCTCTTCAGTACTTTCAGTACTTTGTGAGACAACACCTGAAGTGATCAACTCTTTCCTGATCTTGTGATTGTCAGCATTGGAACCATCAATATCAGCTGATTGGTTCTCTGAGGGATTAATGCTGACTTCATCCTCTAATATTGGTGCATTATCAGAAGATGAATCACATGATGAGGTGGATTGGTTATTGCTTTCTCCTTCAGATTCTACTTCAAACCTGGGAGTAAAATCTGTAGGAGGAGTAGTGCGATTATAACCAATTCCAAACTTCACATTGGAAGCTGATTGCTTGTTGAGAAGCATTTCAAAACCCTTGGAGGAAGTTACCCAGCGGTCACACTTTACCTGGGTAGCTGCAAGTGTTTCTTTGAGGTCCTTATACTTCTCTAGAAGTACCTCTTCCTTTGCCTTATCATCAGTGATTTGGCATTTTAATTTGTAAATCTCATCATTCTTTCCTTTAACACAGACTCAAACTCAGCTTTTCTTTTGGAAATTATATTCTCTAGCTCAAGATTTTTGTTAATTAAAGCTACATTTGCTTCTCTAATAGATGCAAATGCAGCTATGCATGATTCAGAATATAACTTGGCCTTGGCCTCTGAAGATACCTGTGATACCTGTGATACCTGTGATAAAGCATTTGAGGATGAACCATCAGTGGACTCCAGGGCCATGAGAGCAAGATTTCCAAAAGGATTATCACCACCATATTGACCAGCACCAGGAAACAGTTGTTCATGACAGACATATCATTTGGTAAACTGCTCCAGTCAATAACTCTAGGGGTGAAAAAGTTGTGTTATTGTGAGGTTGAGATTGTTGATGAGATTGAAATGGTTGAGGCTCAGAATGGGCATGTGGTTGTTGAGCAATGGGTTCTTGAACCTGGTTTGGCTGAGGCATGTAATAGCAGGGATAAGGATATGGCATTGACCTTGAGGGACAAAATATGCAGGTAATGATTGAGCTTGTGATGGATGAACAGAACTGGTGGAATGTTGCCCTTTGTTCTGTGAGCTATTGCTTGGGAAAGTCACAAAGGGTGCAGATGAGTTAGATCCAGATGATCTACACTCTCTTGCAAAGTGTCCAAGCCTATGGTCAAAACCAACTTTGGTTTTGCCAGAGAGACCAGGGAATTTCCTGCCAGTTCTTTTGTAGATCTTTTGAGATCTGATATTTATCATTGCCATTTGGCTCAAAATATCCATCTCTTCCAGATCATCATCTGTAATGCCCTTCAAATCCGCCATCAAAAAGCACAAATTATCACTGCTACCACCTGAATTACCATCTACACCAACAAAAGCATGTTCTACATTAGTAGAGAAATCAATATGCCCATCATAGGCACTTTCTAATGCAGCATACTCTGACTCCTGACCTATCAGTGCAGTATTGCCTGAGACAAAGTCATCAGTGAGCTTTCTAGATGAGGACAACTTCCTTTTTTGTTCTATCTCTCTTTCAAATGTCAGCAGTTTCCCATGAAGTTAGGTGAGAGATAGAGTGTCTAGATTTGCACTGGAGCGTAGGACAATAGTGTATGTGTCCCATCTCTCAGGCAGGGATCTGAGGAATCGGTTGTTCATCTAGCTGTTTGAATACTCTTGTTTAACCATTTTTAGCTCAGAAATCAAACATGAGAATCGCTCAAACTGTTGAGTCAGAGTCTCACCCTTCCTATGAGAGAATGCCTCCAAATTGTTCTTTCAAAGCAACCCAGAGGTCATGAGCAGTTTCATGATGCATAAGCCCTGAATAGATTTCATTAGGTAGTGCCATGGCCAGAATTCCATGGGCTTTAGCATCAATCTCAAACAGCTTTAGATCTTCATCCAAATATTGATCAGGTTTCTTCGGAACCCACTCATTTGTTTCTGGAAGACTCACCATAGGATTGTATGGTCCATGCACCACTGATTTCCAACAACCAGCACTATTGATAGACAGATGAATGGAGCATACGTCGTTGCCATATGTTATACTCACTCCTAACAAGCATCGGAGGCTTTGTTGAGGAGCCAGTATTGTGAGGATCATTTATTGGTGTCTCCATTGCACAAATTCAAGCAAATTCAAATTAATTTAAACAAATCTAGCTCAAAACCACATAGAACCTCAAACTGAATGACAAGAAGCAGCAGAAACTCAATATCTATAACCGATTCTAGCAAATTTGCTAATTCGATCAAACGTAGATATCAAAACAGCAGTTTCAATGATCAATTGTTAAATCGATCAATGATTAACCAGCTCTGATACCATTTGAAAGGATCTCAGCATCTAGTTTGATCAATTAGATTGGATTTGCAGCGGAATAGTATACGAATTAGAACAAACAAGCAAGAACACATAAGATATATCAATGAAACAGTGCGGTTATAGAGAGAGGGAATTTCTGCAAAAAGGTGTATATTCATTCAACACACGCTTCGGCAAGTTTACAATTAGGTCATCTTTCCCTTTATAGGGAAAGACGACGTCAGCTGATGTCACTTGACAGTGACATCTAACCGTTATTACAAACAACTACTGAAAGAAACTAAACTACTGAAGATGTCTAACAGCTGACATCTTCTTACAAAAGAGCTAAGTGTAGACTAACACTATAACTACTGAAAGAAAACTACTGAAGCTACAACATCTAAAGAACATGCTCTTCAGACGTTTTAAATAAAGCAAACTACTAATTGAAAACTGTTGGTAACATGTTCCCAGTTCTAGTCTAGTGAGCTTCAATGTAATAGAACTTCTTCTTGTAACACATATGTAACGTTTGATCATTATAATGAGAATCTCTTCCATTTATGTTTATTGGTTGTTTACATGTTATATCTATTCATATCAATTATTAGTACACGCATATATGACAATGTTATATAGGTTTACAGTTATTAGACATAGGTTTAAACATCAAAGGTTCAAGAATGTGCTTAACTAAGTAATCTGATTCAGTTGCACGACTGGACCATGCGAATGGGCCAATCGCACGACTGAACCAGGTGATTGAGTCAATCGTACGATCGAGTCATAAGACTGACTCAGTCGTCCGAATGAACCAATCGTATGACTCAGTCGCACGACTGAGCCAGTCGCTTGGCTCAGTCGTACGAATGATAGCTGTAACTTATAAATACCACTTAATTCATAGAAAATGCATGACTTAAAATACTTGTAACCCTAATCGACCCAGAGCGTCCTGTTCGTCCATTCCAAGTTCATAGAACGTCTTAGATCATCCCTAGTCCAATTTAGGGAAGGCATTGACTTAAAATTTGCTAGGTTGTTAGATCACAATGATAACTTAGTAAATGATCTAAAATTGTGCTCAAGGGCTAACAAAGTGTTAAAACAAAATGAAAACAGCTATAAGGAAAAGGTTGAAGCATTAAAGAAACAATTAAAAGAGACTGAAGTTGTTGCACTCAACCAAGAGAATGATATTAAATCCTATTTAAAGACCATTGAAGAAACTAAAAAGGATAAAGCAATTTTACAAGTTGAAAACGAGTCTTTAAAACAAAAACTTCATAGTCTTGCGAGCTCATCGCATATTTTGAAAAACTTGGTTAAAGAGCGCAACAACGGGGAAGGTTTGGGATACAAAGTTGGGCCTCCACCACATGAGATCCTCTTGAACACCAAACAACATCAATTAATGATAACCCCATAAAGGATCATGTGGTGACCACTCCTCTGGTCATCGATCCGGACACAACAGTTAACTCTGCCCCTCCGGTTTCTGACCAGAAAGCATCATCATCAGGCACAACTGACATACAAGTCATTGGAAACCGGGTGGACGAGAATGTTCAAGCATCCTTTGGGTTGGGTCAAAAATCGACTACCACACAACCTAAGATTTCCAAAACCACTCAATCTAAATTAGTGAAACAAGAAACCCCTCATCTTTCAAGACAAAACACACATAATGTTAAACAAGTTAATTTGTCAAGGGAGGTGAAAGTCTTAAAAGTGAGAACAAAAAGAAAGAACCTGAAGTTTACTCACCGCCCCGCAAGAGATCTCCTAGCCCTGATGAATGGAGGTCCTGCTATACTTGTGGACAGCGCGGTCATATTTCTACAAATTGTCCTCGCTATCAGACTCCAAGAATTAAGGTTGAGCTGAACAACAAAGTTAATCTAGATTCAAAACAGTGATTTAAGACTCCTGTTAGATCTAAAACACCTATTAGGTCTAAAACACCTTCTAGGTCGTTTTCGTCTCCTCCATGCCAAAGGCAACACAGACAAGTCACTGACAAGTCTGTGATGCCAGCGGCAAAAACCTGTTTCTGAATCTAAACCATATGCTCAAACTGTAAATCAGTCTAAGGTTTATCCTTTCACAGGGATGGTTTGTGGAAAGCCAAAATGACTGATGTGTCTGAAAGCAAGGACAAGCTGAAAGTTGAGATTCCACCCACTGATAAAGGACAGTGGGTCGAATTCATGATGGTTGATTCCTCTGGGAAACCCAAGCCAGTCAAGGCTTGGGTCCCCCTCCTTAACTGATTATTTCTCTTATGTGCAGGTTATCCGCTATAGTGCGTCTACAAATACATGAATAGTAGATAGTGGAGCTTCCAGGCACATGACAGGAAACAAGTCTCTCCTTTTCAATGTCAAACAAATTAAAGGGGGACACGTTTCCTTTGCTGGTAACAAAGGAGGCTACATTACTGCTCAAGGCGAAGTTGGTAATGAAAAGGTAAGGTTCGACAAGTCAATTTTGTTCAGCGATTAGAAAACAATTTGCTCTCAGTGTCTCAGATATGTGACAAGGATTTCAAAGTGATGTTTGACAACCGCAAGTGTTACATACTGAAGAAAGAGATGGAGATTCCAGAGGAGCAGGTCTTAATATCAGCATCCAGGTACAATGATCTATATGTATTGGATATGTCTAATGCTTCTTCCTCTGATTCTACAGTTCAGTGTTTCTTATCCAAAGCAACAGAAAAAGAATCCATCTCATGGCACAGGAAAATGGGACACATTAATCACCGGAAGATGAATCATCTGATTCATAACAACTTAGTTGAAGGAGTTACTTTCAAGAACTTCCAACTTCCTGATTTTTATGTCTCGTGCAAGAAGGGAAAGCAGACCAGGAAATCTCACAAGACCAAGCACGTCAATTCTATCGAGATGCCCCTGGAGCTACTACACATGGATCTCTTCAGTCCAGTCAGCACGAAGAGTATCGCTGGAGACTGGTATTGCTTCGTTGTCACTGATGACTACTCACGATTCTCGTGGGTGATGTTTCTGAAAGCAAAGTCAGAAACCTTCGACTCATTCAAAGTGCTGGTCACCACTCTTGAATCACTTTACAAGCTGAAGGTTAGGAAAATTCGCTCAGACAATGGAACCGAGTTTAAGAATCAGTGGATGGATGCTTTCTGCAAAGAAAAGGGAATTGTTCATCAATTCACCTCTGCATACACACCACAGATGAATGGAGTTGCTGAGCGAAAGAACAGGAGCTTGATCGAGACAGCCAGGACCATGTTGGCAGACTCAAAACTGCCAGTGCAGTTCTGGAACGAAGCTGTTGCCAATGCATGCTACACACTCAATCGTGTGTCAGTAGTGAAAAGGCACGGGAAGACTTGCTATGAGTTACTATAGAAGCGTAAGCCTAACCTGGAGTATCTGGAACCTTTCGGTGCTCCTTGTACGCTTCTGAAGAAAACTCAAGAGGGCAAGTTCAATGAAAAGACAGATCAGGGGATCTTTCTGGGATACAGCATATCCAACAAACGAGTTTACAACAACTCTACCGGTCAGGTAGAAGTATGGTGTAATGTTGATGTTCAACGTTTCACCATCCCCCCTGCTGGAAAAGGTCCATCGTTATTCTTTGACTACGATGGCTTTTTCAAATCATTTCATTTTCCTCAGTAGATTCAGATGATGATATTGCTACTCAGATGATGCACGATGTTCTAAACTCACCAAATCTGGATACTAGCAATGCAACACGTGCAAGTGGTTCATCAGGATCTGCCACAGCTGATCGGGATGATAGTGAGGACTCTTCAGATGATGAAGAAGCAACTGAAACCAGCAATGCACCTAATGTTGATCAAGAAGGAAGCTCTTCAGCTGCTGAACCTGCATCTGGAAATACAGATACTGAACTTCCAGTCACAACTTTGGACTCTGAAGTTGTTGTTCCTACAACTCCCATGACTAGGATCAGTACGAATCATCCGCCAGATGCTATCATTGGTGATCTTCACTCCGGCGTGTAGACTAGAAATCGACTGTATACTGCTGATTACGCTGAAGTTATGGAAAAGGGCTATGTGAATGACGGGGCTTACAGATGTTTTGTTTCTCAAATTGAACCCAAACATGTAAGCGACGCCCTTAAGGATGAAGCCTGGGTCCATGCTATGCAAGAGGAGTTGCTACAGTTCAAGAAACTTGGAGTGTGGACTCTTGTTGACCGACCTAGAGGAGTCAAAGTAATTGGTACCAAATGGGTACTAAAATGCAAGAAGGATGACCAGGGTGTTGTTATCAGAAACAAGGCACGGTTGGTCGTTCAGGGCTTCAGACAAGTCGAAGGAGTCGATTACAATGAAGTCTTTGCCCCAGTAGCTAGAATGGAAGCTATCCACATCTTTCTAGCCTACGCCTCTTACATGAAGATCAAAGTCTATCAACTAGATGTTAAGAGTGCATTCTTGCATGGAGAAATCCGTGAAGAGGTCTATGTAAGTCAACCCGAAGGATTCAAAGATCCTTATCATCGGGACAGAGTCTACAAGCTAGACAAGGCTCTGTATGGGCTACATCAGGCTCCTCGCGCTTGGTATGAAAAGCTCTCTACCCATCTATTGAAGCACGGCTTTCGCATAGGTGTGATTGACTGTACATTGTTCATTAAAGAAAAGGATGGTGATTTGCTTATGGTGCAGATCTATGTGGATGACATCGTCTTCGGTTCCAGAAACGAAGAGTTGTGCAAAGAATTCGAATCTGTGATGAAGGCAGAGTTTGAAATGAGCGCCATGGGAGAAATGAAGTTCTTCCTAGGATTACAGGTGGATCAAACCCCTGCCGGCATCTTTCTGCATCAGACTAAGTATGTAGGTGACATTCTTAGTCGTTTTGATATGGAAAATGTCACTGCTGCTGGTACCCCACTCGCCACAAATCATGATGTGGCTCCTGATGAGAATGGGGATTTGGTGGATGCCACCATGTATCGTGGGATGATCGGATCTCTCATATATCTCACTGCCTCGCGTCCAGATATCATGTATGCCACATGTTTATGTTCTCGATATCAAGCGAAACCCAAAGTAAATCATCTGATTGGAGTCAAGAGGATTTTTCGTTATCTGAAGGGTACTCCAACACTGGGGTTGTGGTATCCTCATGATGATGACTTTGAGCTAACGGCGTATAGTGACTCGGATTATGGAGGCTGCAAAATGAATTACAAGTCTACGTCAGCAGGATGTCAATTTTTTGGGAGAGGATTGGTAACTTGGTAGTGCAAGAAGCAGATATCAGTTGCTCTATCTACCTGTGAAGCTGAATACGTTGCCGCCGCTAGCTGCTGCTCTCAAATCATTTGGATACAACAGCAAATACGGGACTACGGTTTGCATTTCACTTCTACTCCAATATTTGTTGATAATTCTACTGCAATTGCAGTAACTAAAAATCCGGTCCAACATCCTAAGACCAAACACATAGGCATCAAGTATCACTTCATACGCGACTGCTATGAAAAATATTTAATTGATGTGGTCAAAATTAACACGGATTTTCAACGCGCTGACCTCTACACCAAACCATTTGATAAACCCAGATTTTTCTATCTGGTAGAGGTCAACGGGGTTAAAAAGAAAAGTGATGTTATATTAGAAGAAACAGATACATAGTCCGACACCTGTTTTTTATTTATTTTTAGTATTTCTTTTATTTTAATTTTTTTAAATTTCCTTCTTGTATAAAAATCCAAAAACACAAAAGATTTTCTGTTTTAGAATTTTAGGGGGAGATTATTTATTATTTCAGTATTCATCTACTTAAACAAAAAAAAATGGAAGGTGAGTAAAGCTGAAAAGGCATAGACAACAAAACTGGAAATGTGACTCGATAATAAAAATTGGAAAATGATAGTACACAGGCATCGAGTTACTTGGAACACCAAAATGATTTTCTGTTCAGAAATGTTAATTAAATCACTGAAAATTTATAAATCAGAGAAGTCTAAGTCTAACAAAATGGGAAAATGATAGTACGTTTGATTGGTACTGTAACCACTCAAAGAAAGTAGATCTAGGGTTGTGCAAGTGCACCATACGATGTGTCAGTAGATTCAACACAATAGATCAGTAGACATCATCAGTGAATTGGCTTAAATTAAATTAATTCAACAAGTTGTGGGTTTTCATGGTATCCCTGGTCTGCACAATCAATCAATTTCCAATAAGGGGTGAGGAGCAAGCAAATGCCACAAATGTGAGCAAAGACCTGATAAACAGAGCAAAAGATGAAAAATGTCACAGAAAAAAATGTATATTATAAAACATTGCTCTAAGAGGAAGATAGGTATTACGCCTCTCTGCTGTGCGACGGCACTGACCTGAGGCTTGGCATGCCCTACCTGTTCTAATAATTCATTGTTGTTTGCGCCTCTCTGCTGTGTGATGGCACTGACCTGAGGCTTAGCATCTTTTTGACAATTCTTAGAACCAAATCTTCTAGTTCCCAGATCGCTCAAAAATCTCCTGAGGAAGATTGATTACCATATACCTGTGGAAAACATGAATACTTGTTGATCTGATTCATCTAATTAATTGCTGATGTGTGTCAAAGTCTATGTATGGATTTAAGTGGACAAATATACTTTCAATCGTCGTGGTTGATATTCGAAAGGCTGAATGGGTGGCTTGCTTCGCCGAGGTCCGAGCCCAACGTGCTACAGCAACTCAGAGTACCTACACCAAGCTATACAAAGTAAAGAAGAATATGAAGGTGTCAGGGAAGATCATCGCTTGGGCTCATTTTGATGACCTTGGCGTGTATGCTGTAAAAAGGGAGAGGGGAATCGAGTACTTCAGATTCCCTCATGATCTGAAGACTCTCCCAGGTTTTGAGCTCAACCAGTTGGCCCGACTAAAGCTTCTTTATGCTGATCCTAAGAAGATGTCTGGCTGGTTTGAGGTTGCCTTGAAAAAGGAGTACAGGACTATATGGGTAAACTTCAAGCCTGAGCAGGCTACGAGGTACCACAGAAGGTCTGAGGTGAGTCCCATCACTAGTCAGCCGAAGATAGTCCTGAAGTGGCGACCTCCGCGCACAATGTCCCGAATTCCACTGTGGGAGATGCCACAGGACTTTACCCCACACTTTAATTGTGGTACTATGACTGGCCCTCGGGAGAGGCCGTCATCGTTTTGGAAAGGGAAGACACAATGGACACAATAAGTGTGTTTGACCCCATGTGGCTTATCAACTTGTCAGCGTCGGATGTTTATACGTTGTACAAGTGGCCACTGTTTTTTGACACACAGGATATAGTGCAAGCACTACAGTTTCAACATATCATACGTCTATGCTTTGCACTTAATATCAATGCTGGGGTTTCTAAAGAGGAGGGACTTAAGAGATTTGAAGAGTTCAAGAAAGAAGTCAAAGTCTAGATAGAACTAGGTCCAAGGGGGAGTTTGTTGGTACACATGTCCCCAGTTCTAGTCTAGTGAGCTTCAATGTAATAGAACTTCTTCTTGTAACACATATGTAACGTTTGATCATTATAATGAGAATCTCTTCTATTTATGTTTATTGGTTGTTTACATGTTATATCTATTCATATCAATTATTACTACACGTATATATGACAAAGTTATATAGGTTTACAGTTGTTAGACATAGGTTTGAACCATCAAAGGTTCAAGAATGTGCTTAACTAAGTAATCTGATTCAGTTGCACGACTGGACCATGCGAATGGGCCAATCGCACGACTGAACCAGGTGATTGAGTCAATCGTACGATCGAGTCATAAGACTGACTCAGTCGTCCGAATGAACCAATCGTATGACTCAGTCGCACGACTGAGCCAGTCGCTTAGCTCAGTCGTACGAATGATAGCTGTAACTTATAAATACCACTTGATTCATAGAAAAATGCGTGACTTCAAATACTTGTAACCCTAATCGACCCAGAGCGTCCTGTTCGTCCATTCCAAGTTCATAGAACGTCTTAGATCATCCCTAGTCCATTCTTAATATTTTCTAATCGTTAGGTTTGATCTTGATTACGTTCTCCCTGATTGGATCACCAATCAAATAGGATTCCGCACTATTTGATCCGGTATAAGGAAGAATCAGTTAGTACTCCGTACGTACACGGTCCTAACAAAAACTACTGAAATAGAAAAGAAAACTACTGAAAGGGAAACCATCACAACAACTGAAGAATACAACTTTAGCTGTTATGACACCTCTGAAGTCTTCAGTACTTGGACAACAGCTGATGTAGTCTTCAGTACTTGGACAACAGCTGATGTAGTCTTCAGTACTTGGACAACAGCTGATGTAGTCTTCAGTACTTGGACAACAGCTGATGTAGTCTTCAGTACTTGGACAACAGCTGATATAGTCTTTAGTATTGGACAACAGCTGATGTAGTCTTTAGTACTTAGACAACAGCTAATATAGTCTTTAGTCTTTGTACTTCAGCTGATGAAGTCTTCAGTTGTTGTCATCATCAGCTGATGATGCCTTTAGCAGTTGTTGTGATGTCTGTGGGACTTAAAGGTTTTTCTGATCTGGCTCATTGGTTCTTTTGGTCCAACAATATAGGACAAGTCCTCAGTAATCTGCTCCCAATCTCCATGTTTATTGGATAGAGAGTGGATTACAATATGGAGGAGGTACTTCCATTGAGAAGAATACATACTCTTGTTGAAGGTTTTGACAGAGTAGTCCCCTTCATAGCCCATCTATCGGAATGAGTTGTTAACATCATATTTTGGGAAGGACAACTCGCCTTCTTCATCATCCAGCCTTAGATGAGAGTTGATGGTGACTGGAATGATGAAAATTATCTTCCCCTGCACTGTGACAGACAGTGCCTTCTCATTGGAGCAAAAATTCTTCATTTTGGGTTAGTCGGGAGGTAAGGCAAATGTTAAAGCTATTAGTTCTTTCAATTTATGTCAGGGATGTGGGGAAGTAGGGCATGTTTCCCAGGATTTTCCTGATCTAGATATGGGTCTAAAATAGGTAAATTATGTGCAGGGTGATATGCGACCATATATCAACTTGAACTCCAACACCTATCATCCAGGTTTGAAAAATCACCCAAACCTCAGATATGGTAACCTAGACAACCAGATGAACCACAATTTTCAAGGTATTTCTCATCAATAATTTCAAAATAGGTTAATGGGTCAAAGTGGTTAGTACAATCAGGGGAACTACAATGGGGGTGGTCAAATGAACTATCAAAGCAATCAAAACCAAGGCACATCATGAACAAACTCAAAACTAACAAATAGAGAGTTCCTGGGTTTTTTAAAGGAGATGAAGAAATATAATGAGGTTCAAGACAAGAGTCATATGAGGCTTTCAACAAGCAAGTTGGTCAACTAGCAGAAGAAGTGGCAGCTCTTAGGAAAGATCCGGGGAAGCTAGCAAGTGATACGATCATAAATCCATAACATCAAGGGACAACCATAAAAAACATGAAAAATGTCCATATTAATTCGGTTAGCATCCTTCCTAATTCTAAAATTTTCACTAACGACTCTACTTCTTTTTCAAAACAAGTTTCAGGTAAGGAAAATGAAGGCGATACAGTAGAAGAGAGTGCCTCAGGAGCACCTGTCATTCCAATCAAAGTAGGGAAGTTCAAGATAAAAGGGCACTCTTGGATTTTGGGGCAGGTGTTAGTATCTTGCCTGGTGCGTTATATGATCAATATGAATCCGCCCCTCTCCAGAAGGTTGACACCACCATGGTGTTAACTGACTTGACCTGAAAACGTCCTCGAGGGATGCTAAAAGATATGATAATCAAGTTAGGAGATTTCTACTATCCTGTAGACTTTATGGTTCTTGACTATGCACCAATGAGAACCAACGAGTAATAAAAGGTTATTTTAGGTCGACCATTTTGGGCAACTATCAATGCTCAAATCAACTCGGGATGGAACAATTAATATGACATGTGAAACCCGTAAATTACATTTTGATGTGTTTTCCAAGTCGATCACTTGTTTTGTTAATGCTAAACTTTTTGATGCAAATGTGACTAACGTGTGTGTTCATCCCTACATCTCACATGTAAGCGAGCACATAACTTTTGATAATGGTTTTATGTATGATAGGGATAAGCAGGTGGACTTGAAAGAGTTTGTAGATTCAAAAGAAAGTAAAGAGCCAGTGATGGAGATGGAAATCATGAGAAGCCAAAATGGAAGAAAAAAAATTAGTGATTCACATGATCCTAAAAATGTTCAAGTTAAGGGAACGATGTTTGGCCCATGTTTGGATTACGTTAGGAACCCACTAGATCAAGAAAAGCAAACAATTATAGAACTCTCAGAAGGAAAGTACCACTTTCAACAGCAACATGAGATATTTGTAATTTTTTTTTCATATGATTTTAGTTGTTTTGAACTTTATGGGTGTGTTCACTCGAAACCCTCACGAGACTTCACTCGTCCACTCAGGCCTATCGAGAGATTTAAAAGGCTTGGTGCATATGCTAAATGCAACCGTGATTCCTACGAAAGTGAATTTTCTTATTTTTTTTAAGTTTTTGTTTTGTATTTTTCATTTTAATTGGCTAATGCAAACATGCAAGTATGAGGAAGCATATGGAATTTTAAGAGTATATTTGATGATGTGCTTGACAGGTTTACTCACAGTCTCCATATCATAGTATTGAAGCACTATCAGATTATCTGTCATCAGGTCCATGTGTACTTTCTATGACTTTACTTGCTATTTTTGTTTTGCACTTGGGGGTGCGAAACAACTATGTGATCGGAGTGGAGTGATTCTGTTGTTTAGGACTATGTTAATTTGTTTAATCATGTTATACTATATGTTTGGCAATAATAGGTAAAGTGAAATGCAAATGGGGATTGTAAAATGAATCAACTCATAGATTAGGGACAATGTATCCTAAGAGTGGGGATGGGGGAACCTAGGCATACAGATTTTGGAGAAATGGAAATTTAGACAAAAATTAAAAAAATTTAGAACTTTTCCTTTAAAATGCTAACCGTTGGAAGAGGTTCTTGGTCATGGTTAATTCCTTTAATGTATAAAACCCGGGATGTTTGTTAAAGTTTAAAAGGGAATGCCAAACTAGGGTAAGCTAACCTTAGGTGTAGTAAACTTGCACATTTCATTTTGGTATCCCGGATACATCGTTTCCATTTGTGAGAAGCCGTTTTCCTTGTTGCATATCTTAATTACTTAACTGAGTGTGCAATGATTCTTGTTAGTGGTAGAACTTGTGGAGCGTGTGCATTTCGAGACTCGAGACGGGGATTCACATTGAAATGATTAACATAATAGGATTAACCATAGAACAAACCCATAACACCCACCTACCTAACATTTATCCATTAGTCACCAATTTTGAGCCTGTTTCCTCGTTCATTTTGTTTAGACCTATAATCATGACCGTTAATCCTTTTGTTAGCCTTTTTGTTTGTTTACCCTTATGATGAAACCTGAGTTAGTAAATTATATTTGAATAGTAATTGAGTTGATTGGTTTTAACTTTTGAATTATAGTTGGAAGACAACTAAGTTTAAGTTGAAATCCATTATGCGATCGTCAAAAAGAAAAAAATGTCAGAAAAAGCAAAGAAAAATTGTCAAAGTAAGTTAGGTTGAATGACCGAGTTATGAGACAAGAAAAAGATTATGTTTAGCAAGCAAGTCGTGTTAAGAAGCATCATAGTTTGTTTTTGACATTGAACAAGTAGCTAGCTCAAGTTTTCTATCACCTTAGTCACTATTTTCCATATATTTCTGACCCAAACCTAAGCCTAACACTACAACCCTGTGAAAGCCCTCATGATTGGTGTGAATTATCGCGTAAGTGGGTGGAGAGTTGATTGCTTTACAAGTTTGTATCATTGTGTGAGTGCACAAATATCCGGCACATCTTTTTCCAAGTTTAGAAATTACACCGAGTGGAGAGAATAATTATGAGGGGTGTGACATGTGCAAGGGAGCAACCTAAAGTTTGATAGTCCTAGTTAAGCAATCTAATGGGTTAGATGATTGTGCTTGTTAAATGGTTGTGGTTGTTAACAGGGAAGTGGGTATGACCTTGAATCTTAATCAGGGTTAGTGTTTGTGTGTTTACTTTTTGTAATTTTGACCCAAATTGTTGTTAAAAAGAAGTAACGCTTGAGGACAAGCGAGAGACAAGTGTGGGGATGTGATGTTCGGGTGTTTGAATATGCTTTAACGGTGTTAATTGTAAGATTTTAATGAGTTTATTAGTTAGAAAGAGAGTTGATTGTGGGTTTGTTTTATGATTTGAAGGTGTCGGGAGCCAAAAGAGGTAAATAAAGCTAATTTAGAAGTCCCATGATGAAGTTGGGCAAGCCCAAGTAAAAGACAAGAAACAAGACAAAATACGTGAGAAAAAAGAGTTTGGGCACCGTAGGTCTCCTGGCCACCGTAACTTACGGTGGCCCTGGTGAAGAAAATACAGAAAGCCACTACTATAACTTATGGTGGTGGAGTGACCTACGGTGCAGCAACAACTAGAAAATGCAGAAGGCTTCTAACGTAACTTATGGTGGTGGAGTGACCTACGGTACAAGGCATTTCAAGAACAATCCCGAAGGCTTCTGAAGGCGATTTCAAGGCTCAAGATCTCATTTTTATCATTCGGTTTAATTCTTTAGTTTTTAGAACATTGTTTTCATTCGTTTTCATGTTGATTTTCGTTGCCATGTCCGGCTAAACCATCCGTGATCTTCTCCAGTGGTAGGGTTTGTGTACATTTGACTTGTTCTTGTGTTTTCAATTGGTTTATTGTTGATCTAGGCATCATAAGCCAAGTTACTTTATTTGTTAACTAGAACTTCTAAAATATTTATGTTTATTGAACCTATGTTCCGGTTTTTGCGAGTGTTTTAGATATCTTTACATCAAGAAGCCTCACGAGGGTTAGGATTGGGTCGGTTAACGTGAGTTGAGTATGATCTGTGTAGTTCATTTACAACGGTCTTGTTCAATCTCATTAGGTCTAATGAAACCAATAATGGTTAAGTCTATGTGACCATTCACAAACATTTAGAACAAGTCATTAGTTGTAAACCTGAACTCGGAGAGAATTACCTTGGCCAATTATTGTTTACACATAATTCGAATTCACATTTTTTTGGCTTTAAAATCATTTTTCTCCTTAATTTGCTCTTAATTAAATTTCAAACTTAAATCAAGCTTTTCACTTTCAACATATTCCTTGTGAAGATGACCTTACTTCCCTATCTACTTAGGTGAGCAAAAATTACAAAATTAAGTTGTTTTTTATTAGGCCTGACAAACCGTGTCACTATACAACATGCCATAGCTTACATCCATATCTAATACAAAAAAGATAAAAGTAGAAAGTTACAAACTTAAGATCTTTATCTACAGTTTGATAAAAGTATGGACTTTCTGCTAACTCATATAAGTTGGTGAGTATTTAGAGGTGGCAGTGGAAAGTTGTTCAGCTTTTGTCAAAAGGTGATTTAGAAAAAAGTATGTCTTCTCTGTTTTAGGAAACAAACAGTCCCTTGGCTTTGGAAGACTTTGTCTTTGAAGCTTTAGAAGACTTCATTTTTGGCTTCGTAAGATTTGGTCTTTTGACAACGGAAGATTTGATGCGTAGTGTAATTCATTGTTGTATCAAATCTTCCGAGGTAACTTTCTTGTCCTTCACATGTGCATGCTGAGAGCTTTGGTTGCATCAGCCTCAAAATGTAATCCTTATAGTGTCCTTAACGTACTAGGTCATTCCATTATTTTCCATTTGATCCAGCATAGTTAAGTGTCCCATATTACTAATGTTAGTATTTTTTCATGAAGATTCAGGCACCTTGGGAATATCATTATCCCCAACCAAAGTTTTAAGAATCATCACTAGGAGATTTATGATGCACTCCTTTATGTTGTGTTCTTGAGTTCATTAAAGCAAAGAAGTAAAGAAAAGCGGAAGAAAGAAAAAATGATTGTTTTCTATGTTTTTTATTGGAAGGAAGTGAAAAAAAGTAAGAAAGTTGTTGATACACTATGTTCCTAGTTTTATACTTCAATGTAAATGTCTTTCATTTCTTACACATATGTAATACAAGCGCTTAATGAAATATGATATGTGTTTTGATGTTTAATTGTCTTTGATTATATCATATTCATATTGTAATTGGTATTATTCATATGTATGAACATTATATATAGGCTTCAGGTTGTTGTACGTAGTTCTAAGTCAATAATGACTCAGGAATGTGTTTAACTTAGTCGGGTGATTATTCATGCTAATAGACCATACTCATGGACCATACGCACGAATGAACCATACTTATGGATCAGTCGCTTAACTGAACCAGGTGACTGGATCAATCGTATGACTAAGACATAAGACTGACTCGGTCGCACGACTAAACCTTCAGTCGTGCGTATGAATCAAACGCATGACTCAGTCGCACGACTGAACCATGCTAATGGCTCAGTCATACGACTAAATACTGAAAAACTATAAATACCACATAATTTGTGGAAAAACGTAACACTTCGAATACTATCATACCCTAGCCATCCAGAGCGTCACAGTTTGTTCATCCAACTTCATAGTTCGTTCCTGATTGATTCCAACTCGTTCTTAACGTTTGTTTAATTGTTAGATCGATCAGGTTATCGTTCTCACTGATTGGATCGCCAATCAAATAGAATTCCATGCTATTTGATCTGGTTTCACGCAGAATCAGTTAGTACTCCGTACGAAAACGGTCCTAACAAGTGGTATCAGAGCGAAGGCTTGTAATTTTGCGTGGATTCGATTAGTTTTGGTGTTAAAATTAACGTTTTTTAATCAAAAGTGTCACTTTTTTGCTTCAAAACGTGTTTTTGACGAGTGCATGAGTTAAAGTTTTGATTTTTCACCATACGGCAGATTAGGGTTCCTGAAAAACTCGTATTTTGTGTCAAAGTGTTCAAATTTTGACTTTTTTCAAACACAACAGCCTCAGTCACACGATTGGATCAATCGTATGACTGAATCCCATTCGCATATTCCAATCGCACGACTGGACTCAGTCGCATCGTTCATTCGCACGGTTAAGTTATTCCAGTCGGTTGACCTCAATCGTCCTCTTCATTCGCACGACTGAATCCAATCGCACGATTGAATTCATTCGCATCCTTCAATCGTACGATTGAACCAGTCGCCTTGCTCAATCGCACGATTGAATCAGTCTTGTTTTAAGTTTGTCAAGTTTTAAGCCATGGAAGACCAGTTTGCTGCGTTCACGGCCGCAAAGACTTACGTATCCGGAATCTTCTTCTTCTGGAAAATGAGATAGGGGATCACAACAAACCACTGAAGTTGTTGACATTGGATGAGTACCCATAGTGGAAGCAGCGGTTTGAGATATACCTGAATGGTGTATACCCTAATCTATGGACATCAATTGAGACTGGTTATACTGTACCAGTCAGTGCAAATGGGGTGAAGTTGATGCTGGGGGGTATGAACAAAGCTCAAAAGGTTCTGCATAACGCTGAAAAGAAAGCATATGCACTGTTGACTCAGTCGATACCTAAGGATATATTCTATCAATTCTCTGAGAGCAAGCAGCCGAAGAAGTTATAGGAGGCTTTAGAAAAGAGATATGATGGTAATGCTACCTTAAAGGCGCTGAAGGCTAAAGCTCTCAAAAAGGAATTTGATAATTTCTCTCCAATATGAAATGAGAGCTTAGATGACATCATTGATAGATTTTATCATTTGATGAGTGAGCTGCATACTCATGGTGTGACTACATCTATGGAAGATAAAGTATCTAGCTTTGCTGATGGTCTGCCGGACAAATGGGATCCATTTGTGTCTAATCTGAGGCAGAATGACACTCTTGCTACTTTAGACATAAGGGAGGAGGAACTACGACTGAAATACAAGTCTAAGAACGGATCCTACGCTTAGAATCCTTCACTACACAATTCAGTTCCTACTCCGGCATCTTCAGGCGCACCGCTACAAACGGCTTTTGTGTCAAATTCATCTGCACCTTCCCAAAGCAGTTCCTCGGGAAGCTAAGCGTTAGGTTCATCCGGAACCCAATACATTGTCCCTGATTCCAACCCACCTAAGCTGAAGACCGAGAATCTCGGAAATGTCATTGTGGAAGTTGCCAAAGAGCACATGGATCTTCTAGCTGCAGTGGTTCATTCTTACGATGGGTTAGTCGCTGGTAAGATTGGAAATTGTCATCTCGCTGACGAGGACTACGAGCAGGTGGATGAGACTGAGTTGGAGCATATGGATATAATGTGGGCTTTGGCTAGTGCAATTAGGAGAGCCAAAACGTTTGTTAAGAAAATGGGGCAGAACTTGGTTGCCACTAAAGACCTACATTGGGTTTGATAAAACCAAGGTCACATGCTTCAACTGTGGAGAAAAGGGGCATTTCAAACGTGAATGCGTAAAGCCGAAGAAGACTGGTAACGGCAACCCTTTTTCTTGGATCAACCATCAAGAAAAAGAGAAGATTGGGTCATCATCGAGTAAAGAATCGAAAGCTATGGTCGCTCGGGGAGATGAAGGACAAGACTGGTCTTTCTGATTTGTATCTGAAGGGAATCGAATGTTGCATTTGTTGATGATTTGGATGATAGATCTGTGAGTGAGGGAGACATCATAGCTGAGCATACACGTTCAGATATTGAAGAAGCTGTGGATGTTGTAGATCATCTTGTTGAAGAAGAATTGAATGTTGCAAACTCAGAATCTCCTGTTATCGAAGATTCTGAATCTACATTTATGGTTGATTCATCTAGTTCTGCACAGGTATACTCTAAAGACGAATTGTTTGATAAAAATGCTTATGATGAATGTGATAAATTTAGAGAAAGCATTGATTTAAAATTTGCTAGGATATTAGAACACAATGATAACATGGTAAATGATTTAAAACTCTGCACTGAAGCAAACCCGTGTTTAAAAACAAAACGAGTGTTGTTTCAAAGAAAAGATAGAACTGCTAGGGAAACAACTAAGGGAAACCAAAGTTGCCCTAAATCAATCAAATGACATTAACTACTTTAGAGGAAACTAAAAAGGAAAAAGCAGTTTTGCAAGTTAAGGTTGAATCTTTAAATCAAAAACTGCATAGTTTAGCTAGTTCTTCTCACATAGTTCAGAACTTAGTGAAAGAACGTAATAGCGGGGAAGGTCTGGGATACAAAGTAGTGCCGCCTCCACATGCGATCCTTTTAAATACTAAATGTAGACCAATAAATAATAACCCAGTTAAGAATCATGTCATGACTACTCCTCTGGTCAGTGATCCAGAGTCCATAGGTAAACCTGTGCAATCTGTCACTGAACAGAAGGGTAATACTTCGGGATTAAAAGAAAAGGTGCTTAGAGAGGATTTGTGCAATAAAGTAGAAAAGGAGAATGTTGGGTCGGGTTCACAAACGTCTACTTCAGAACCTAAAAAATCTAAACCAACAAACCCTAAACGTGTTAATCATCAAAATCCTGATAAAATGAAGGAAAAAGATGTTCAAAATGTCAAAACAATTAAGTTCGTTAAAAAGGTGAAGCATCTAAGAAGGAAGAGAAAAAGACCAGCCCCGACCATACTCACCCCCTCACCAAAGTTCTCCTCAACCTGTCGAAGGGAGATCCTACTATAGTTGTGGAAAACGAGGACATATTTCTCCTTTTCAACGTCAATAAAATTATAGGGGGACATGTATCTTTTGCAGGAAACAAAAGAGGATATATCATCGCTCAAGGTGAAGTGGGAAACGTGAAGGTAAAGTTCGACAAGGTAAACTAGGTTCAGCAATTGCAAAACAACTTGCTTTCTATCTCCCAAATTTGTGATAAGAGATTTAAGGTCATGTTTGACAATAATAAGTGTTACATACTTAAGAAGGAGTATGTTATTCAGGAGGAGTAGGTTCTAATGTCGGCGTCAAGATATAACGACCTGTATGTCTTGGACCTTTCAAAAGCCTCCACAACTGAGTCTACTGCTCAGTGTTTCTTGTCAAAAGCAACTGAGAGGGATTCAGTTTCCTGGCATAGGAGAATGAGACACATCAATCCCAGGAAGATGAATCGTTTGGTTAGAATGATCTGGTGGATGGAGTTACTGTCAAGAACTTCCAGCTCCCAGATTTCTGCGTAGCACGCAAGAAAGGGAAACAGACAAAGAAGTCTCACAAATCGATGAAAGTTCATTCTATCAAAATTCCTCTTGAGCTTCTACATATGGATCTATTTGGCCATGTCAGCACAAAGAGCATTACTGGAGATTGGTACTGCTTTGTGGTGACAGATGATTACTCACGATTCTCCTAGGTGATGTTTCTGAAAGCGAAGTCAAAGACATTTGAATCATTTAAACATCTAGTTACCATATTGGAGTCACTCTATAAGCTAAAAGTTATATGCTCAGACAACGGGACAGAATTCAAGAGTCAATGGATGGAGGCATTCTGTAAAGAGAAAGCGATTGTTCATCAATTCTCTTCTGCTTACACTCCCCAGATGAATAGAGTTGCTGAACGGAAGAATAGGAGTTTGATAGAAACAGCAAGGACAATGCTAGCTGACTGCCGGTTCAATTTGGAACGAGACAGTGGCTAATGAGTGCTATACTCTCAATCGAGTCTTAGTAGTCAAACGTCATGGAAAAACTTGTTATGAGTTGCTCCAGCAACGTAAACCTAATTTGGAGTATCTAGAACCATCTGGCGACCCCTGCATGCTGTTAAAGAAAAATCAGACTGTGAAGTTCTGTGAGAAGGAAGAATAAGGTATCTTTCTTGGCTACAGCATACCAGACAAAAGGGTTTATAATAACTCAACAGGTCAGGTAGAAGTGTGGTGGAATATTGATGTCCAAAGATACACCACCCCCTTCTGGGAAAGGACCCTCCTTCTTCTTTGACTATGATAGATTTTTTAAATCCTTCAATCTACCTTCTTCCTATTCTGATGATGAGATGGCCGCTCAAATGATGTACGATGTTCTGAATACTCCTACTCAAGACTCGACATCCTCGGCTCCATTAGAAGGTACTTCTAGCCCTTCAGGGGAAGATCAAGAGATAATAGATCCTTCCTCTGATGATGAAGAAGTTGCAAATGAGAATATGAACCAGGAGGAACAGGTCCCCACTGTTGAGAGTACACATGCAGCTGATTGTGAAGTGACTGGGACTTTTGAAACTAGTAATCACCAGCCACAGAAAATGAACCTTTGAATCAAAACCTGGATGATGAAGTAGCAGTTCCCACAACTCCTGGAACTAGGATTAATGTGAATCATCCCCTGGATAACTTCATCGGGATCTTCTATCGGGAGTTCGGACAAGAAATCAGCTATACTCAGCTGACTATGCTGCGGTCATGGAAACGGGGTACATACACGATGGGGCATATCGAAGTTTTGTGTCTCAAGTTTAGCCAAAGTATGTAAGCGAGGCATTAAAGGATGAGGCATGGGTAGGTGCCATGCAAGAAGAACTCCTACACTTTAAGAAGTTAGGTGTCTGGACACTTGTGGACAGACCAAAAGGTGCAAAGGTGATTGGCACTAAGTGGGATCTTTGGTGTAAGAAGGATTACTAGGGGTCATAATCAGAAACAAGGCTAGGCTAGTTGTTCAAGGGTTCAGGCAAGTAGAAGGAGTTGACTACAAGGAAGTGTTTGCACCAGTGGCCAGGATGTAAGCAATTCGAATTTTCCTAGCCTATGCATCCTTTATGAAGATCAAAGTATATCAATTGGATGTGAAAAGCGTATTTCTTCAAGGTGAAATCTGTGAAACAATTTATGTCAGTCAACCCAAAGGATTAGAGGATCCCTATCATTGTGATACAGTTTATAAAGTAGACAAGTCTTTGTACGGGCTCCATCAAGCACCTCGAGCCTGGTATGAGAAACTCTCTGTTCATCTGCTAAAACATGGCTTTCGCAGAGGTATAATTGACTGCACAATGTTCATTAAGGAAAAAGATGATAATTTACTAATGGTGTAGATATACATGGATGACATAATATTCGGTTCTAAAAACAAAGAATTTGTAAAGAATTCGAATCGGTGATGAAAGCTGAGTTTGAAATGAGTGCCATGGGAGAGATGAAGTTCTTTCTTGGTTTACAGGTAGATTAGACACCTAATGGAATCTTCCTACATCAGACCAAATATGTTGGAGATATCCTTAGTCGGTTCGACATGGTGAATGCAACGATTTCTGGTACTCCAATTGCCACGAACCATGATGTGGCACCCGACGAAAATGGTGATCTGGTAGATGCCACTATGTATCGAGGAATGATCAGATCTCTGATGTACCTCATGGCTTCTTGTCCTGATATTATGTACACCACGTGTCTCTGTTCCAGATATCAGGCTAAACCAAAAGTAAATCATCTGATTGGGGTGAAAAGGATCTTTCGTATCTGAGGGGTACTCCAACACTTGGGTTGTGATATCCTCATGATGATGACTTTGAGCTAACAGCCTATAGTGACTCAGATTATGGTGGTTTCAAGATGAATTACAAGTCAACATCTGTGGGATGTCAGTTCTTTGGAAGACGATTAGTCACCTGGCAGTGTAAGAAGGAGACGTCTGTTGCTCTGTCAACATGTGAAGCTGAATACGTTGCTGTTGCAAGCTGCTATTTACAAATCATCTGGATTCAACAGCAAATGTGAGACTACGGTTTGAAATTTTTTAACACCCCTGTATTTGTTGATAATTCTATTTCTATTGCCATCACTAAAAATTCAGTCCAACACCCCAAAACTAAACACATCGGCATTAAATATCACTTTATAAGTGACTGTTTTGAAAAACAATTAATCGATGTTATTAAAATAAACACGGATTTCCAACGCGTCGACCACTACACAAAAGCTTTTGATAAACTCGATTTAATTATCTATTAGAGGTTAATGACGTTAAAAAGAAAGATGATGTGATTCCAGACGAATCAAGTTCATAGTCCGTCTCTATGTTTTATTTTTTAAATTTTATTTTCTTTATTTTATTTTCTCTGTCTTTCAAATTTCAAAAACTTAAAAAGATTTTTGGTTTTAGAATTTTAGGGGGAGAATAGTTTTAGTTTCATTAGTTAGTATTTAATTACTTAAAAAAACGGGGGCAGGCAGATAAGCTGAAAAGCAAAGACATCAAATCTATGAAATTGATTCAAGATTATGGAAAATGATAGTACACAGGGATCGAATTGTTTGGGACACCAAAAAGATTTAAATGTTTTACAATGTTATGTTCAAAGTTGCAGAAAATTATAAGTCTGAGAAGTCTAAGCCAAATAAAGGAAAAATGATAGTAAGCTAATCTGTTACATAGGTTACATAGAGAAAGTAGACCTAGGGGTTGCTAGTCCATTATATGATGTGTCGATAGATTCAACACAATAGACTAGTAGACTTCATTGGTGAACAAATTAAAACTAAATCATTCAACAGGCTGTGGGTTTCCATCTTATCCCTAGTTAACACAATCAACGTATATCCAATAAGGGGTGAGGAGCAAAATGAACGCCACAAATGTGTGCGGACGACCACAAAAATGAGCAAAGCACATGAAAAATGTGAAACACAATCAAGCTAATGACTAATGTTGTTGGTGCGTTATATGTAAAATAAATTTCTCTAAAAAAAGATAGGTTGTGTGCCTCTCTGTTGTGCGATGGCACTGACCTGAGGATAAGCATAACCTAAATATTCTAGAATTCATTGTTGTTTGCGCCTCTCTACTGTGTGATGACACTGACCTGAGGCTTGGCATCTCTTTAAAAGCTCTTAGAATAGTTTCTTTTTGTCAAAAAACCTGTAGGCCGCTCAAAATATCCTAAGGAAAGTTGATTACCATATAAGTGTGGGATTCACTATGCTTGCTGGAATAATAAACCTAAATAATCATCAATGTGGGTCAAAAATCTATGTATGGATTTTAGTGGACAAATATACTGACAATCATCATGGTTCCATTCCCCAATGGTCAAAATCAATGTGTGCTACATAACAGCTCTAGCATGATTTTCTGTTAGTGCTCTTGACTCTTAGATGAATAAGATTGTGTGATGGGTAAATATAATGTTCTCTGTTATCTAAATAAATATAACTGGTCCCAAATGATTATGTTTATGCCTGTATGATTCCATGTGAATCTTTCTTGAAATGATGAAAATGTTTGAAGCTGTTCTGCTTAGGAGGAGAAATCGTTTAAGGAATGTTAAAATGTTTTCAACCCACCTCGAATGAAAATTAAAAATATGTCTCAGTTCAGTATGTTTAAAGTTTTTCTTGTTTTTAGTTATGTTTGTATTGAGTCGATGTTGGACTATGTAACAAGATGAAATCTGTGAATGTCACAAACTGAACCGAATGTTTTCTGATAAAAGTCTGTTTCTGAAATGTTAAAAAGATCAGGTCTGAGGTGATCACAAGGTTTTCATTTAAAAGGATCACGTCTGAGGTGATCAAAAGATTTTCAGGTAAAAGGATCACGTCTGAGGTGATGAAACGGTTTTCATGTAAAAGGATCACGTCTGAGGTGATCAAAAGTTTTTATTTAAAAAGATCATGTCTGAGATGATCAATGGGCATAATGGCCATATATCAAAGATGAGTATGTGAATTAATGAAACAAACTAAGTAAAATTCACCTGAATGGCCCAATCGCACTATTAGATTATAAGTATGGGCCAGTCGTACGATTAGATCATAAGTATGAGTTATGATCTAATCGCACGAATCAACCATAAGTATGGCCCATTCATACGATTGGACCACAAGTATGGCCCATTCATACAATTAGACAACATGTATGGCTCAATCGCACGACTGAACCATGAGGATGGCCGAGTCGTACGATATCAAAATGAACCAATCGCACGATTGGAAAAGGGAGTATGAGTCAGTCGTATGATTGAACCTCAATCGCACGTATGAACCGTCCGAATGGGACCAGTCGCACGACTGAAACTCAAATCAGTATAAAAAGGGGGCTCAGTCGGTCGTAGCCCTACACTTGACTTCAAACGCTCTCAAACTACCGATTACCAAAGACACCCTTTTTCAAATTTTTCCATGTGACTTCCATTGATATCTCCTTACTAACTGATTTACATTCATCTACAGGTACAGTGTGAACGAAATCATGACACATGTGAATGTAAAATCAAACAACCTGTCCGAATGATCTAAGACTCAAACCGAAACAAATAACTCAAAAATTAGACATTCAAATGGACTTAAAAGTAAACTTAAAAGATAACCGGTGTTAAAACATGTCTTGGCGTATCTAATGAATCTAATATTGATGTGAATATGACTGTTTTGATAAAGATTCAAAATCTCAGACCCGCACTGAATATATGCGAATGGACATACTGATAAACTTCAGTCGCACGATTGAGCCAGATGCATGATTCAATCGAACGATTGAATCAATCGATGACTCAGTGGCACGACTGACTCAACCGCATGTCATGGCACACAACTAAGATTAGTCGGAGACTCAATCGTATGACTGAGTTCAATCGTATGGTTCAATCATACGATTGAACCAGTTTGATATGATATGTTCAAGTTCAAATATTCTTTCTTGTGAACGGATCTAACATGTGTGTTGAGTGTATTACAGTAAAATGGCTGATAGATGAATGATGAGCACTAAGCACAACATTTGTGCTTATCTCAATACCACGTCTCGGAATGCATCAGATTTTGTCAGGATCATTGAGTTTTTACGCTGATCGAGGATATATCACGCCATATCTACTCCCTGCACACCTTACCGCTCACTGCAGAAGGAATTCTAGGAGAATGTTGTTGTTTACCGATCGGTTAAGCCGTTTCGTATTCATAGCTCTATCTTTGGAGAAGATATCAACATAGGGGAGGATGACTTGAGGCGAGTCTTGGATCTGGGAGACGAATCGGACTATCCCACCAAGTTGCATCCAATGATTGTGAGGGGATGGTTTCTAAGGATCAAGTACGTCGGCGACATCAATACCGGCGTGCTTAACAAGAGCAACATGTGCCTGCCATTTAAGTATTTTGCACATGTTATCCTTAAGTGTATAGCCTCCCGACGCAGTGGTTTTGATGAGATGAGCGACCAAATTCAGAACGCGTTTGTTGCGTTGATGCTCAACCACCCGTTCGGTTTCTCTCGGATGTTCTTCAACTACATGAGGGAGAACATCAAGGCTAAGGGGAAGGAGGGATTCTGTATGTATCCCAGGTTTCTACAGCTAATCATAAACAAGAAGCTACCCCACCTGCCCAAGCTAAAGGATGATGAGGTGTCTTTGGAGGTTATGGACGATACCATATTAGGCAGGATGAAGGTGTACCAGGGTAAGGAGGTGAAGCCCCTGTTTAGAGGTTATTTGGTCATTTGGCCAACATCGACTATGTCGCGCCAGCCAAAAAGAAGTGCCTCCATGACGACTTGTAAGGCCCCGTTCCCGGGCACCTCATAGCTGGTCATCCACCGCACATAAAACATTTTAAAATGTACATTTATTTTGCAGCGGAATTTAAAACTTTCATTAATAACTAAAAACATGTCATTTCATTTCATTACCACATTCATTTTCATCTCAAAATACAATGACATGTCAAAATATGGATAAAGGGCGTACCTGGTGCTGCAGAGAGCTCCCGCGTTTTCGCACGGTCCAGGGAGGGTCCGTCCCATTTATGGGAAGATGTACGCGGTCATTTCCCCACATTTTGTGGGGAGGCCGTTTCCACGGATCGAACCTGAGACCTTCGGTCCCTTAGGAACAGCTTTTACCACTGCGCCAAGGCCCGCCCTCTATGTCAAAATATGGATGCCAGCCTTAAAACGCTCCCAGTAGCTTATGCATCCATGCCTGCAACTCCTCAGTATCAACAAAATTACCTGCCAACTATCATGCATACAAAAGTCAGCGATGCTGAGTGAGCTCTAGTTTTTATAATAAAATACTTTACTTTCTTTAAAATCAGTCTTTACATTCAACCGTGGTCATACATCATACGTACATTCATTCTATATTCTTCATTTGTGTCGTTCTTTTATTTACTTTCCTATTCATACTTTCGTTTATAGTTTTCACTGTCTTTTACTTTATTTTCTCTTACTTCCTTTTCGTACTAAATGTACTTTACATTCATTAGATTGTCATACATCATACATACATACTGATAATAATTTTTATTATTATCATCATCATCATTCATTCATTCATTCATTCCTTCGCTCCTTACTCATCATTACTCGAATATTGTCTCATGCAATATCCCTGACTAATGCTCAAAAGCTGATGCTATGTCGGGGCCTGTAAACAAACCCCCGACTCATGTCCAAAGACTGACACAGCACCGGGATACGCGACAAAGATCTCTTCTCGTATGCAACACCCCCGACTCATGTCCAAAGACTGATACTGTGCCGGGGCCTGTAAACAAACCCCCGACTCATGTCCGAAGACTGACACAGTACCGGAGCGTGCAACAAGACCTCATCATCATACATCATTAAGTCTCATGCAATACCCCCGACTCATGTCCGAAGACTGATACTATGCCGGGGCCTGTAAACAAACCCCGACTCATGTCCGAAGACTGACACAGTACCGGGGTACGCGACACGGATCTCATCTTCCGTCACTTCCATGCTCACCATTCATTATCTCATGTATTTGTTTGTTTGGTACTTTATCATTATTTTTCACTTCGTTACATAATACTTTACATTCATTAATTTATTCGTTCATACATCACACCACGTAAAATCATACATAATGTATCACAAAACATAATACGTATGTTTTGAAAACTCTTTAACGAAGAATGATAACATATCACTCACATACATACACATCATAATTTCATCACATCACCATGCACACATCAAGTATAAGTCATCACATCATAACATGGCCTATCCCCCTACTCTACCCCGTAAAATCCCTATGTAAATTCTAAGTCCAAAATGGTGCATGGGACTTCTCAGGCGCATGAGCATAAAAAATTCTAAGTGTAAAATAGTCTGGGTGCATGGGCACTATTTGGGCGTTTCTGCCCTGTTTGGGCACTTCGCTACTATGCAGGCGCATGGCGCCTATTCAGGTGCACCAACACTTAGTCGTTTTGGCAATTTGGACGCATGGGCACTATTTGGGCGTTTCTACCCTGCTTAGGTGCTTGGCTACTATGCAGGTTTCTGACTTATACTTAAGATTTATACCTTGGCGCATGGCCCCTTTTTGGGCGGTTGGGCACTATTCAAGCACATGGCCCAACACTTGGCCAATCTGGGAAGGTCCCAGACGTGTGGCTACTACTCAACCGTTTGGGCTTGACTTAGAAACTTTCTAAGGTAATTTTAGACGGTTGGGATACTGTTTGGGCCGGTGGGAACACTGTTTAGGCGCATGGGCTACACTTGGGCCATTGTAACCATTCTGAGATGTTTCCTATGCCACAAACACCACCCGATTATCATTCTACCACTACCCAAGCATAGTTCTAACATACTAGGGGCACCAAAACATTCTAAATATCTACACTAACCTATAACCATACTCTAAAACATGCATACATACATTATTTTTTGAACATAAGGCTGTTGACCCATGGTTACTTTTAAAATGTTTACTTAGTATGCATAATAGCCCCAAACAAGTTATAAATCAGTAAAAGAGGGGTTCTAGAAACTCACCTTGAAGTAGGTCTTCGTGCTAGTCACTTCTACTAGCAAATTCAACTCCAAGTTCTTGAAAACAACTCTTTTACAGCTTCTTCTTCCTTTCTCTCTCTAAAACCGAGAGCTTTTCTTGTTCTTCTTCTTCAACCGAGAGCAAAAGCAGTTTTCTGCTTTAAAGTGGGCGGACATACCTATTTTAATATAAAATATAAACTTTTGTACATTGTACACTTTACCCCCCCCACTTGTGTTCATTTTCTTTTCTTTCTATATACTTCTCTTTTGCTCTTCTTTTTAATAAAAATTCGGGGTGTTACAAGTCCACCCCCCTTATATAGGTTTCGTCCCCGAAACCTGTAACTTCTCGAACAGCTACGGGCGACACTGTCTTACCTCTTCCTTGTTCTAACATGTGGACTTAGTTCCTTTTGGGCTCCACTACACTTGTACCAGTGACACCACCATTCTCCTTAGACTCTCTCTTCCTTATATCAGAAACGGTCATAAGTTGCTCCTCGTAGTTGATTCCTTCACCCATCTCAGTATCTTCTAGTGGCACTATCATGTCCTCCTTGATTGAGCACTTTCCTTGACGAAGCCTTCATCATAGTCCATTTCCGTAGGTCGGCACCAAACTTTTGTCAGGCTTGGTTAATCAACCTATCTCCTAGCAACACTCGGAGTTTGCCTCGTCGATTACTGATCAATTCACCCGGAGATGCATGTTTATCCACCTACGTCCGTCCTAAACAGTCTAGCTGGAACAAGCGCTCTCCCTCAATTCTACCACGCAATCCTTTAGGGCATTAAGTAACCTGGTGGACTTACTAATATCAATTGCTACATCAAAGGACATCGATCTTCCTACTCTTAACATGCAACTTACCACAAAAGGCAGTAGGAATAAAACTACTACTAGCACTATGATCAAAGAATAGATGCACAAATCTAAATTACCTAAAACATACCTGGCGTTACCCTGGAGTCCGATCTAGCCTCCTCCCAGTCATAGCAAGGCTCTAGCCTTCACCTCTGTTCTCCTTCCCCACACCGGAGCTTCCTGCCCTTGACTTCTTGCAGTCCCTGCTCATGTGTCCAGTCTTGCCACAGTTATAGCATTTGGCCATCTGACAATCTCTCGCCATGTGGCCCTCCTTCCCACACTAAAATCAGACGTTCAGTCCCTATTTTCACTCCCCTTCGTGACCTCTACCACACTTCTTGCATACCTCGTCCTTCCTTGTTATCCTCTCTCGATCATCGACCCTCATCATCTTACCTTCAGCCATAATTCCGTCATCATTATCTCGCCTTCCATTACCATTTTTGACATGGTTCCGCTCTTCCTCTTCGTCTGTTATCGCCATCACTTCTCACTCGTTGTACAACCTCCCAGCTAAGTCAACCACCGATCTGAATGTACTTGGTCGGGCAGCGATTAGATGTCTGCGGATATCTGTCGGCAGTCCTTGAATCTACCTCTTGATCTTTCATGACACAGGCATCACCTGATCTGGTACCAGTCTTGCCATCTCGTTGAACTTAGTGGTGTATTGCTGGTGTGTCAGCGTTCCCGCCTCTAGCTGCAAGAACTCTCTCTCGATCTTCTCCAATTCACGGTGAGGACAAAAGTCATCGATTACCAGCTTCTTCAGTTCACTCCACCTCATTCTCCCGATTGCCCTGGTACCCTCAGCCTGGACAATGTTGTCCCACCAGCATAAGGCTGAGTCCACAAACGAGTGGGTAGTAAACTTTACCGTTTGATCCTCTCACACTCGCTGATGTCGAGTACCGCCTCCATCTCTCTCACCCATCGGTGAGCAGTAGCAGCAGTGCCATTACCATCAAAGGTAGGGGCTTGCACCTTTGGAATGCCCCATAATTACAGCCTCGTGCTGCCTGAGGCACGGGCTCTTTTTCCTCCTCTTCCTCATCAGTATGGATAACCATCTCGGTCTCCGGTTGCCCTCTCCTTCTCGAGGACCTATTCCTCTCCTTCCTTTCGCCTTCCCTAACAGCTTTAATCACTTTGGTCACTACAGACGGCAGGATCGTCTGCATAACTTGATGGACCTCTTCTACTACTGCCTCTTTCACCGAGGCCCTCAAGTTCACGCTCTCATCACCACCTTCCTGGTGTTGCATCTCGGGCTCCTCACGTGTCCTCTCGGTAGCCCTAGCCCTATTCCTCATAACACAAGGTTCAGCACCACGTCCTCCCTGTTCTCCACCTCTAAAGGCCTTAGACGATCTACCTCCAGCCATTCTCTAATCACTATAAGATACAAACACTAACACGGTCATTCAAGGTAATAGCTCGGATTATGTCAAGTATAGTAAGTCCCTAATTACAGTGGCCAGTTGTGATTAGCCACTTACTTTACTCTTCACACCCCAAGCATCTCCTATTCTTACTACATCAGTATCTAAATCTAAACAAAAGCACACTAACCACATAACATGCGCACATAATACCAGTTAACGTTAACTTACATAAATCGTTTACATAAAACCCTTTTATTTACATAAATCGTTTAAATCAGTCTTTACATTCAACCGTGGTCATACATCATACGTACATTCATTCTATATTCTTCATTTGTGTCGTTCTTTTATTTACATTCCTATTCATACTTTCGTTTATACTTTTCACTGTCTTTTACTTTTTTTTCTCTTACTTCCTTTTCGTACTAAATGTACTTTACATTCGTCAGATTGTCATACATCATACATACATACTGATAATAATTTTTATTATTATCTTCACCATCATTCGTTCATTCATTCATTCCTTCACTCATTACTTAGCATTACTCGAATCTTGTCTCATGCAATTTCCCCGACTCATGCTCGAAAGCTGATGCTGTGTCGGGGCCTGTAAACAAACCCCCGACTCATGTCCAAAGACTGACACAGCACTGAGATACGTGACAAAGATCCCCTTTCGTATGCAACACCCCTGACTCATGTCCAAAGACTGATACTGTGTCGGGGCCTGTAAATAAACCCCTGACTCACGTCCAAAGACTGACACAGTACCGGAGCATGCAACAAGACTTCATCATCATAGATCATTATGTATCATGCAATACCCCCGACTTATGTCCGAAGACTGATACAATGTCGGGGCCTGTAAACAAACCCCCGACTCATGTCCAAAGACTGACACAGTACCAGGGTATGCGACACGGATCTCATCTTCCGTCACTTCCATACTCACCATTCATTATCTCATGTGTTTGTTCGTTTCGTACTTTATCATTATCTTTCACTTCGTTACATAATACTTTACGTTCATTAATTTATTCGTTCATACATCACACCACGTAAAATCATACATAATATACACAAAACATAATACGTACATTTTGAAAACTCTTTAATGAAGAATGATAACATATCACTCACACACATACACATCATAATTTCAGCATATCACCATGCACACATCAAGCATAAGTCATCATATCATAACAGGGCCTATCCCCCTATTCTACCCCTTAAAAACCCTTAGAAAATTCTAAGTCCAAAATGGGTGCATGGGACTTCTCAGGCGCATGAGCATAAAAAATTCTAAGTGTAAAACAGTCTGGGCACATGGGCACTATTTGGGCGTTTTTGCCCTGTTTGGGCGCTTCACCACTATGTAGGCGCATGGCACCTGTTCAGGCGCATCAACACTTAGCCGTTTTGGCAACATGGACGCATGGGCACTATTTGGGCATTTCTGCCCTGCTTAGGCGCTTGGCTCCTATGCAGGCGTCTGACTTATAATTAACATTTATACTTAGGCGCATGGCCCCTTTTTTGGAGGTTGGGCACTATTCAGGCGCATGGCCCAACGCTTGGCCAATCTGGGAAGGTCCTAGACGTGTGGCTACTATTCAGGCATTTGGGCCTGACTTAGAAACTTTCTAAGGCAATTTTAGACGGTTGGGGTACTGTTTGGGCGGGTGGGAACACTGTTTAGGTTGTAACCATTCTGAGATGTTTACTATGCCACAAACACCACTCGATTAGCATAGTTCTAACATAATAAGGGAACCAAAACATTCTAAACATCTATACTAACCCATAACCATACTCTAAAACATGCATACATACATTATTTTTCGAACATAAGGCTGTAGACCCACGGTTACTTTTAGAATGTTTACTTAATATGCATAATAGCCCCAAACAAGTTGTAAATCATTAAATGAGGGGTTCTAGAAACTCACCTTGAAGCAGGTCTCCGTACTAGTCACTACTACTAGCAAATTCAACTCCAAGTTCTTGAAAACAACTCTTTTACAGCTTCTTTTTCCTTTCCCTCTCTAAAACCAAGAGCTTTTCTTGTTCTTCTTCTTCAACCGAGAGCAAAAGCAGTTTTCTGCTTTAAAGTGGGCAACCATACCTATTTTAATATAAAATATTAAACTTTTATGCTTTGTACACTTTACCCCCCTTCACTTGTATTCATTTTCTTTTCTTTCTAAATACTTCTCTTTTGCTCTTCTTTTTAATAAAAATTCGAGGTGTTACACGACAGCGACTCCGATATTGAGTCTATCATGATTCCCGATGACGACGAAGACGATGATGATGATGACCAAGATCATGGTCAAGGTGGTGGAGACGAGGGCTTAATTCAATCAAGAGCCACTGACATGTCTTCTATTCCTCCACCACCTCAGCAGAGTGGTTCATCAGCTCTTGGTGGATCCGAGCAAGCTGCCATCCACTAGGACCTTCTGATAGAAGAACATGATGATTCTTATGAGGAGCCTCTCACCTGGAGAGTCGGTAGCAGGGTTATGGCTACCGAGAAAGAGAAAGAGGCGGTTAGTGGACACCAAACTGGTGCTGAGGGTGTTGACACTGATGTCACAGATCTGTTGGACCAAAAGAACCAATAAGCCAGATCAAAAAAACCTTTAAGTCCCACAGACATTACAACAACTGCTGAAGGCCTCATCAGCTGTTTGACAAAGACTGAAGACTTCATCAGCTGAAGACTAAAGTACTGAAGACTCAAGTACTGAAGACTCAAGTACTAAAGACTCAAGTACAGAAGACTCAAGTACTGAAGACTCAAGTACTGAAGACTCAAGTACTGAAGACTCAAGTACTGAAGACTCATGTACTAAAGACTCAAGTACTGAAGACTCAAGTACTGAAGACCATCAGCTGAAGTACAAAGACTGAAGACAAAGACTGAAGACATCAGCTGATGACAACAACTGAAGACATCAGCTGATGATAACATCTGAAGTTAAAGTCTGAAGACAAGTACTGAAGCCTTCAGAGTTTGTCACAACAGCTGAAGAAGTATTCTTCAGTTGTTGTGATGCTTTCCTTTCAGTCTTTTCTTTTCAGTAGCTTCTTTTCTATTTCAGTACTTTGTAAAACATCTGAAAGGCATGTTCTTCAGACGTTGTAGTTTTAGTAGTTTCTTTTCAGTAGTTGTAGTGTAGTTAACACTTGTATTTTGTAAGAAGATGTCAGCTGTTTGACATCTTCAGTAGTTTAGTTTATTTTCAGTAGTTTGTTGTAATAACGGTTTGATGTCACTCTCAAGTGACATCAGCTGACGTTATCTTTCCTATAAAAGGAAAGATGACCTAATTGTAAAACTTGCCGAAGCGTGTGATCAATTGAAATACGCCTTTTTGCAGAAATTCTCTCTCTCTCTATAACCTACTGTTTCATTGCTATATCTCGTGTGTTCTTGTTGAATTTGTCTAATTATTGTGCTAATTCTGCTGCAAATCCAACCTAATTGATCAAACTAGATGCTAAGATCCTTTCAAATGATATCAGAGCTGGTTAATCACTGATCGATTTAACAATTGATCATTGAAACTGCTCTTTGGCTATCTACGTTTGATCGAATTAGCAAATTTGCAAGAATCGGTTATAGAGATTGAGTTTCTGCTGCTTCTGGTCATTCAATTTGAGGTTTACGTGGTTTTGAGCTAGATTTGTTTAGTTTACCTTGAATTTGCTTGAATTTTGAGATAGCGACACCAACAAATGATCCTCACAATACTGGCTCCTCAACAAAGCCTCTGATGCTTGTTAGGAGTGAGTATAACATATGGCAACGTCGTATGCTTCATCACCTGTCTATCAACAGCGCTGGTTGTTGGAAATCAGTGGTGCATGGACCATACAAGCCTATGGTGAGCATTCCTGAATCAAATGAGAGGGTTCCGAAGAAACCTGATCAATATTCAGATGAAGATCTAAAGCTGTTCGAAATTGATGCTAAAGCCCATGGAATTCTGGCCATGGCACTGCCTAATGAAATCTATTCAAGGCTTATACATCATGAAACTGCTCATGATCTCTAGGTTGCTCTGAATGAACAATTTGGAGGAACTGATGAGGTCTTAGCAAACACTAGGGAAATCCTCGCCCAATAATATGAGACATTCTCTCATAGGAAGGGTGAGACTCTGACTCAACAGTTTGAGCAATTCTTTTGTCTTATTTCTGAGCTGAAAATGGTTAAACAAGGTATTCAAATAGCCAGATGAACAACCGATTCCTCAGATCCCTGCCTGAGAGATGGGACACTTACACCATTGTCCTATGCTTCAGTGCAAATCTGGATACTCTATCTCTCACCCAACTTCATGGGAAACTGCTTACATTTGAAAGAGAGATAGAACAGAAACGGAAGTTGTCATCATCTGGTAAGCTCACTGATGACTTTGTATCAGGCAATACTGCACTGATAGGTCAAGAGTCATAATATGCTGCATCAGTGAGTGCCTATGATGAGCATATTGATTTCTCTACCAATACTGAACATGCTTTTGTTGGTGTTGATGGTAGTTCAGGAGGTAGCAGTGATAACTTGTGCTTTTTGATGGAGGATCTGAAGGGCATTCCAGATATGATCTGGAAGAGATGGATATTTTGAGCCAAATAGCAATGATCAATTTCAGATCTCAAAAGTTCTACAAAAGAATTGGCAGGAAATTTCCTGGTCTCTCTGGCAAAACCAAAGTTGGTTTTGACAAGAGCAAGTTGAGGTGTCACAAGTTCCATAGGCTTGGACACTTTGCTAGAGAGTGTAGATCATCTGGATCTAACTCCTCTGCACCCTTTGTGACCTTCCCAAGCAATAGCTCACAGAACAAAGGGCAACATTCCACCAGTTCTGGTCATCCATCACCAGCTCAGGCATCACCTGCATCTTTTGTGCCTCAAGGTCATATGCCATATCCTTACCCTTGCTACTACATGCCTCAGCCAAGTCAAGTTCAAGCACCCATTGCTCAGCAACCACATGCTCTCCCTGAGCCTCAACCATCCCAATCTCATCCACCATCTCAACCTCAACAACACAGCTTTTTCACCCCAGGAGTTGTTGACTGGAGCAGTTTACCAGATGATATGTCTAGTCATGAACAACTGTTTCCTGGTGCTGGTCAACATGGTGGTGATAATCCTTTTGGAAACATTGCTCTCATGGCCCTGGAGTCTACTGATAGCTCATCCTCTAATGCCTCTACACCACAGGTATCACAGGTATCTTCAGAGGCTAAGGCCAAGTTATGTTCTGATTCATGCATAGCAACATTTGCATCTATTAGAGAAGCAAATGTAGCTCTAATTAATAAAAATCTTGAGCTAGAGCAAGCCCTTTCCAAAAGAAAAGCTGAATTTGAGTCTGTGCTTAATGATAAGAATGATGAGATTTATAAACTAAAATGCCAAATCACAGATGATAAGGCTAGAGAAGAGGTACTTCTAGAGAAGTACAAAGACCTCAAGGAAACACTTGCAGCTACCCAGGTAGAGTGTGATCGCTGGGTACAATCTTGCAAGGGTTTTGAAATGCTTCTCAGCAAGCAATCAGCTTCCAATGTGAAGTTTGGCATTGGTTATAATCACACTGCTCCTCCTACAGATTTTACTTCCAGAGCAGAAGTAGAATCTGATGGAGAAAGCAATAACCAATCCTTCTTATCATGTGATTTACTCTCTGATAAAGGATCATCAGAGGTTGAGGTCAGCATTAATTACTCACAAAACCAATCAGCTGATGCTGAAACAGCTGATGGTTAAATGCTGACAGTCACATGATCCAAAACTTGATCACTTCAGGTATTATCTCACAAAGTACTGAAAGTACTGAAGAGCAAGTTATAACACCTGAAGCATAAACCCAAACTACTGCATGTACTGAAGGGAAGAAAACTGTAAGTAGCAAGGGTTTGACAAATACTGAAGAAGATATCAGGAAAGCAAGTACTGCAAGGAAGAAAACTGCAAGTACTGATAGCAAACTGCTGAAGAACAAGTCTTCAGTAGTTTCATCTTCTTCAGTAGATGATCAACTAAAGATGAAGAAATAGCCATGTGAAATATGTGGCTTATTCAATCATCTTACTGATGATTGCTGGTATAAAAAGGGTTCCAAACTCAACCAAAATGAGAACATTAAAAAGAAAATGAATAAAATGAAAAATGAGTTTGAGACCAAGTTTGTACCAGCAACATCAAAACCTGAAACCCCAAAATACAAAAAGAAATCCTAAAAGAAGGAAGGGGTTAATCAGGTAACAACTGAGGTTGCTCAAAGGAAGATGGTACAACACAGGAATCCATCAAAATCAAGTACTAATGTGTCTGATGAGCTGAAGGCTTTATCACACAATCAGACACAACTTGTTATGATGATTCAACATCTAATTGGGAGAGTCAACCAATTAGATGCTCCTGTGCTGAAACCACAGAAAAGAAAATCCAAGCCAAAGGAATCCTCTTCTACACCATTTCCATCACCTCAGGCTGTTACTCATAACAAACCAGTTAGTCTAACATCTGTTGATGAGAACAGACCCAAAACCAAAAAGGTTTGGGTCTCAAAAACTAACTAATTTGTTGCGAAAAATGCAGGGTTCTTCAGCATGCCAAAGAAGCATCTGGTATGTAGACAGTGGAGGATCCATGCATATGACAGGGAGCAGCTCTCTTCTTAATGACTACTCTCAAGGAAAGAAGGGGTTTGTTTCCTTTGGCAATGATGCAAAAGGTTACATCATCGACAAAGGCTTTGTTTCCAATGGGGAAATAAGGTTTGATGATGTTAACCATATGGAGAATCTCAAGTACAACCTCTTGAGTGTCAGTCAAATGTGTGATAAAGGCCATGTTGCCCTTTTCACCAGCCAGAACTGTAGGATTCTGTCTTCCAAAGTTCTGAGTTTGATTGACAAGGTGTTGGATGATCATACTCTCCTGAAGGCCAACAGAACAGGAAGAGTATATGCCTTAGATCTCTCCAAGAAAATTGATCTAAAAGGCCATCCTTGCCTATCCTCCAAGGCTTCTCCACAAGAATCTACTCTATGGCATAGAAGGATGGGTCATGTGAATCTCAAAAACATGAACCAGCTGATACACCATGGTTTAGTAAGAGGGTTGCCTATAAAGGAGTTCAAATGTGAAGACAACTGCATTGCTTGTTTAAAGGGGAAGCAACACAAAGTCTCATTCCCTCCAATAGAAGAGCCAAAGTCCAATGCCTGCTTGCAATTACTGCATATGGATCTTTTTGGTCCTGTCAGAGTGATGAGCATGGCAAAGAAGAAATACTGTCTGGTAATTTTGGATGATTACTCCAGATTTGTATGGACTTTCTTCTTGTATTCCAAAGATGAAGCTGCAAAAGCTATTATGAACTTTGTGTTGTATGTGGAGAAGCAGTATTCCCTTCCATTCAAGTGTGCGAGGAATGACAATGGCACAGAATTTAGAAATCACACACTTGACGACTTTTACCTGTCAAAGGGAATCAAGAGGCAGTTCAGCATTCCAAGAAATCCTGAACAAAATGGAGTGGTGGAGAGAAAGAACAGGACCCTTATTGAAGCTGCAAGGTCAATGTCGGCTGACTCAGGGTTGCCACTGACTTTTTAGGCTGAAGTTGTCAACACAACTTGCTATTTGCAAAATAGAGCATTAGTGAATCAGAGGTTGATAAAGACTCCTTATGAAGTGCTACATCATTTGGCCCCTTTGATTTCATTCTTTAGAGCATTTGGGTGTCCCTGTTACATTCTCAACATAAGTAATCCACTCCAGAAGTTTGAATCAAAGGTGGATGCAGGGTATTTTGTTGGTTATTCATCTACTTGCAAGGCATATAGAGTTTTCAACTGCAGAACAAAGATAGTTGAATAGACTTTGCATGTGAAGTTTAATGAATCTCCAAAGGACAAGATTCCATAAAACCCTGTGGAGTTATTTGATTTGGACATACTGCAAAATGTTCCTTATCAGCCTCTAGCCATTGTTCCTGTCAATAGTTCTCCACCTGGTGGTACTGATGATGATGTAGCCAGTACTCACCTTTTCAGGTTTAGTGACCAACTGGCTGAGTCATCTAAACCTGATGCTCATGTAGCTTCAGCAGTTCCATCCACTACAAATGCTGATAAGAATACTGAATATTCTACTTCATTTGAGTTGCCATCTTCAACATGGTTTCTAGAATCTTCATCAACATCTGTTGCTGCGGAAGGTCCTACAAACACTTGCACAGATCTTATTGTCTATCAAGAGCTGAAGAATCACCTAATATCTCAAATCATTGGTGATATCAATGTTGGAGTTTTAACCAGAAGTCAATTGTCCAATTTCTACTTCTATGCTCTCTTCATCAGTCAGTAAGAGCCAAAGAATTATCATGTTGCCTTAATAGATAATGGATGGGTTGAAGCGATGCAGCTTGAGCTTCTTCAGTTCAAAAAGCAGCAAGTGTGGGAGCTTGTTCCTTTACCCCAAGGTAAGTGTGCAATAGGCACTAAATGGGTGTTTAGGAATAAAACAGACAAAAAGGGCCAAATTGTTAAGAACAAGGCCAGGCACGTTGTACAGGGGTTTGCACAAGAAGAAGGTATTGATTATGATGAAACCTTTACCCCTATAGCCAGACTGGAGGCAATTAGATTGTTCTTACCTTATGTTGCCTTTCACAATCTTAAAGTTTTTCAAATGGATGTCAAAAGTGCCTTTTTATATGGTAAAATAAAAGAGGAAGTTTATGTGTGTCAACCACCAGGTTTTGAGGATAATAAACATCCTGATTGGGTGTATAAGCTTGATAAGGCTCTATATGGGTTGAAACAAGCTCCTAGAGCCTGGTATGAAACATTATCAAATTTTCTTCTACAAAATAATTTCACTAGAGGCTCCATTGATAAAACTTTATTCATAAAGAAAGTGGGACAGCATAAGCTACTTGTTCAAATTTTGTTGATGATATTATTTTTGCATCCTCTGATCCACAGTTGTGTGATGAATTTACAAAGCTAATGCAGCAAAAGTTTGAAATGAGTGCTATGGGAGAATTACAGTTCTTTTAGGGTTTGCTAATCAAACAAAGGGCTGATGGAACCTTCATTCATCAGTCCAAATATACAAAAGATCTTTTGAATAAGTTTGATTTACAAAACTGTAAGCCCTGTTCTACTCCCATGAGCAGCACCACACAACTGGATGTTGATCAGAAAGGTAAAACGGTTGATGAAACTCTTTATAGATATATGATTTGCTCCTTGATGTACCTTACAGCTTCTAGACCAGACATTATGTTTGCAACTTGTGTCTCTGCTAGATTTCAGGCTGCACCTAAAGAATCCCATTTGATTGCAGTCAAAAGGATCTTTAGATATTTGCAAGGTACTCAATCACTAGGACTTTGGTATTCTACTGGGCATTCTTGCAAATTAGTTGCTTTCTCTGATAATGACTATGCAGGGTGTAAAGTCACCAGAAAATCAACTTCTGGTGGATGCCAATTCCTAGGCAATTCTTTAGTTTCTTGGCAGATTAAGAAACAAACTTCAATTGCTACATCCACTGCTGAAGCTGAGTACATTGCTGCTGTAAGTTGTACATCCCAGGTACTCTGGCTTCAGAATCAACTATTGGATTATGGCATTACCGAAACTAAGACTCCATTACTAATGGATAGTGCTTCAGCTCTTTGTATTGTTAAGAATCCAGTCCAGCACTCTAGGACCAAACATATTGAGATCAGACATCATTTTATTAGGGATTGTTATGAAAAAGGTCTGATTTATCCAAAGTTTGTGCCTAGTGCTGATGAGCTTGCAGATATATTTACTAAGCCTCTAGATAGTGCCACATTTCAAAATTTGGTGCTAAGGCTTAGTATGCTGCAGCTGGAATAATTTAACTACTATTGATGCTCTCAGACCACAAGTACTGATGAGCAGTAGTATACAAAAGTCAAAAATAAGTACTGATGAGTTATTTAGTCTTCGGCATTTTTCATAACTACTGAAGACTAAAATACTTCAAAGTACTGAAGTACATTATTTGTTGAAAACAACTGATTTAGGTACAACTACTGATGTGGTTATAACTACTGATGTTTATTTTTCAAACAAATAAGTACTGAAGAACAAATTTTGTTCACAAGTACTGATGTGTAATCTTACACATAAGTACTGAAGACAATATTTGTTCACAAGCTCTGAAGAATAATTTATTTCATCAGATCTTGTGAACATCTGTTCATAAGAGCTGAAGAATAAAAATTCACAAGAGCTGATGGCCAATGAAACATCTGAAAGTCAGACAATGTCTGATGAGTAAATGTTGAGGTCAGAATAAAACAACTGAATTGACGACAACAGCTGATGAGTAAATTTACTCTTCAGCTGATTCTAACTTCTGCTATTTCATATCAAAACAACTGAAGGACAAAACCATGTCTTCAGTAGTTTACAACTACTAATGACTAACACCAAGTCCTCAGTTGTTTACAACTAAAGGAAAAAACCATGTCTTCAGTAGTTTACAACTACTGATGACTAACACCAAGTCCTCAGTTGTTTACAACAACTGAAGCCAAATCCATGTCTTCAGTAGTTTACAACTACTGATGACTAACACCAAGTCTTTAGTTGTTTACAACGTCTGAAGATGAAAACCATATCTTTAGTAGTTCTCAACTACTGATGATTAATAACAAGTCTTCAGTCGTTTGCAACATCTGAAGGACAAAACCATGGTCTCAGTAGTTTCAACTACCGATGACTAACACCAAGTCCTCAGATGTTTACAACCTCTGAAGGTTAAAACCATGTCATCAGTCGTTTCAAACAACTGATTACTAACACCAAAACCTTTAGTCATTTTCTTTCAGCTGTTTCATATCCATACCCTATAAATACCTAACCCTAACTTCAGAGTTTTTCATTCTCTCATAACCTAATGTTCAAAAACTCTGAAACCTCTCTCCACACATTAATGGCGACCATGCAGCTCAAACCGAGACGCAACTGTGTTGCCTACCTTACCAAATCACCCTTTTGGACCAAGTTTCATAATGCCATTGATCTCATGGTCGATTCCCCATACCAAACGGCCTTTCTCATCAATCCGACCATATATGTCGATTCCCTAAACCAATTTTGGATGAACGTCACCTTTACCACTGGGGAGAATGACACCGAGGTCTCTCTCCAGTCGTTCGTCAACAACCAAAAGGTGGTTATCACTCCTGCAATCCTTCGCCAAACCCTAAAATTAAATGATGCCACCTTCCCCACTGAATATCCAAAGGGCACCACTGATCTATCCTTTGCTCACCATGGATATCAAGGTAACCTACGTGCTTCTACCATCCTCAAAAAGCATTTCCATGATGTCGAACGCCTTATATTTCATATGGTAAATGTCTGCTTAGCCCCTAAAACCTCATCATGGGATCAAATGTCATCCAAGTGGCAGCAGGTATTATTCTCTATCCTTGAGCAACAAAGTTTAAATTTTTCTAAAATAATATTTTTGGAACTTAAAGATATGGCTTCAAAACCTCTTGTTAACCGATGGATACTATATACACGGTTCATTATGGCCATAATTGAGAACCAGCTGAAAGCTGAGGGACTTGTTGGCCTTGGAGTCTCTGCTATGGCTGTATTGCCTGAAGTATACTCGAGGCACAACTCTGACGTAACACTCAAACAGGCTGCCAAGCTGCGAAAACCCAAGCAGCTGGACCCATAGCCTCCACCTCCAAATCCAAAGTCCCCACCAAACCCAAACTCAAGAAACCTAAAAAGGCTACTTAGGGAGATGAGTCCCCTGAGGATGCCCCTGCACAACCAAGGCAGGATGTGACTGCTGGTAGTATTCCCCCAGCAGTTACCACGACTCCACCAACCACAACCGCTTAGGTATCCTCTCAACAGGATCCTGAAGCAACCACATCAGGGGAACCTACACATCTGGAACCTCTCTCAATTGAGAAGGTTGCCATTGAAAAGCACCCATCTCCCTGGTGCAAACTGCTTCTACCCTTTCTCCCACTACAACCGCCCCTTAAAGCCTTACATTTATTATAGCAGAAGTGCTGACTCATCTGAACACTCCACCCTCTCCCCAGGAACCTATAATAACTGGGAAAACTCCAACCAAAGAGAAGGTGGATCCAAGTGTTGATGAGAAACCCCAGCACAGGGAATCTAATGTTTTATCTCCCAGTGTGGCAGAGGAGATAAGACAATCTGGTGAGGCTGCACTTCTCCTGTTTCATCACATGAACAGGATGAAGCTGGTACCATCTCTAAGTCCTCACCAGAGGCAACTGCCGATGAAGGATCCTATCCTGAGGCAGGAAGTCCCCAGTACCAAAAACAAGGGGCACATGTGATTACTGAGCCACACTCAGCACATGTACATCCTGATTCAATCAGGAGGTCAGGTGATTCAGCTACAACTGATGATGACCTGGGCTTCTTTTACGACGTATTAGCCCACAATACCATTCTTGAGGATGAGGTGAGTAGACTCAAAGAGCTACTTGCCAAGATGACTTAAGAATTAAGTCCATCTGCCTCTATTCACCCACAGATGGCACCTTCACCTGAAGGTCTCCCAAACACACAGCCACTCCCACAAACTCAGCCACCTGCCCCTACTTCTAGCACTATTTCTCAGGGACAGAACCCCCCTGAGCAAATAGTTGCTATCTTTCAAAATTCCCTGCCTCTTATCACACCCATCATCACTGACATAGTGAATATAACCCTTGATGAGAGGCTTGCCTCAAACATAAATACCCTGGTGGAGGATGTGGTGTCAAAGAAGCTTTCTGATAGTCAAACCCCTATAACCAATGCACCCAAAAAGAGGGAGACTCAGTCAGTGAAAGCCATCAAGAGAAAGAGAGTGGAGGAGGAAAAAGAGAAAGAGAAAGAAGTTGAGAAGGAGGTGGAATATGAGAGGGTGATGGTTGTGGAGACTGAGAAGGAGAAGGAGAGTGAGAAGGGAACTGGAATGGAGAAAGTGACTGAAAGTCAAAAAGACTTTCATGTCACATATAAGAAGAAGAAGAAGGGAGAAAAGGAGACTGAGAAAAATTTAGATGAGATGATTAAGGAAGCTGATGCCCATCACAACCGATCAATGGATAACATCGTTGATCAGTTGTTTAGGAAAGGCTTCGATACTGCTCAACTTGACTCCGAAATCAGGAAATTAGAGATTGAAGAGATAGAAAACCGATGGACTGGCTATAGACTGAAGAAAATGCAAGACTTGAAGCTATGGCCAGGTTCACTTCGAAGTATCTAGGGAGATCAGTCATGGAGATCAAATCATGGCCCAGGGATAGCATCTTGGCAATAACCACCAAGATCTGTTCTTCTGAGGTATTCACCAAGGGGCTAGTCATAGAAGCCCTAAGTGAAGATGGTGCTGGGAACAAGACTGAGCTAGCAAAACAAACCAAAGCCTCACTCACTTCCAAACTGCTAAAACATTCTGCCTAATTTCCCACACCAAAACAAACCACACCACAACCCACAAAACCAACTCCCTTACCCACAAAATCAATAGCCGATGATGCACCCCTGAAGAGGAAGAGAATGGTGTTGAGGCTAGAAGAAAAAGATGATGATAATGATGAGGAAGAAGATAGACTGCCTATCTCAGCTGTTATCCCTTTGCCTAAGGCCAAAAGTCACCCTCCAACAATTATTCTTGAGCTCTAAAGAGAAACTGTGAAAGTGAAGCTAGAAGAAGAAGAGCTTCACAAACACCATGATGAGGAATTGTTGAGGAGGGTTGACAAAGGTTATGCAGCCTCCTTATCAATCATAAACATGAGGAAACAAGCTCAGAGATTATACACTCTCAAGCATACATTCCAATATCAAAAAGAGAGAGTGAGGATTTGGCCTGATCCTAGGGTGTCTCATAGGATCCAAAAGAAAAACATTCCTCAGAGATACAATGGGCAAGTGAAAAAGATTGTAGATGCAGTGATCACACTTGCCATTGTAGTATCACCCTGGGAGATCCTTGAAGATTTCAAGAAAGCCTATACATCCAATAACAAAAGATGCTGCAAAATAGAATAGTGAAAAAGGGATTGGTGTATAAGAGGCTTGAGAATCTCAGGAAGGATGAGCTCCACTTGATTCTTAAGGGTCATCACCCTGATGAATTTGCACATAGAGAGAGAACCACAGTGGAGCTCAAAAATGGAAAACAGGCCAAATACCTCTCTGAGTTTTATGGGCCTGAAGGATTCTTTGAGGGAGAGGCAGAAGAGCTCACCATGGAGGAACAAGTAATCTTCTTAGAGGCCAACATAAGAGAATCATATAGGGTCATAGTTGGGAAGTAGGTCTCATGGATGGGGTAACAGCTCTGTGTCCAGTTCCCCAAGACAGAGTTCCCATCCATCCTTTGCCAATCAGATCTTTGAGACCTCTTCCCAGGCCTGTGCTGATATGGGTCAATTTCTGAGCTGATCCAGAAGTAAAAAGACCAATCTTTCTGCCTTAATAAGTGTGACATTCAATAAGCTTGAAGGTTTTGGCTGCATTGGTTCAGGGGGAGTTTGTTGGAACAAAAGAACCAATGAGCCAGATCAGAAAAACCTTTAAGTCCCACAGACATCACAACAACTGCTGAAGTCCTCATCAGCTATTTGACAAAGACTGAAGACTTCATCAGCTGAAGACTCAAGTACTGAAGACTCAAGTACTGAAGACTCAAGTACTGAAGACTCAAGTACTGAAGACTCAAGTACTGAAGACTCAAGTACTGAAGACTCAAGTACTGAAGACTCAAGTACTGAAGACTCAAGTACTGAAGACTCAAGTACTGAAGACCATCAGCTGAAGTACAAAGACTGAAGACAAAGACTGAAGACATCAGCTGATGACAACAACTGAAGACATCAGCTGATGACAACATCTGAAGTTAAAGTCTGAAGACAAGTACTGAAGCCTTCAGAGTTTGTCACAACAGCTGAAGAAGTATTCTTCAGTTGTTATGATGGTTTCCTTTCAGTCTTTTCTTTTCAGTAGTTTCTTTTCTATCTCAGTACTTTGTAAAACGTCTGAAGAGCATGTTCTTCAGACGTTGTAGTTTCAGTAGTTTCAGTAGTTTCTTTTTAGTAGTTGTAGTGTAGTTAACACTTGTATTTTGTAAGAAGATGTCAGCTGTTTGACATCTTTAGTAGTTTAGTTTATTTTCAGTAGTTTGTTGTAATAACGGTTTGATGTCACTGTCAAGTGACATCAGCTGACGTCATCTTTCCTATAAAAGGAAAGATGACCTAATTCTAAAACTTGCCGAAGCGTGTGATCAATTGAAATACACCTTTTTGCAGAAATTCTCTCTCTCTCCCTATAACCTACTGTTTCATTGATATATCTCGTGTGTTCTTGTTGAATTTTTCTAATTATTGTGCTAATTCCACTGCAAATCCAACCTAATTGATCAAACTAGATGTTGAGATCCTTTCAAGATCCAACATACACACCCGACCAGCCTATCAGCCCAGGGGGAGCCTCGACTGCCAAGGGGTCCAGGAAGAAAAGGATGGCTCAACCCTACGGCAAGAAGGGGAAGAAACAGAGGATCATCCTGTGAGTTCCTCCACCACCATAGCCACTACCACCACCACTGTCACCGACACTACTACCACCACTTCCATCCCAACTACCACAACTTCCATCCCAGCCACCACAACTACCATACCATCCACCACTCATATATCCACATCTACCTCACCCACCATACCCAAAACAGTTCCACCACAATCCATTCCCATTCCTACTCCTATCTACACCACATCCACTATTACACCTACCATTCCCTAAGCTGGCACATCCACCTAGTTCCCACCTCCACAGGGCACCACTCTACCTACAGTTGGGTTAGAGGAACAGTTGGCGAGCCTAAATAGACTAGTGCTTAAACTGTTGGCAACTGATGATCTTAGAGCCAATCAGATGAACCAGCTGATGGCGGTCAATGCAGCACAAGGCAAGCAGATTGCCCAGCTCACTGAGAAGAACGAAGCTCATGAGAGAGCTTTAGTTCGAGCTGACAATGCCCTGCAAGCTCAAAATGAGCTAGTGCTTGCATCTGCCAAAAGGATTAAGGAGTTGGAGAAGAAGAACAAGAAGATGATGTTGAGGCTGAAGGGAACAAAGGGTGAGCCTCTGAAGATTAAGGGAGATGGAGATGATGATGGAGATGATGATGATGATGATTCAAGTGATGATGAATGAGAAGAAGAGAGTGATGAGGAGGAAGCCAGAGGGAGTGGAAAGGAGAAAAAGAAGGATGATGATGAGGAGGATGAGCCAGAAGGTGATGCTCACGCATCAGCCTCAAATCAATCAGCAAGGGAGAGGCGCACCAAAAGAAATCAAGATCAAGGGGCCTCGTCCTCAGCACCTCAAGCTGACGAGCCACAAGATCAAGACAAAAGTAATGATTGAGATGTTTATGTATTTGAAACTTTTTGTACTTGAATTGTGTATTACATTAATGTAATTAATGATAATTTATGTCTAATGTCTTGATTAATGATTAATGTGTGTATTGTTGATTGCTTAATTGAACAGATGAAACTCAACAGACCGATGATTATGATGTCGCTCCCCTTCAGCAAATGAAGACTCAACTAACTATGATTCTTGATTTGCAAGGGATTGTGAGACGGTCTGTGAGTTACACTCCAGAGGAAGGAGAGTTTATCCATGACCTGACGGATGAGCAGCTCGCTGATATGTTTCAACTAAATCCTGATGCGCTTGTGAAAGATGCTCCGGAAGTCATGTCAGATGATTATCCGCAGTACACTGACCATGATGGCGATGTTATCCCTGATTTGGGAGAAACATTTGGCAGTGATACATTTGATGAGAAGAGAAAGCTACAGAGAAAGAAGAGACTGAAGGTAAAGCCCAAGCTACAGATGCTGATGTTGATCTAAAGAAAGCTGAATGGGCTGCACGATTGACAGAGATGAAAGCTCAACGTGAACCTCCAAAGCTAATGCCTACACCAAATTGTATAGAGTTAAGAGGTTTATTCATAAGACTGAAGTTGACCCTATCAGAAGGTGTCAAGCAAGATTACTAGTTGGGCTTACTTTGAGTATTTTGATGTGTATATGATGAAATGGGAGAAAGGGCTTGAGTACTTCAGATGTCCACATGATCTGAAGACTCTCCCTAGTTTTGAGTTAAATAGATTGGCCTGTTTATATCTGTTGTATGCCAACCCGAGGAAGATGTTGGGATGGTTTGATATGGCATTGAAGAAAGAATACCATCCCAGATGGGTAAACTTCAGACCTCAACAACCTAAGAGGTTTATTCATAAGACTGAAGTTGACCCTATCACTGGAAGGCCTAAAGTGGTGTTGAAGTGGAGTCCTCCACGCACGATGTTTAAGATCCCTTTACGGGAGATGCCTCAGGACTTCACTCCACACTTCAAATGGTGGTATAAAGATTGGAGGACGATGGAAGCGGTCATAGTTTTGAACAGAGAAGGAAAAATAGAGACTATCAGGGTATTCGACCTAATGTGGCTCACCAACTTGTCAGCTGATGATGTTTATACATTATACAAATGGCCACTATTCTATGACACGCAAGATATTGTACAAGCTCTCCAGTTCCAACACGTTATACGACTCTACTTCGCTTTTGAGATACACGCGGGAGTCACCAAAGAGGAGAAGTACAAGAAATTTCAAGAACATGTGAATAATGTTAGACAATAGGGTAAGCTAGGTCCAAGGGGGAGTTTGTTGATACACTATGTTCCTAGTTTATGTACTTCAATGTAAATGTCTTTCTTTTCTTACACATATGTAATACAAGCGCTTAATGAAATATGATATGTGTTTTGATGTTTAATTGTCTTTGATTATATCATATTCTTATGGTAATTGGTATTATTCATATGTATGAACATTATATATAGGTTTGAGGTTGTTGTACATAGTTCTAAGTCTATAATGACTCAGAGATGTGTTCAACTTAGTCGAGTGGTTATTCATGCTAATGGACCATACTTATGGACCGTACACATGAGTGAACCATACTTATGGATCAGTCGCATGACTAAACCAGGTGATTGGATCAGTCATATGACTGAGACATAAGATTGACTCAGTCGCACGACTGAACCTTCAGTCGTGCGTATGAATCAAACGCATGACTCAGTCGCACGACTAAACCATGCTAATGGCTCAGTCGTACGACTGAATACTGAAAACCTATAAATACCACATAATTCATGGAAAAACGTAACACTTCGAATACTATCATACCCTAGCCATCCAGAGCATCCCAGTACGTCCATCCAACTTCATAGTTCGTTCCTGATTGATTCCAACTCGTTCTTAACGTTTGTTTAATCGTTAGATCGATCAGGTTGTCGTTCTCACTTATTGGATCGCCAATCAAATAGAATTCCACGCTATTTGATCTGGTTTCACGCAGAATCAGTTAGTACTCCGTACGAAAATGGTCCTAACAAAAGTCGTGTTCTCGAATTCACTTAAGGATAAGAAAGAAGAAAAAGAAAGATAATTAGAGGCTAAAATTAGTCCTTGTATATTGAAAAGAAGTGGAAAGAAAGGAAGAAAAAGAAAGGGAAATAAAGACTAAAATTAATTCTTCCAAATTGGAAACAAATGAAGAAAAAAGAAGAGAATGGAAGAGAAGAAAAAAAAGAGAAAGAAAGAGAAATAGTTTCCTTTCTTTTCTCTTTCTTTTCTCTTCTTAAATAAACTTAGGAATACAATATAAGTACACGACGATTCATATTGCCATTATCGTCGAAATCAAACACCTTGCCGAAACTCACAAAACCTTTATTCTTCATTTGATTTGACTTCATCATTGTTGCACTAATCCATCAAGAACTTAGGACAACAATCTTCCTCATTCTCGCTAACCTTAATAAGGTATTTCCGCCTTTCCATATAATACTTGTTTTCTCATTAGTTTTTTACGAAACATGTGTGAGGATAATAACCCGGTCACAAACCAAATTACCATCAAATGGGATGCTTTAGAAGGTTGTATAACCATTCTTTAGCGTTCCCCAATAGAGCTAAAAACAGTTTTATTCCACAAGTAGATTAGCAATTGTTGATCTATGAAGAGGATGAAGCTGCCAAAAACTCAGGAATTCAGCATGGCTACTAACTGCTGAATACTGCCAAGTGTTGAATCCACTGTCGATCTGCATATGCTAAAATGATTACCGATCAGCATATGATGAACAACTAACTCAGCATTCAATTAAAGAGTTACTGATCAACTGCTGCTAATCTGCACTGAACTACATAAGATGTTGACAAAATTGTCTATACCGATGGTTGTTGTGTTCTGTCTTTTGGAGACAACATAGTATTAAAGCTGTCTAACTCTAAAATGTTGATTGTCTGTTTTGTTTTACATTCTGAACATAGAATATTTTATTCTTATTGTTCAAATTTCATAATATAAAGTCCTCACTCTTGTATACTAGAGGCAAGCTTTTCAAGCCACTTGGTTTATCTGCCGATTATATTGTTTGTACTCAAACGTTTAATCAAGTGAATACCTTGAAAGAAAAACTTGTGCATTTTATCTTTACTCAAAGTATTTAGGTTTTGTTAATAAGTAGTCAAATTAGATTCCACATTTGTTAACTACTGATTATAAAAAGAAGTTCTTGTTAATCTACAAAGCCATCAGATCCTACAACAACCAATATATTTTCAAATTCACAATACGATTTGTTACCATGTCTTCTCTGTTCCACTTCATCGTGTTAGAAAACCATTATTTCCATAAATGTTTCTTTACTACTTTAACTGCTTCATATGTGTGGCAAAATTTATGAAAACTTGGAGACTCCCATATAGCTTACACTAGTAACTCCATCGACTTTACCATACTGATCACCGATGATCTTTTCTTCTCTTCTGGATATCTGATCTAGTATGTGAAATATGGATACAAGTCTCCCTTGCCTTACCCGCCAAGACATCCTTGAAGGACAATGTATCCACCACCTTCATGTTGAAATTATTCATATTTACTTGATACTCCTTGAAGGTTGACGAAGGACTATTAATTTTTGTCATGGGAGCATCCTTCTGTTTTGCATATTTTGCTACACTAACCGTGAATTTTAGCCTATCATATCATACTTAATATTATTAAGTTTTAACATCATCTCCTCCGTATCATTGATATCTCTTAATTGTACAAATCTAAAATGTTCCCTCCAATTTTCTTTTTCTTTACAACATTTGTCGGATATTATATGTCTGATCATCAAAATATCGACGTTTCTATAAACGTATGATTTATAGAGTTACACTTAGGATAATAACAAGATAATTACATCTAATTGTTAAACACAAAATAAACTAAATGATGTTTGGTTGTGTAATCAAACAATCATGGGTTAATTATTTGATGAAATAACTAATAAAAGGGGATTAGATTTTTAAATGTTTAATGATTAAAAATTATAGGTTTACTTAATTAAATATTAATTAATATACCATAAGGTTATTGATAGTTAAAGGTTAGTTATGAATGGTTATTAAGTATTAATTAATCGGGGACCAAAAACATTAATGATAGGGGTTAAATTGTAAATATGAATTTATATAAACAAGGGATTAGGGGTAAACCCTTATCCCACTTTTCCTAACCCTAGAACCCATGCCATTGTCATTGACCCCTTTGGGTTCTTCACAGCCGCAACACACAACCACTACCATAATTTTTTTCGCCTCCATCGTGTGCTGCCGTTATTGTTGTCGGATCTTTGGCTTATTGCAATTGTTGCAAGCTACATGTTATGAACAAGGTTAACTAGCAAAACCATTGTTGAATCCAAGGTGCAAAGCTTTTGATTGATCATTAAAAGTTAAAGCTTTAAATACCCTATGATTGTAATAATTAAATCATTTAAGTTGTATGTAATTGGATTCCTGATTGGGTATAATTGTTAATCGCGTAAATGCTTCCGCTATAGAATTAGTAAAGATTGGATCTTTTAATCTAAAGATAATGGCTTTAATTGTTAAAACCCACGCATGATACCAAACAACATATGCACACCCATGTCCACATGTTCATTTAATAACTTCCATAATGACTGGGTTTGAGAATGATATTCTCTGTTGATGTGAATCAACAAGGATCGAATATGATGATTGAGTCAATGATTGAAAGACGGAATCAGGCAATCAATGATCATAAAACACTTGATATACTCATAAATGCATTCTTGTATTGATTAGATGAACTGTTACAGAGTAAACGCTAGGGTTTAGCAAGATACAGTAACAAGACAGCTAATATGGGAGAAACAAAGTATATTCTGATTGTCTGTTCTCAAAAAGTGTGTAAACAGTCACACAAAAGTTACCTCACATACGAGGATTCTATTCTATTTATAGGCTGACTTACAGCTTGTACAAAAAGACTAAACTACCCTTAGTCTAAGTCTTCATCAGCATTTGTTCTTTGTCATCCGCATTGACTAATGCGGATGAGTAACTCTTCATCAGCATTGGTCTTCTATCAGCCGCATTAGTTTGGTCATCAGCATTAGCTAATACGGATGAGCAAACACTTAGCCGCATTTGTTGCTGGTCATCCGCATTAGTTCATGCGGATGAACAAATGCCTTGTCTGCCTTTCATCGGCTTTTCGCATTTGTTAATGCAGATGAACAAATACTTATCAGCATTTGTTCTTGGTCATCCGCATTGACAAATGCGGATAGCCGACACTTGTTCTTTTTCTTCTTATGCAGAAATTTCTTTATCCGCATTTCTTTTTGGACTTAGGGAGATTTCCAGCAGAACAACCATCCACCTCTTGAATTAGCAAGTATGATCCTTTCAGGGTCCAACAATACTCCCCCTAAGGATTATACAGCCTAAGTGCTTCAAGGGTTTTAGGGTGGATCAGGTTGTGAGGATTCTGCTGGGTCTTGTGCAGTAGGAGGAGATGACACTGAAGTTGGGTCTGTGTAGGAAGGATCCAGTATGGCCTTGATCATATTAGAGAACTGTCTTGCTTCATCCAGCTTCTCTCTGCTTAGTACATGGATCTTCATTTGGCTCATAGTATGGATGGCTTCAATGGGCAGCTTCCTCAAGGAGACAGGCTCCCAGAATGACACAGTTGACAGCCCATCTCTGTGAATCAGTAAAGATCCATCAGCATCAACCTCTAACTTCATAATGTTACCAAACTGCAAAGGAGTCTTCTTTCTTCCTCCTTTGCTCTTTCTTCTTGATGATCCTATCATAGGCCATCTTCAGGAGTTTGATGCACTTGAGAAAGAAGTACATATCAGCTTCACCAAGCTTATTTCTATTCTCCCTGAAGTGCCTTGTATATATGTAGTGGATATATGATTCATCTAGCAGTCTCACTTCATATCCACTGAACAGTCGAATTTCAGCTCCTTCTTTTCCTCCCCACTTCCTTTCAATCACCAACTCATAAGTTTTCTCATCATAATAAACATTTGAGATTGGCACAGAAGTGTGAGTACCAGCAACCATCTTCCTCTTTAAGGATTCAGTGGGCTTTACCCTAAGCTCAGGGAATACCACTTCTTCAGCTGGTTTTCTTTTCTTTTTCTTAAGGGGATTGACAAAAGATCTATCCTTTCTCATGCAGATAGCCTTCAATGATTTGAAGTTGTCAGTTCGCTTGAACATCCTCAGAATGTCCTCAAACTCATATCCCCTGAACACAGCCCTATGATTTATCAATCTTAAATTGGCTAGTTCCTTGAGATCATGGATCATTAGAGAATTCACAAGAGCAGAGTACTCTGTGAAAAATTGGACTAATCCTGATATTCTCTTCACCATGAACATATTCCAATCACTATCATACTTCCAGGCAATAATCTTCTGATCTGTCTTTCCTTTTGGAGTAGACACACCCTTTATCATTTCAGCAGTTGTGAGTCCTTCATGTAGTTCCAGTTGTGAAGGCTTAGCAAACCACTCAGGGTATTGTGTAGAATGGGTGCCAGGGAATCATGATCTCCCTGAGTGAGGCTCATTTCTTGAGCTGAAACTCTTGTTCTTGGTCGGTTTCTGATGATCTCCTCCTCCATCTTCTTCAACCTGTCTTTCTTTTCAAGAATCATCCTAAGGACAGCAGCCCTTAGGGAATTGGTTTCATGTTCCCTAATTTTCTTTTAGTGAATCTTTGAGTAGACAGATAATCCTTCATCTCCTTATCTGACATGCTATAGGGATCAGGGTACATAGGTTGAGGAGGAGTAGCAGGTTTGGCTTTTGTTGCCTTGACTTCAGAAGCTTTGGGAGATAAAGTTTTCTCATACTCTGTTTCAAAAGTTGGATCTAGCAGCTTGTTTAGCTTATCTTCTTCTGCTAGCATCCCTTCATATGTCATCCCAAAGACTTCATCTGGGTCATAACCATGATCAATCAGAAATATGGCCTTTTTCATCAAATCATCAGACTTGGCCTTTTCAATCTTTTCAAATACATAAGGTTCTTCATTCATAGGGATTTTACTAATCACAAGTTGCATACTCAATCCTAGTCAATTGGCACTGGAGATTGAGGTATGACAATAAAAGGCTCAGTATCTGTACTTTGATTCACAATGAAGTCCCAGAATTCATCATCAATAACATATTCTTCAGCAGAGAACATGTCTAGGTCTTTCATCATGTCACTGAACTCTTTTTCTTCAGAGTGGACTTCTTCAGGATGACTTGTGTACACAATCATCTCCATGCTAGATGATGTGTGCTTTGATCCACTCGGTTCTCCCTCTTTTTCAGCCTCAGTAAATCTCATCTTTTGGCTGGAGGGGAATCATCACCACTGTCTTCAGATGATTCTTTGTCAATGTCATCTTTGTCATCCTTTCTTTTTCTCCTTTCTTTTATCTTGTCACCATCATCATCATTGTCCTTCTCTGCCTCCTGCTTTAGTTTGACAAGTATTTCTAGTTTAGAGACTCTCTTTTTAAGAGCTTCCACTTGCTATCAAGGTCACGGATAATGGTAGACTGTTCTTCAAAAACTTCTTCTTGATCTTCCATTACTATTGTTTGAATGTTCAAGGTTTCCACATGACCACTCTTCTTCTCTTGAGTGTTGAAGAGCAGCTTTCAACATCTCAATCTCTTTATCATTCTCCTTCTTCTCACTCTCATGTTTTTCCTTCATATCTTTTAGTTCGTTCTTCTTCTCATTCAATTCCAACAACCTGTCTTGCAGGAGAACTGATCTGTTTCTTTGCATCTTTTCAATCCTTGCAATCTTCTGAAGCAAGTTAGAAATCATCTCATCTTTCTCATCAGGCTTGTTCGCTCCAGATTCATCATAACTTTCTGATAGAGAAGCCTCTGATACAATTTGCCTTATGGCATCCTGGTGGGATGATCCTCCTCATCAGATGATGATTTGGATTTCTCAGAAGAGCTGGCAGAGTCACCAAACTCTTGAGGCTCAGCTGAAGATGGTGATGGAACAGGTGTATGGTGAATGGGAGATTGGATAAGGTGATGGAGTGGTGAGTGTATAGGAGAGATGTGGGGTGAGATGATGGGTTGTGGATGTGAAGATGGACTTTGTGATCTGGTAGGTGATTGTATTGGAGATTGAAAAACTGGAGAGTCTATGTCAGCTTCTTGTACAGAAGGATCAGTGTGAAGATCACCACCTACATCACCTTGTGGTGACACTGACCTTTGTCTTTCCTCAGTCATAGCAGCCTGCCCTCAACATGTTGTTGACTTGGAGCAGCTTGTGCTTCTTCATGAATAGGCTCATCAGCTGAGCCTCTTGATCTTGTTCTTCTTCTTGGTTGATCCGTTGCTGCATCCAGGCTACAAAGGGAAGAAGGTACCACTGTAGAAGTTCCTTGGATCTCTCTTTGTAATATACCTGTAGACTTGGCATTATAGTGAGGAATGTCCATCACTGGTCCTACTGGTGCAAGGTCTGGAAAAGCTTCATTGATGAAACACTGGATAAATCTGGGTACATCAAGAACATATGTCTTCTACCTTATTGTACATTAGAGATCAATCCTTTGAATATGTAGGCAGACATGTTGAATGGTTGATTGGTATATAATGCACAAATAGCAGAGGAGGTTGCCACTGGGATATCATTCCATCTAGTCTTCCTCTTAGATAAGCAATGTTGATACATGTGTATCAGGAATCTCCATTGCAGATCTACCAATCCCTTCACAATCTGCTTCCCTTCATAACCACCCTCATAACCAATGTTGGCAAAGAAGGTCATGATATCATCATCTTCAAGTTCTATAGGGGCGTCAGCATCATCTCCAAACTGTAGACACTGTCTCACAGTTTGCTTAGTAATTGTTAGAGAATGATCATCAGTGATTCTTCCAGTCAGTGTTCTCAGACCATCAACTTCTACCACTTCAGCTATTCCCCAAAATGACCTAATGAAGGTCTCATAGATGATGGGTCTCACTGTCATACATAGGCCACCTTTGTGGTTAGAAGAAATCTGATCATGTCCCATTAATCCATCAGCCTCAGATACATCAGGGTCAAGAAACCACTGACATTATGGAGCTTGCTCCATGTGAGGTTTGCCATGGTACACTGCATTCAAGGCATATGTATTAGAGTAATGAATAAGATATATCAACAATGGTTTATCATGACTCAGATTAATTTTATCACATTTTGACTTTTCTAGGTCAAAATTGAGAGTTCATGTATACTGTTTCATATACATTTGATCTAATCTGATTTAGTGATGCATGTTCATTTTGATAGTTTTTCCTGATTGCATCGATTATCCTTTCTTAATTTTAACTCATTTTAACCATTGTGATATCTTTTGATTTCAACATTTTAGTATTTTCATGCCCTGTTCATACGACGAATTGAACTTGTGAAAATCCATTGTTTGTTGAGTTTATCATGATTAGCATGAGTCTTTCTGTCAAAATTGTCAATGATTCATGAACACTTGTTTGATTTTGCATGATTCTTTCTTGACCTAGTTTGCTAAGTTCATGTTTTTTTATGAATGTCCGACAGTTAGGGTTATGAACATTTTGGATTCTCACCTATTCCTCGATAATACTGTTGTAGTGAATCGAAAATGAGTGAATGATGGTGAATCGAACTTAGAACATAGGTTTAGAACATGAAGAAGATGATGAAGATGAACTGTAACTTTAATGGCGCTTGTCTCACTTTTTAAGTCTCTCAATTTTGAAAAGTATTAAATGACCTTTCGATTTTGGTTTATATAGTCAACTTAATATGGATTTCAAATTTTGATAAGTTTGAAAACAAATGCGCTGAAATTTTAAAATTACTATAGCAAATGCGGTGAAGAAATGTTCATCAGTTTTTGTGTACTGTAGCAAATGCGGAAGAACAAAGCAGGTCAGCATTTGTTCACTATAGCAAATGCGGAAGAACAAAAACTTCAACTTTCATAAAATGTGGTAGAGTAAACTCTGTCCGCATTTCTTCAACTTGTCCTAATGAGTACTTATTCCTTTTATGATGACAGAAGCTTACACCCAAGTTTATGTATTGATTTCATCTTTTCAGAAGAAATGCGGATGAACAAAAGTTTTTCCGCATTAGTTTTTCATACTTAAAACTTGTGGTGAGACTAATGCGGTAGAGTAATGTTGTCCGCATTAGTTTTCACTTGTGTTTCATTCACAAAACCAATACCCGCATTGGTTGAATGCTTGGGTTACTTTCACCCGCATTAACCCATACTCTTACCTGCATTAAGTTTCAAACTTAATGTTTTTGCTTTGGTTGGTTTTGGATGAATTTCTCTGAAACTTTATGAAGCAATGTCTTTGCCTTTATAAAGACGTGTCAGTTGCTTGATTCTTATGAATTTTGACTGATTTTGGGATATCAATTCTTGCTTGGATTGACTTGTTCATCTGTGGTGAATCAAGTTTCCCATTGTTGACTGATCTTTGACTTTTGTACATCAATATGTCTGCAAGAACTGAGATACTATGGTATAACTTCTGCAACAACACAGACAGATTTTCTGATTTTGCAATTTGTTTTTGTTTTTCTAATTTTTAAGAAAGGAAACACCTGTACAAAAATGATCAAAATTTTAAATTACTCCCCCTAAAGTTATATCCATAATGGATAGAAACTTTTAAGGATTTGAAAATTTTGAAAAGAAAATCTTTTTGTTATTTTTGCTTTCTTCACTGTACATGAAGTTAAGTGCAAGCAATTGTTAGTAAAACAGACATGGTCATGAACATATTGATTGTAGGTATGTTTGTCCTCTTAAACTCATACTTGGTTAATATTCTGATGCAAATGATCTTATCATGTTTTGAGTTGATTGGGTATTCATCATGTACCTCACACTCAGAAGCATGGCAAGGTCAACCATCTGCATGCAATGTATGGTAGAACTTTCAACATCTACATGACCAGGATACTTATACTTGGAAATCTCAATTACCTGATCCTCATTGGGATTCTTTTATGTTTGATCCATTTATCACTTTTGATCCATATGGGATTCTTATCACTTCACTTTGGAAGGTGATCTCTTAGGATTCTTTGTTTCATTCATTTTGAATGACTTTTATACTATTTGTTTCATCCAAGTTGGATGTGTTCCTCATGGGAATCTTGATGGATCTTGACATCAGCACTATGTGCTTGTTTCTCCAGGTCTTTGCTTAGCAAAACAAAGGAGGAACTGATGTGAGTAAATGAGATTCATAAGTCATCATTACCTGGGGTGTTTGGTTTCTACACACACACACATTGGATAAGTCAAAACTTACACATACTATGAGATGACAGCATCACAGTTGAATATAAGCTTTAATTTATCACTGCATGTAGTTTCTTTTCCAAGTTGAGTCTACCAACATATCAGATAAGTCATGTCAGTCATTTAAGTTTTATAAATTAGCACAGTGAAAGATATAACGACTGTAATTATATCATTTCCCATAGATAAACTACACACTTCTTCTTTGATTTCTTTTGATAATTTTTGAAATATTTGAATGTTTTGTTTGTTTTCTTTTACTCAAGATTAATCATGTCAATTGATTGAACTAAGAATTCAAATCTGGTTGGATCAAATGCCTTAGTGAATAAGTCAACTAATTGATTAGCAGTGTGAACTTGTATCAATTGATTAATCTTTTTTCAGCACAATCTCTCAAAAAGTGATATCTAATTTCAATATGTTTTGTTTTTGAGTGTTGAACTGGATTATTAGTAATAAAAACTGCTGCTATGTTGTCAATATAAATTGGAGTGTGCAGAAAGTTAAAACCATAATCAAGCATCTGGTTTTGAATCCAGAGAACTTGAGAACAGCATGCAGATGCTGCAATGTACTCAGCTTCTGCTGTTGAGACAGAAACATTGGTTTGCTTCTTGCACTGCCTATCATACAAGTCTAGGACAATGAAATTGACAACCGCCAGATGTGGATTTCCTGTTGAAGTTACATCCTCCATAATCACTGTCATGTATGCATAGAGATTGAAATCTCCTTCCTTTGATACCATAGACCAAGAGCAGGTTTCCCTTAAGATATCTGAATATCCTCTTGACTCATTGACATGAGATTCCTTGGATCTGCTTGATATCTGCACATACACAACACCAAACATAATGTCAGGCCTACTAGCTGTTAGATACATGAGTGAACCTATCATGGAACGATAGTGTGTCTGATCCACTGATTTGCCTTCAGGATCAGGTCCAATCTTCATTTAGTATCCACAGGAGTTTGATGGACTGACAGTTAGTAAATTGAATTTCTTCAGCATTGTTTCCACATATTTTGATTGATTGATGAAGATTCCGTCTACTGTCTGTTGGACTTGTACTCCCAGAAAGAAAGAGTTCTCCCCTTGCACTCATTTGGAATTTTGAATGCATGAGATTCTCAAAGTCTTTGCATAGAGTCTTTTTGTTGAGCCAAAATGATATCTCCACATATATATCTTACAAGCAACATGTCCTTTTCTTTTCTTTTTCTAAGAGTCTGATCAATCTTTCCTCTCTCATAGCCATTATCAAGAAAAATGATGAAAGAGCCTCGTACCATTTTCTTAGTGCTTGATGAAGACCATACAAGGCTTGTCTAGCTTGTAAACCCTGTGATGAAAATCTGGGTCTTCAAATCCAGGTGGTTGACTCACGTAACTTCTTCAGCAATCTTTCCATACAGAAAGCACATTTCACATCCATTTGATAAACAGTAAAGTTCATGGATGCTGAATATGCAAGAAGATTCTTATGGCTTCTAGTCTGGCTACAGGGGCAAATACTTCATCATAGTCATTCCTTCTTCTTGAGTGTATCCCTGAGCTACTAGTCTTGCTTTGTTTCTAATGACAATTCCCCTGTCATCAGTTTTGTTTCTGTATAGCCACCTGGTACCGATAGGGTATGTCCTTCAGGAAGATCTACCAGCTCTGCCATACTCCTTGTTTCTTGAATTGCAGTAACTCTTTCTGCATTGCTTCAATCCAACTGTTGTCTTGAAGAGCCCTCTTTGATATTTTTGGGTACTGTTTGACACAGAAAGCATGAGAACAAGCAGATGTTGACTATGCTTGACTTGCTCCTAGTCACCCGTTCAGTTAGTTCACCAATGACATTGTCAACTGGAGATCTTTATGTATTCTTGTGGTTGGAATTGAGTCACCAGCAATGGTTACCATCAAGATTGGAGACATCAGTTCATCATGGTGAGAGGCAATATCTTCTTGTACTGTGGGGAGCTATGAAAGTAATCAAAATTTGTCTCAATTCTGCTTCAGTGTCAGCAGAGATTTGATTACTCCCATCATTTGAATTTCTTTCATGTCAACTGGAGGGGTGACATGAGGTTGAGTTCTAGCTTCTTCTTTGTTCCTAGCTTCAATAGATGGCATCTTGATGGAGAGGGCATTATACTGGGACCATCCTCAATCGATGCACTTTGATGTTGAACAGTATTTTGACAGGATCAGCTTGTAGTGGTACCTCTTCATCAGTTGCTCAATAGAAGTTGGAGGAATCATTAGCAAGTCACTCCTTCTACTAATGATGAGGTGCTGTTGATTTTAGGTTTCCTGCATCAGACATGTGAATTGATCAAAAGATTTAGTAATGAGTCAATATCAAACAACCAATCAGGACCCAAGTAGATTTAGGAAAAGAATATTCCTTGAATTGAACATTGTTGTTTCATCTATGATGTTTAATCTAGGATTAAACACTTTGTAAGCCTTTGAAACAGAAAATAACCTACAAGAATCCTTCATCAGACTTGGATGAAAACTTTCCCAAATGGTCACGGGTGTTTAATATTGAGACAGGACAACCAAATGACTTGAAAAATCCATGAATGTTTTCTTGAAACATGAGTTCATAAGGTGTCTTATTACTTTCTTTGATAATCAGTTCTATTTGTACAAAGCATGATGTGTTAACTTCTTCTGCCCAAAGGTGGTTGGCAGTTTTACATCTGCTAGCATAGTACGTGCTGCTTCAATTAGTGTTCTATTTCTTCTTTCTGCTACTCCATTTTGTTGAGAAGTTCTAGCTGCACTAAATGATGAGCTATGCCTTTGGTTGTATAAAAAGAACTCATATCTTCATTTTTAAATTCTGTCCCATTATCACTCCTGATTGTTTTGACTTTAAGATCAATTTGGTTTTCAATTTTAGTGATGAAATCTTTTATTAATTGGGACGCTTCATTTTTATGAAGTAAGAAGAAGACCCATGTGAATCTAGAAAAGTCATCTATGATCACCAAACAATATTGCTTCTTTCCCATACTCATAACATGAGTTGGACCAAAAAGATCCATATGAAGTAGTTTCAATGGAGAATTGTTGGTGTTCATCAACTTTGGCTTGTGAGACGATTTGTGTTGTTTTCCTTTGAGACACGCTGAACAGTGGTCAATGAAGTGGAATTCTATTTTCGGTAAACCAATAACATGATTTCCCTTGACCAGTCTATTCATGTTTTTGAAATTTGTGTGTCCCAATCGTCTGTGCCAAAGTTGTGATTCATCAAAAGATGCTTTTGATAGAAGACATGTTTCTTCTTTTGGTGATGCAGAGTTAAGGTTAAGGACATAGGTGTTATTCTTTCTTGTGTTTTCAAGACAACCCATTCTTCAGGATTTTGAAATCCTGGTCTCAGAATATAGCAATGAGTGTCAGTGATGTGAGTGGAATATTTCTTGTCACAGATCTGAGACACGCTGAGAAGATTGAAGTTCAGTTGTTCGCAGTAGTTCACTCTGTCAAAGCTCAGCATTCCACTTGTCACAGATCCTTCACCTGTAATTCTACCACCTTATGAATCTCCTCCAAATGCCACAGTAGTTCCTTGAATGTGCTTAAATCATGAAGGAGGGAACGATCTCCAGTCATGTGTCGGGAGCATCCACTGTCCACATACCATAAACTGTTGGACCTGTATGAATGACCCTACAAGCACAGAAAGAACTAATTAGACTGTGAAACCCAAGCCATGATGGTATTGGGCTTACCGTTTCTATCCATGATAGTAACCTGTTGGTATTTTCCTCTAAACTGGGGCTTTAATGATGGAGTTATGCTTGTTTTGTTTCTAAAGAAGAATGGTTTATTACTTCAACTGAAGAGTCAGATGAGTATTCAAACCTTTGATCCCTGTTCCTTTTCAGAAAGTTGATTCGTTTTTGATTATCAAACTTTGTTTTAGATTTATAAAATCATTAGTTTGTTTGACTGCTTAATTTTTTTTTCTTTTGATTCTGTTTGAAATTCTCAGGTTTTTCACATCATCATCAGATTTTGAAACTCTATGTTGATAACGACCATTGATCTTAGGTTTCTCAGACATGGTTGGAGAGATAGGTTTGTTTTGAGTACTCTCAATCCCTTTTGCTTAAAGAAACACTCAGATGTATTATGATTTGTCATGTTGCAGACAGAACAGTATTTGTTGAAATAACAGTTCTTGGTGGAGTGGTTGTTCATATCACAGATTGAACAGTATTGATTGTAAAAGCATTTATCTGTTCTATGATTAGACCTCTCACAAACTTCACAATACATGTGTTTGTTTCTGGCTACTGATCCTGGTATTGTGGAGTTTGTAGCTTTGGTAGATTTGGAGTTAGATCCATTCCTTGGTTTTGATAAGACAGCCTGATCAGCCTTGTTGGTAGTTTGTTTCACAACACTACTGTCTTTGTTTTTCTGAGGTTGTTCATGCTTTCTTGATCTTTTCCTAATCTCCTTATCAAATTGATTCACATGCTCTTTATTGAAAATATCAAAGCCAACCCCTTGCTTTGATTTTGATGTTTGAGGGTCTAAGTTAGTTTTAGTTTTTCTGACCCGAGTGAATTTTCTTTTGATTGATGGTGAATCAGTGTCTGATTTGCTTGAATTTTTGGAGAGTTTATCTCACTATCAAATCTACTTTCTGTAGGTAGATTCACCTTTTTAGCTTTTATTTTCTTTTCCTTGGAAATTGCAGGGATGAATTTTACAAAAGGAACAATAGCCTTGATTGGGCTATCTGTTTTGATCACACCCACTGTCTTGTCTGAACACTCCTTGATTTTAATTGGGTGACCTAACTTGATTTTGTCCTCATTTGTTTCAATGTAAACACTGGGTTTATTTTGAGGATTAGTGATTTGTTTTACTATTGTTTTGGGTTCAATAGTGTTAGGTTCATTTTCTTGGGTGAGTGTGACAGAATCAGGCATGACAGTGTAGTTATTATTGTATGGTGGTGGACAAGATATATCCAATACCAGACATGTCTTTGGGATCCTTTTGTGAATCAAGCATCTCTTTCAGCTTTACTGATGACTGTTGAAACTTTTCAAGTTTCAGTTCAGTAAGATTTTGTTCAGTTTTAGATTGAGCTAATTTTTCAGTCAGTAGCTCATTCTCAGCTGCAGGAGTGTACTTTTCACCATGCATTTTCTCAATGTCAGAGATGAGAGATTTAATTTTGATTTCAAAACTTTTTATTTCTCTTTTGAGCATCTCTGATTTAACCTTTTCTTCTTTAATTTTATCAGCCAGTTTATGATTATGCTCTCTATACCCTTATAGTTCATGTATGCATTTATCACTACAGAGGTTAGATTTTACCTCAGTAGGCATGGGGGAAGGTTCATCATTGATGTGAGCCATGAGTGCATGATTTTGAAATTGAGGCTTTACTTCTGCCGCATACATGCTCCAGTCACATACTCCATCCTGCCTGATAACAAGAGCATTTGCTGATGACTGATTGCTTCCATGAGCTTGATTGGTCAGTTGGGGTTGAGTCTGATGTGATTGTTGATATTGATGAAGCTGTTGTTGATGATTGTTGGGGTGAAAGCTTGAAGATGGTTGTGTTGATGACTGGCTCTGAGAAGGCCTTTGAGCATTGTAGTTTCTTTTAGGAGCATTACATTCTCTAGAGAAGTGGCCAGTCATGCCACAATTGAAGAATTTCACCTTTGATTTGTCATATCCAAGCTTGATGTTTTCATTGAGGTCAAACTTTTTTCCTTTTCTGAAAAACTTCTTTGCCCTCATAGCAATCATGGCCATTTGCCATTGCAAGTCCATTTCCTCCACATCATCTGGATCCATTTCTTCCAGATCTTCTTGGATCAGATATGCAGATGTAAGTCTTCCACCCAAATAGGCTTCAAAGCTGGCAACAAATGCATTGTAAGTTGCCTTTTGTTCTTCAGATCTTGAATCATCAGGAGCAGGGTTGTAGAGAATCCTGATGCTTGAGTTGTTGAAGTTGATGGGGAAGAAGTTGATGGTCTGTTAGACGGTGGGGCTGTGGTGAATCCAATAGATTTAGCTTGATCCCTTGAGGAGATGAAATCATCCTCCTCAGTAATGAAGGCATTTTCCACAGCGTGATTATCTGTGGGAAACTTGTATGCTTCAACTACTCTGGGTCTTCCCAGATTTCTGCTTCTTTCATCCAGTTCCAAGGCTTCTATTTTTGCTATCATAATATCCAAGGTGGTGCTTTCCAAATCAAGAGTATTCTTCAGCATGGTTACATTTTGTTTCCAATTTCCAGGAAGACTATGTAACATCTTTTTGTTTAAATCCTTGGACTTGTAAGTTACACCCATAATCTCTAAATCATTTACCAGTTGCATAAACCTATGCAACTGTTTAGAGATTGACTCCCCTTTGGAGTGATGAAATGTCTCATACTGGTTCACAAGCTTGTCTTTGTTGATTTCAGCCACTTCACTGCTTCCTTCACACATGATTTGCAGTGCATCCCATACAGCTTTTGCAGTACCATATTTTTCCAATCTTTTGAGCACATCCATTTTAAGTGCTTGAGTAAGTATGGAGTAGGCTTTGAGATCAATCTTGATCTTCTTGTAATCATCATCATCAAGTGTGAGATCTTCAATAGGGATTCTTAAAGTCTTGTACATTGCAGCTTGATCTGCAGATAGAGTGACTGGAATGTGTGGGCCTTTGCATATTGAGATCCAATAATCAGGATCAACACCTGTAATATAGTTCATGAATCTGATTTTCCATTGTTTAAATTCAGATTTATGTTTGAGCATGGGTGGTTTTGAAGCATGCCCAAGTTCAGAATAATTGTATTAATCCATAGTTGACAATTTATTTTTAACTTGTTTAGATCTGGATTTAATTGATTTTATGGTTAATTAGTCCAAATATTTCAACAAGTCCAAACTTAGTCCTGTAACAATGGATCTGCTGAAAATATGTAAATTTCAGCCTTTGATTTTCTGTTCTTGGTGACTGTGCAACCTGTACTGTTTATTTGAAGATGAGTTCTTCGGGTGAACAGTAACAGTTGAATATATAAGTGAGTATTTGGTAGGAATACTGAGAAGAGATGTTTGAAACCTCTAAACAGCAACTCAATCACCAGATCAATCGGGTTAAACCTAGATCTGAGCAGATCTGAGTAATAACCGAGAGCCAAAGCTCTGATACCAATTGACTGGGTTTGAGAATGATATTCTCTGTTGATGTGAATCAACAAGGATCGAATATGATGATTGAGTCAATGATTGAAAGGCGGAATCAGGCATTCAATGATCATAAAACACTTGATATACTCATAAATGCATTCTTGTATTGATTAGATGAACTGTTACAGAGTAAATGCTGGGGTTTAGCAAGCTACAGTAACAAGACAGCTAATATGGGAGAAACAAAGTATATTCTGATTGTCTGTTCTCAAAAAGTGTGTAAACAGTCACACAAAAGTTACCTCACATACGAGGATTCTATTCTATTTATAGGCTGACTTACAGCTTGTACAAAAGACTAAACTACCCTTAGTCTAAGTCTTCATCAGCATTTGTTCTTTGTTATCCGCATTGACTAATGCGGATGAGTAACTCTTCATCAGCATTGGTCTTCTATCAGCCGCATTAGTGTTTGGTCATCAGCATTAGTTAATGCGGATGAGCAAACACTAAGCCGCATTTGTTGCTGGTCATCCGCATTAGTTCATGCGGATGAACAAATATCTTGTCTGCCTTTCATCGGCTTTTCGCATTTGTTAATGCGGATGAACAAATACTTATCAGCATTTGTTCTTGGTCATCCGCATTGACAAATGCGGATAGCCGACACTTGTTCTTTTTCTTCTTATGCAGAAACTTCTTTATCCGCATTTCTTCTTGGACTTAAGGAGATTTCCAGCAGAACAACCATCCACCTCTTGAATTGGCAAGTATGATCCTTTCAGGGTCCAACACATAACTTCGCATATGAGACTCCCTCTGCCGGTCCGTTGGCAAGGAACAATATAATGGCTTTCTTGGACTCCTACATGGTCTTCATCTTCTTCACTCTTCTTCTCTTCTCTCTTCCTTCTCCCCATCACTTGTTGTCATTCTTCATTGGCTTTTGGTTTTCCTGGGAGAATTTGGGAGAATTCTCTCCTACAGTTATTAGCTAAAATTCATCTAACTTCTTGAATCTCTCAGGATAAAATCATATTATTATACATAGTTATACAAAGAACTATGATTAGTGTAGAAGAACATAACTATTTGTAACACTTTTTTTCTTTCCACTCTTCGTAAGACTACAAAATATTGGATGATGGTTTCGTTATTTAACTTTTATTCTTTTGGGTGAGATTACAATACAAAGTGTATTTTTGCTACAAAGTGTGAGAAGACACAATGAGACTAAAACAGTCATAAAAAAATTATATCTCACAATCTAAATCGAATTTCAAAAGAGTAGTTCGGAGTATCAGTTCCTCTCGTTGTCTTCTTTCAGAAAAAATAAAAAAAATTCGTTGTGTCTCTTTATTACACAATGATGTCATTGTGTCTTTCATAATGACATAATGACGTCATTGTGTCTTTCATAATGATACAATGATGTCATTGTGTAATTACGTCATTGTGTCATTTATGAAAGACACAATGACGTCATTGTGTCTTTCATAAATAACACAATAAAAAACATAATTTTTTTATTTTTCGTTTTTTTTTCTTAGTGAGGACGGCGAGAGGAACAAAAGCTCGGAATTACTTTTTTGGAATTTGATTTAGATTGTGAGATATAATTTTTTTATGACTTTTTTGACTCATTATATCTTCTCACATTTTTTTACAAAAAATATACTTTGTAGCAAAAATATACTTTGTATTTAAACTTCTTTCTATTCTTTTTACAATAGTCATGAAATAAAAATGATTTTTAAGATTCCTCAAACACGGTTGTTAACTTTTTAGTCATTTTACTACTTTATCTTTTATTTACACGAGATATCTTTTGTGTAAAATGTAGCTTTAGTCCCACCCGATTCAAATATAAAATGTTATTATTTTCCAAGTTACTTTCGTATTCCTTAACGCTCAAGTATTTTCACAAAACGATAATGTTTCCAAACATTTGAAATATTCTATTACAACGTGATTACTTTATTATACATTTCGATATAAATCTTATACAAAACCCCTTAAAGCATCACAGGGTGATTCTCACTATTATATACTTAATGAACAAAACATTAAAGTTAAAATTTTAGTCCCAACCTTAAAGACACGATATTTATGTAAAAAAAATTATATAGCCCAATAAAAATATGAAGTATAATTAAAACCCTCACCTGAATTATGGCTTTAACTCCCAACAAACTCACCAACCATTTCCTTTAAGAACCTCCGAACCACAAGACACAAAATAAAACCTTTACCATACAAGGCCTTGCTGTATACGTTACCGCAACGGGCATTAATGGTTGAGATGGCTTTTAACGGACGTCGCATACCATTCCCACCCCATGTGAAGGGGCGCTAAAGAGGCGGGCGTGAGTGGGTTAACGAGCATGAGGAAAATATGATGGGTCCGTCTACACATATAGTAAATTAATATAAATTTTTTTGTTAATTTATAGGATGTGAAATAGAAAGAGGTGTGATCAATTTTCTTGGTGGTGAGATGAAGTGAAATGAGATGATTGATTAAATGTATGATATGATGTCTATATAGAGTGAAATGGTGCAGAAAAATACACTTAAAAGCCTAAACGTATGAAAATATACATAATAGACGAAGCTTTTGAAGATTTATCCGTCCAACATTACATGCAATACCATAATCTTTATAACTCAGATGCATTATATAAGTACTATATTGTATAACAAGGTTTGTAATATTATATTATTGAATATAAATACAAAGTTTTAAATAAAAACTACATCTTAAAAACATAAAATTAGCATTTGAAGCTGGCATGTCTTGGCATCTTGACTTTTTTGCATCTTGCAATAAATTTGAATTTAGGAGGGGTCATTGTTAGATCTTGAATGAATGGTGACTACACTTCTATTTAGTCAATTTAACTTTATGATATTATTTATTGGTACTAGTCTTTTTCGTAATCTAAATTTATTGTTCGTACTATCTCATTAACTTATGATATTATTTATTGGTACGAGTCGGGGGTCTCTTCGGAAGCGGTCTCTCTATCTTTCTAGATAGAGGAAAGACTTGCCACCATATACCCCTCCCAGACCCTGCTCTTCAGCGGGAGACACTGGGTATGTTTGTTTGTTTGTTTGTTACTATCTCATTGTTTATAGATATTTGACTTCATCACGAGAAAAACCCTAATCAAGCGAAAGAACTTTCTGATAATGTTTTGCCTCTTTTTATATATACCTCCTAGCCAGAACCTTTTAACCCCGCACATTTTGATTTAATAGGCTCTATGTAGAGAAAATAATCATACGTAGGGTTGTAAACGAACCGAACAAACATAAACGATGTTTTTTTGTGTTCATTAATTAAGCAAATAATTTATTCATGAACTGTTTACGAACACTTACAGAAAGAGATTTATTGTTTATGTTCGTTCATTAAGAAAATAAATCTGTTCATAAACTGTTCACGAACATAAACGAACGTAAACAAATACAAGCGAATGCACATAAATATTCATGAACATTAACGTACACGAACGAAGTTTCCTAAAACAAACAAATACAAACCGTCATATATTGATTTTATAACTAAAATCACAAACGTTATGTAATTTTCACCAAATATAAATAAGTACTTAACATAATTATCTCAAAAATAACTTTTAAATGAAAGAACACAAAATAACGTTAAGCAACACATTAACGAGCGTTAACGAACTTAAATGAGCGAATGTGGCATCTGTTGATGCCGCATTCGTTCGTTTAACTAAACGAACAAAATTTCTTGTTCGTGTTCTTTCATTTATTAAACAAACGGATATAAACAAACTTACCGCCGAATGGTTCACGAACTGTTCGTTGAATGTTCGGTTAATTATAGCCCTAATTTATATGTGCAAAATTATCATAACAAAAACACTGAGATATATACATGGTAAATTATGAGGAAAAAAAAGATGAGTGAGAAAGTATTTAAGTAATATGTCAACGAGGAGGGTTCACATGTTAATCCTCTTTTATTGCGATAATTGTGTTAACTTGTCAAGATCATTCAAATTATTATTATTTTATTAAAGTAACATCATTATACATATAAAAAGATATGTTATTTTATGTATATGAGTAAATTTGCAAGCGTACAATTTTTTGCAGTAATATAAATTACATTTACATCTGTAAATACTTACGAGATGTAAGTATGGCTTACAATAGTGTAAACTTTTTTACGCTTATGAATTTACACATATATATAAAAATATTTGTATATGTGTAATGATATTATTTTAACAAAAAATTTATTTTTATTGATCTTAAACATTTAACACAGTTATCACAATAAATGAGGGTTAACATGTGTACCATCCCCGTATGTCAACCTTTACACTGAGCTAGTACTTGTTGATATTTTAAACTTTTAGGCTTATATCATTTCTCCCATTAATGATATTCTAAGGATGGTGGGTGGTATGGGAGTATGTCAACGGGTAGCTTGGGCACATGTGGCTACACCGCGGTCGCCTTCAAAGGTGTGTCAAGTGGGTACCAAAATTCGCAATGGGTATGAGCTAAATTGTCTTTACTCTAGTTTTCATATAAGGTTAGTTACCACTTTTATATGAGGATAGTGACGTCAACTATTAGGTTATTTTAAGGTAGATGATGATACATTTATGATGATATAACAAGTGCATTTTGTGTAATATATTAGATATAAGTGCTTTTTTTATTGAACATGTTTAAAATGAAAAAAACTCTAAATTAATTTAAACAAATATGAAAATTAACATGTGCATGTTAATTAATTATCATAAACTTTAGGGTTAGTTCTGTTAGTTTTATTAGCTTGTAACTGTCATTGTATGGGTATAAATACCCAACAAATTGTCATTTGAATGTGTGGAATTGCGGTGTGGAATTGCAGTGTCAATTGTGTCTCTATTTGACCCTATTTCCATCGAGTCACTACACATCTTTGTGCATACTCAGATCTATTTATTCATCCATGATTGAACCCGATCGAGGGGCCTCCACAATCATCACTTACAAATATATAAATAGAAGGTTTGCAAAGAATGTTATAATAAAGTACACATAAACGATCTTCTTGTTCAACCTCTTGATCTTGTTCTTCTTTTCTATCTTGTAAATCAATAATGTCTATGGATGAAAGATCAATTTGTATACATAACATACACATTAGTTTTTAGGTTTTTTAAAAGGTCAATCAATGTATGAGAGAAAGTTCTTTAAGTAGATGACATACACTTATTTTCATCAGTCAGGCAGTTCACAATGTGACCATGTCATAAATTGTGCAAGGTTTTTTACTATTCTCCCTTACAATTTGTTGTATCTATTACACTGACATAAAATCTATTTTAAAGTTTTATTCAAGTTTAGAAACTATGTAAAATAGGTCGTAAGTATGTTATTGAGCTTGATATCTTTTCTATAGATTTATAGGTAGAAAATCATTTAGATTCCTTATAAATGTCACATACGTGACAACCCTAAAAGCCAAGGTTAGGTAAACTAACGTTTTAAGAATTACTATAAATTAATAGTATACTTATATATTTTATTAGAGATTGTTAAAGTGAATTTATTTGATTAACTGTAACACCCTCAATCTCATAACAATATAATATAATAAGGAGGGTGCTACAAGTTGGGTTATAATAATAATTCAGAGACTACAAACGCAGCAGAAATTTATATATATATATTAAAAACTTTTTACATCATTAACAATCATTACAACACTTCAACTGACATCCCAAAACTTTGTCAAACTTCATATACCTCTTTCCCAAAACCCAACATTTAGCCAGTATCATACACCATAACCGGAATTTAACTCGGTGGGGCGCCTCCACGAACACTTTTATTAATACCTGGCATGCATAAGAAAACAAACACAAAATCAGATAAACTGGTGAGTTCTAACGTACACCACATTTCAATAATATTAATTCATCAACTGTTACAACACCGAATGATTCATAAACATTCATCAGTCCATTTATTTGTCTCAGTATTGATATGCATATCGAATACCTACAAGGTATTTATGGACATCTTTTTATCGATTTTAATTTGGTGGGTCAAACTCCACCTCGCGCGTTGACGGGTCAAACCTCCGTCTATAGTTTGGTGGGTCAAACCTCCACCTCGCTCGTTGACGGGTCAAACCTCCGTCTATAGTTGGCGTTGACGGGTCAAACCTCCGTCTATAGTTGGTGGGTCAAACCTCCACTCGCCATTCACCACAATTTACCACTTTCAACTCTTATTCACATTTTCTATTTATTTATATGCATGCCAGTGCCCGATTTTGTCAAACAACATTTATCAAACGGCATTAACACATAAAAAGGGCAATTAGAACTCACCTTAATGTTTTCAGCAAGTGGTTATCAATCCAAATACACTAGGGCAGCTAAAGCTTCTCCTTCTCAAAGCAAATCTAAAACAACAACCCTAACTTAGTCAAATCACCCCTAGCTGACCACTTCACACGACTAAGGCTATGCGACTGGACTCATTCGTACGACTGAACATGCGACTGAGCTTAGTCGTACGAATGGACCATACGACAGAGGTACGAATGAGCTATAACAGGGTTTGTGCGAATGACCTCCATTCGTGCGATGGGTTCATGCGACTGAACTTCAGTCGCACGATTGAACAATGCGATTGACTCAGTCGCACGAATAGGTCATGCGACTGGGCTCATTCGCCTGAAACGGATTAGCAGCTGTGTTCTTGACATATTTGATCCAAAAACTCGAGTTTTAACCGTTCAGATTATGCCATATTCACAACAGAACATATACACTTTATTTACAACCGTTTCGGGTCCTTATTTCATCAAACTTCATAAAAACTAGGATCCGAACCCTCACTTTTTAGCTTAACAGAAAAAATTAAACAAAGCCCAGATTTAAAACATGTTTTTGGATCAATTTCAACCACCTACACAGCTTAACATATTCAAGAATCGATCCGTACCAAGTGAAACTTACCGAAACGGAGTTAGCTTAGTCGATTTGGCAAGAACAGGGTGTTTGGGTTCGAAAGGAACAAGGGGATGAGATTACTGCAGATAAAATCTGCTTTTGAACACCCTTAACCGCCCTACTTATCCTACATGCCTATTTTAGCCGCCATACTCAGTCGCACGAGTGGACCCATTCGCACGGCTCAATCGTACGACTGAGCCCATACGCCCGTTAATCGTGCGATTAGGCCTCTTTCGTACGCATTGCGTGCGACTGAGGTTCATTCGTACGCATGTTATGCGACTGAACACTAATCCTAATAAGTAAATAAATATCAAACTTTTTGGATGTTACAAGTCTACCCATCTTATTTAGGGTTTCGTCCTCAAAACCTGGCTAAAACAATTGGGGGTAGTTCCGTCTCATTTCTTCTTCTGTTTCCCAGGTTGACTCAGATCCTTGGCGATGTGCCCACTGCACCCGGACTAAGCTAATGCTTTTATTTCTAAGTTTCTTCTCCTTACGATCTATAATGGCCACAGGTTGTTCAATATAATTGAGCTTCTCATCAACCTCGATATCATCTAATGGTACATATTGAGTTTCATTAGCTAAGCATTTTCGTAACTGGGAGATGTGGAAGGTTGGATGAATAGTACTCAGTTCTTCTGGTAGATCTAATTTATATGCTACATACCCCACTTTCTCTATTATTCGGAAAGGTCTAATAAAACGTGGACTAAGTTTGCCCCTTTTTCTAAATCGAATGATGCATTTCCATGGGGAAACTTTTAACAAAACAAAATCCCCAACTTTAAATTCTAATGGTTTCCTTCTACGATCTGCATATGATTTCTGCCTGCTTTTCGCCTCTCTAATACGATTTTTAACTACTTCAAACTTTGACATTGTTTCTTTAACTATTTCACTATTCCCCAATTCACGTTGCCCCATATCTCCCCAATAAAGTGGAGTTCTGCACTTTCTTCCGTACAACATCTCAAACGGGGACATTTGAAGGGTAGCTTGATAACTGTTGTTGTATGCAAATTCAGCTAAAGGAAGATGACTATCCCAGCTACCTCCAAAATCAATACTACATGCCCGTAGCATATCCTCTAATGTTTGAATAGTTCTTTCACTTTGGCCATCTGTTTGGGGATGATAGGCTGTACTAAAATAAAGTTTAGTCCCCATTGCCTCATGAAACTTCCTCCAATATATAGAGGTAAACCTGGCATCCCTATCAGACGTGATACTTTTTGGAACTCCATGTAATCTAACTATTTCTTTTGTAAAGATATCAGCTAGCCTTTCCACCGAGTAGGTTTCCCGTATGGGTAAAAATAAAGCACTCTTGGTTAGTTGGTCTACCACTACCCAAATAGTATCATAACCTTTTGGCGTACGAGGTAGTTTAGTTATAAAATCCATGGTCAGATCGTCCCACTTCCAAACTGGAATGGCTAATGGCTGCAATAATCCATAAGGTTTCTGATGTTCAGCTTTCACTTGGGCGCAAGTCAAACATCTATTTACATACTTTATCACATTAAATTTCATCCCTGGCCACCAATAATCATGCTTTAAATCTTGATACATTTTAGTCATGCCTGGGTGAATGGAATACCAGATTTATGAGCTTCATCTAGTACCCTATCACGCAAAGCCAACGGAACCCACATTCGACCAAATCTGATTTTAACACCATGACTATTTTCTTCTAAATATTTTTCTTGACCAACCATTCTCTCTCTCTTAATGTTTTCTTCTTTAATGCTTCCAATTGGGCTTCTTTCAGCTGTTGCATAAAATCAGGAGTAATCACAATTTTATACGCCTTAACCTTAATCGGTTCGTACTTCTCCTTTCTGCTCAATGCATCAGCAACCACATTTGCTTTCCCGGGGTGATACAAAATTTCACAATCATAATCTTTGATTAACTCCAACCATCGCCTTTGTCTTATATTCAAATCTTTTTGCTCAAAGAAGTACTTCAGGCTCTTATGATCAGTAAAGATGATACACCTCACTCCATATAAGTAATGTCGCCATATCTTAAGAGCAAAAACTACAGCTGCTAGTTCTAAATCGTGGGTTGGGTAATTAACTTCGTGGGTCTTCAACTATCTAGAAGCATAAGCAATAGCTCTCCCACGTTGCATCAAAACACACCCCAATCCCTAATATGATGCATCAGAATATATCACTAAATCATCTACACCTTCTGGTATGGCCAGTACTGGAGCTTGTGTTAATCGGTTCTTCAGTTCCTGAAAAGCAACTTCCTGTTCGTTATTCCATTCATACTTAACGTCTTTTCGAGTTAATTTCGTCAATGGAGAAGCAATTTTAGCAAAATTCTGAATGAATCTCCTATAGTATCCTGCCAGTCCTAAGAAACTACGAATTTCTGAAGGACTTTTAGGAATTTCCCAATTCATCACAGCTTCAATCTTTGCAGGATCTACTAATATTCCATCCGCATTCACCACATGGCCCAAAAATTGCACTTCCCTTAAGCAGAATTCACACTTCGAGAATTTTGCATAGAACTTATTCTTTCTCAAGGTTTCCAATACTTCTCGAATGTGACAAGCATGATCTCCGTCGTTCTTAGAATAGATCAAAATATCATCTATAAACACAATTACCGATTTATCCAGCATCGGTTTACGTACTCTGTTCATCAAATCCATGAATGCAGCAGGAGCATTTGTTAACCCAAACGACATCACCAAAAATTCATAATGCCCATATCACGTACGAAAAGCTGTTTTTGGTATGTCTTCTTCTTTTACCTTTAACTGATGATACCCGGATCTAAGATCTATATTTGAGAACCGATTAGCACCTTGGAGTTGATCAAACAAATCGTCTATACGAGGTAATGGGTATTTATTCTTAACAGTTAGCTTGTTTAGTTCTCTATAATCTATACACATCCTCAAACTGCTATCCTTCTTCTTTACAAACAGAACTGGAGCACCCCACGGCAAAGTGCTTGGTCGAATAAAACCTTTGTCTAATATTCCTGTAATTGCTTCAGAAATTCCTTCAGCTCAGCCGGTGCAAGTCTATAAGGGGTTTTAGCGACAGGTTTTGCTTCAGGTACTAAGTCAATTCTAAACTCAATATCTCTATCAGGAGGTATACCGGGTAGATCCTCAGGAAATACATCGGGGAAATCACAAACCACTGGAACATCTTCTAATTTCTTCGTCTTCTTAGCAGTATCAACTACATATGCCAAAAATGACTCGCAACCCCTACTCAATAATTTCTCAGCCTTAATCATAGATATGACTTTCACCACACTATCATGTTCATCACCAAAAACCGTTAACAGATTACCATCTGGTGCTCGCAACACAATCATCTTTCTTTTGCATATTATCTGAGCCTAAACGTAGATAACCAGTCCATTCCCAATACTACATCAAAACCTCCTAATTTCATCATATGTAACCTAGCAGGAAATTTTACACCTTCTAGTTCGACAAAACAATCATTCATTACCTCACTGACAACTATAAATTCATTAGAGGCAGTTTCTACTGAAAAGGCAACATCTAGCTTTGATGGTTTAACTTTTATTAAGGCATAGAATTTTATTGATATAAAACTTCTATTAGCCCCCGAATCAAATAAAATTCTAGCTGGTACATCATTAACAAAAAACGTACCCGACACAACATCTGGTAATGCCTTAGCCTCCTCCGTAGTTATTATAAATGCTCTCCCCGCAGTACCGCTACTACCACTCGTACTGACTTTACTCGGTCCTCCCATTGCACGAATAGGGACCGGTCCAGGTCTAAACTTTGGACATTCAGATTTCATATGTCCATCTCCCCACATTCATAACACCGAAGTTCTGGACATCTGGAAACGAAATGTCCAGGCTTCCCATATTTACGACATGCCGGGTGATTCAATCTACATTCTCCTCTATGAAACTTCCCACATCTATTACACCGAGGGGGACCTACAAAGCCCCTAGCATTAAACTTTCTCTTCTGCGACCCACTCTGTCCATACATAGGCCTAGAACTCAGTGAAGCTTCCTGACGACTAACCACTTCTTCTTTCACCACAGGTTTCTCGGACTCAGCGACTTCCTCATACATGTCCGCAGCCAAATTTACCGTGGCTTGGTATGTAGAAGGAGAATTAGACTTTACTAGCATTCTCACCTTAGGGGGTAATCCCTGAATATACCTAGTAATCCTCTTCGCCTCAGGAGTTACTAAATGAGGTACCAAACGAGCCATTTCTTCAAATCTAGAAGTATACTCTTTATGACTTAAACTGCCTGCCTGAAATTGTTAAAATTTAATCTCAATTCTGTCCATCTCGCCTTTTGGACAGAACTTTTCGATCACCAGTGCTTTAAAAGTTTCCCACGTCATCTGACTCACAGCAGTCTCACCCATGGCCTGTTCTCTGTATCCCACCAATACAAGGCTTCTGCTTGAAAAGAATGCACTGCAAAGCCCACTTCCTGGTCTTCCTTGCATCTACTAAGTTTAAACGCTGCTTCCATCTCTCGTAGCCACTTATAAGTTACTACTACATCCTTCTGGCCTTCAAACTTAGGCGGGTAACATTCTTTAAAATGTTTATATGACACTGGTTTCTCCACTACCGGCTCAACAACAACAGGTGGAGGAGTTGGTTGGGAAGATGATTCACCACCTTTCCTAAGGTCGCTCAACATTTCAGGTAAGGTAGTACGCAACACTCGGGCGACCTTATCACCTATAGCCGCCTTAAGTTCATCACCTGAGATCCTAGCTTCAGGTCTAGAATTTGTATTACTGGTTTCCTCTATCTACGATCAGAAATAAACCATAATCAAATAATGAGTGATACCAGGATGTTGCATATAATGTAAATTGCTCATAATATTGGCCAGGTGTTATCAATTATTTACTTATTCACACCATCCTGCCTTTTCTCATTATCTTTTCACAGTTTATTTCTACTTCTATCTAAACCACAGAATCATGTATACACATAATACTATCCTTCAATCTAGACAATTACTTTTATTTATCAATCGACTAAAGTATCACTAACAATTATTTACACAATATTCCACCCCACTTCCGGTTGTAGATACTGGCACTTCCCATATTTTCAGTTAAAGTTTAAAACAATCAATTGTTCAAATCTCTTTAACTAAGGCTCTGATACCAACTTGTAACACCCTCAATCTCATAACAATATAATATAATAAGGAGGGTGCTACTAGTTGGGTTATAATAATAATTCAGAGACTACAAACGCAGCAGAAATTTTTATATATATATTAAAAACTTTTTACATCATTAACAATCATTACAACACTTCAACTGACATCCAAAACTTTGTCAAACTTCATATACATCTTTCCCAAAACCCAACATTTAGCCAGTATCATACACCATAACTGGAATTTAACTCGGTGGGGCGCCTCCACGAACACTTTTATTAATACCTGGCATGCATAAGAAAACAAACACAAAATCAGATAAACTGGTGAGTTCTAACGTACACCACATTTCAATAATAACAATTCATCAACTGTTACAACACCGAATGATTCATAAACATTCATCAGTCCATTTATTCGTCTCAGTATTGATATGCATATCGAATACCCATAAGGTATTTATGGACATCTTTTTATCGATTTTAATTTGGTGGGTCAAACCTCCACCTCGCGCGTTGACGGGTCAAACCTCCGTCTATAGTTTGGTGGGTCAAACCTCCACCTCGCGTGTTGACGGGTCAAACCTCCGTCTATAGTTGGCGTTGACGGGTCAAACCTCCGTCTATAGTTGGTGTTGACGGGTCAAACCTCCGTCTATAGTTGGTGGGTCAAACCTCCACCTCGCCATTCACCACAATTTACTACTTTCAACTCTTATTCACATTTTCTTTTATTTATATGCATGCCAGTGCCCGATTTTGTCAAACAACATTTATCAAACGGCATTAACACATAAAAAGGGCAATTAGAACTCACCTTAATGTTTTCAGCAAGTGGTTATCAATCCAAATACACTAGGGCAGCTAAACCTTCTCCTTCTCAAAGCAAATCTAAAACAACAACCCTAACTTAGTCAAATCACCCCTAGCTGACCACTTCACACGACTAAGGCTATGCGACTGGACTCATTCGTACGACTGAACATGCGACTGAGCTTAGTCGTACGAATGGACCATACGACAGAGGTACGAGTGAGCTATAACAGGGTTTGTATGAATGACCTCCATTCGTGCGATTGGTTCATGCGACTGAACTTCAGTCGCACGATTAAAAATGCGATTGACTCAGTAGCACGAATGGGTCATGCGACTGGGCTCATTCGCCTGAAATGGATCAGCAGCTGTGTTCTTGACATATTTGATCCAAAAACTCGAGTTTTAACCGTTCAGATTATGCCATATTCACAACAGAATATATACACTTTATTTACAACCGTTTCGGGTCCTTATTTCATCAAACTTCATAAAAACTAGGATCCGAACCCTCACTTTAGCTTAACAGAAAAAATTAAACAAAGCCCAGATTTAAAACATGTTTTTGGATCAATATCAACCACCTACACAACTTAACATATTCAAGAATCGATCCGTACCAAGCGAAACTTACCGAAACGGAGTTAGCTTAGTCGATTTGGCAAGAACAGGGTGTTTGGGTTCGAAAGGAACAAGGGGATGAGATTACTGCAGATAAAATCTGCTTTGAACACCCTTAACCGCCCTACTTATCCTACATGCCTATTTTAGCCGCCATACTCAGTCGCACGACTTGACCCATTCGCACGGCTCAATCGTACGACTGAGCCCATACGCCCGTTAATCGTGCGATTGTGCCTCTTTCGTACGCATGGCGTGCGACTGAGGTTCATTCGTATGCATGTTATGCGACTGAACAGTAATCCTAATAAGTAAATAAATATCAAACTTTTTGGATGTTACATTAACTTTATATGAATTTTTCATATTTAATTGAACATGCACTTGTGGTACGTGAACATGCATGCATGCATGCATAAACATTACATGTGCATATATACAACTCTTGTGAACTTATTAATTATTGAACCAAAGGTTTGTGAGTTACCAAATCATAGGATTATGTGATTAGTTACTTGAATGATAAATGTTTTCATCTATATATGAAGAATTAAGATTTGAAACTTAATCAACATTACCAAACATGTTAACATCAAGAAACCTTATGTCCAAAAACCGTAACCAAACTAATCCTAAACACTTAAAAACCTAATTAAAGCACCCACTTAACACTAGTATCTGCTCATTAAGACAACAACTAACCTAGATTAGTAACTAATCATCTAACTAAACTAAACTTAACAACTAAGAATGTCATTAACATCATTGAATGACACCTAGCAAAACCAAACACTAATCACTCTTCAAACCATGCCACTTAGCCCTAAATGGCCACCTAATGAATCTAAAATCACCACCTCATCAAGCCTAGTTAAAGCTAGTGATGATTTCTCCACTCTCCTTGAACACTTCGGCCGATAGAACCCCCACAACCACCATTATCATCAACCGCAAACCACCATAACCACCACCATCACCTCTGCCGGCTCTCTCCCTTTCTCTCGGTTCCCTCCCTCAACGGTTTTCATACCATTTAATCCATCATTCCATACCTCTTAGACACTCTCTCGGTTCATCATCAACATCTCTTAGTTTCGTATAACCCAAACCATCACCTCTTGGTCTCTCTTGGTCTCAACATCATCCAAGCATGTTTAGCATCTCATCTTCATCAACTATGTTCATCTAGAGATCTTTTTCTCAAGATCAAAGCAACTTCACCAAGGGGTTTCCCAAGAAATTCAATAAACAATACTCTAAGCTCTCTTCTATTTCAAACAAGGTTTATTTCTTAAAATCTATAACTAACAAGTTTAAGAAGTTGTACATCTGCTTAACTAACACATATAACCAACCCTTTAAGTTAAATCACCAAGGTTATTTACAAAACCTCATGAACACTTGATTTCTATCAAAAATCAGTAAGAAAGGGGTTCAAAAACAAAAAATTTAAGAATTTTATAAAAATACAAGGATTTAAACAAAAATAAAAGATTTAATGGGTTGAAACATGTGTTATTCATGATAAATTAGATTAAATATTTAAATGACTGTGATTATAGGAAAAAAATTTATAAATTTATTAGAAAATATTAGAAATAATAATCTGGACATTATGGAATAATTATATAAGATATATTAATTTATATGATTAATTCAAGGAAATAAAAGGAAATTATCAAACAGAAGAAATGGACTCAATAAAAAACAGAAAACTTTATATAATGACCCTTATATTATATTCGAATTACAGAAACAATTTCATGAATTAATTCACAAGTATGACAAAGTTTTATATTTTAGAATAATTAACGAGAAGAAAATCTAAAGAAATAGTAAACAAGTAGGTAAAATCATGAAAATTATACATAAATTATGATATACAGATGAGATTATATAAATATAAGATTTTTTAGAGATATGTAGCTATTTCTTCCATTTAGTATGAAACTTGTAAAAATTCTAGGAAATTATCTGTAAATAAATAGTGATTGAAATTTTTATGTGATAATCTGGATTTTGGAACATTACTGCTTGTAAAATTTAGTAATTTTTGGACAAACATAGCTACTGTTTAGAAATTTTGATTTGATTAGTGATATAAATGCTGAAAATTTTAAAGTAATAAGATTTATTTCTAAAAAATAATTATTTTATAGGAAATATTGACTTGTTGCTGAAAATAAAGTGAGTAACATGGTCCCTTTTTGATTTACAAATTTTTAGGGGAAACACATACTATTTGTTATTGACATTGATGTAAAATTTGAAAGTTTTAGTATATTACTGTCATATTGACACAACCATTAATTAGAATGAGTAACCATCAAATAATATAGGTAGCGCTACTTAGGAATATGTCAACCTACATCTGCCGGATGAGAGCAATGATATTATATTATTTAAATCTGTGATTTGTATGTGACAGTTATGAATCACTTGACATGTGAGTAGGTTTAGTTGTGAGTTTAATTGTGTTGCATCAATTAAAAATGAATTATTGAATAAAACTATAATTCACACCAACATTATGTTGACTATTTGAGTATTTTTTTTAGGTAATCATAATATTTTATAATTTCGTATACATGTTCAACATGTTCAGTGATTGGCATAGCTATATAGGGAAGCTGTGCATATGGGTGGTTATTGATCTACCAGACTTCGGCCTCTTCATGGATGTTCATGTCCACTACTAGCTGAAGAATAAATGAAATGATAAAGACATGTACTTTGAATTAGGATTACTAATGTAAAAGTCTGATTATTAGACTAAATTTTATATAATGTAATTCTATAAATATATGACTAATGGAAGAATTATTTTTAGTTAAATTGTTGTAATTGCATGTTATTATAATCAATGTGTTTTGAGCCGAAAAGTCACACCCAAGTATTTCACGCTTCCGCCGGGTTGTGACAACATAGCTCATACTCGTACGTCTAATTAGTGAGCCATATTAAGTATGTATAAGATCCATTGTATGTTGATCATCTTAAATTCATAAGCTAAATATTCTAAATTCGTAAGTAATCTTTACTAGTCATGGATATGAAGTTCCAAAACAAATGTACTAAGCTATGAGCCACAGAACATCTTGTGAACTTATAAATACTTCACACTTTTTTTAATAGCAAAATTTTATTAAAAACTATCCGTCTAACAAAAAGCCAGATGGAGCAAACAAAATCATATAAGAACTAGGGCATTATTAAGCAATTCTACCCATGACATAGTTAATCGACTTGACCTATTGATAAACTACACGCAAGAGAAACTCTTAATATAACTAAAAATTAAAATTTTCCTGTAAGGAGATGACCTAGAAACAACTTCATTACTGAATCTTAAGATAACATTTTTTGTTAGAGTTTCGCTTGTTGGAATACGATTTAGCAATACTCTCCATCGATAAAAATTAACCTTTTCGGTGACAAGACAAATCTTAAAGGTACATCTAAAAGCAATTGAAAGAATGCAATACTTAATGGCCATCTAAATATCCTTTACTATATGAACCTCATCTTCACCTTTTACAGAACATCGCCATGATTCATGGGAGGAGCTAATTTCAAAAGAAGCAACCAAAGAACATAGGGCTGAAAGTTGTGAGTTTTCTTCTTTATATCGAACTGCTCAGTGCCATGAACCTAAGAAAAGGCCAGAATAAATTCTATTGTGTAATTCTGATCAATCTCAAACCTGTAAAGACGGGGAAACGAATCTAAAAGAAAAACCATCAAACCATAAATCTTTCTAAAAGGAGGTAGCATGACCCAAACCAACTATTCATTTGTCATGCATGATAGAGGAGTTTTTCCAATTCAAAACCACACAAAATTGCCAATAATCAGCCTGTTAGGACTATAGATACCCATATTAGGACCAGTAATGGACTTAATAACTTTTACCCTTCTCTATTTTTGAAGAAGAGGATAGTAAAGCGCTTCCAACGAACCAATACCTAACCCATCTTTATCTTTAGAAGCTAAAATCACCTTTCGTTTAACCCAAGGAAGCTACAAAGAATCCACATCTCCTACCCATAAAAATAAGCCCGACAATTGAAAACATTTTAGCTTTCTAACTAGAAAGTTTAGAGTGAAATCTCTTCACAATGATGTTTCGACCTTAAGATATGTTCATATTTGAGCCCATAAGAATGCCCAAGTAAGAAATAGCTAGAAACTTATCCAACTTACATCCAATAACACTACACCAATCTATCTCTGTATGATACATACCAATACCAAATAAGCAGAATTTATGGAGATTTATTTTTAAACCTAAGATGAGATAGACGTAGTTAAGAGCTCCAACCACATTATTAATATTATTTATTGATCTAAGCCAACTACCATAGCATCATCGACAAACAATAAGTGTGAAAGTGGAACCATATGACCAACCCTCACTTTGAAAAAACTTTAGATGAACAAGATCTTGAAAGGCATTATTAAAACCCTCCATAGCTATTAATAATAGAAAAGAAGATAGGGGTCTTTTTGTATGAGCCCTCCTTTGGAATTAAATTTAAAAAGGATTACCGTCTACTAAAACTGAAGATTTAGCTGAATTAAGGCTCGCCTTTATCCAATTAATCCACTTTGGTCTAAACCCCATAAAAGAAAAAATAAAGAACAAGTACTCCCAGCTAACTGATCATAAGCTTTCTTGAAATTAATCTTAAATATCATCATGGATCTTTTTCCTTCTATTTATAATTATCAACAAGGACATTAGGATGATAGGACCATCTAAAATTTGGCAATTTTTAAAGAAGACAGATTGTTGCATTCCAATGACCGGGTTAGTGACAAGAGAGAGCTTGTTGGCCAATATCTTGACAATGACTTTGTATTGAAGTGCTAATGAGATGTGGCGGATCTTTAATTTGTAACGAGATAAAGATTAGCAACTTTTCATGATGATTGCAATAGAAGAGTTATTCCCTCCACTAGGAATATTAGAAGAAGCAAAAACCCCTTGATCGAAAGAGGTTATGTTTCTCTTCAAAATAACCAAAATGCTTTGACAAACCAAACAGAGAAGCCATTAGGACTGGCTGATTTGTCACTATCACAAGACCAAATTAGTAACTTTGATCTCCTATTGTCAACAACTCGCTTCCAGATGGTCGTTTTGAGAATGATTAAGTTGCGAAAACCTTCCACTATAGATCACATATACCATAAAATTTGGAGAACTTTGATTAAGTCATAAGGTATATTTAACCTATGACGGATTAGTTACCCAATCCCCATTAGATTTAACTCCATTTGTAGCTAGTTGTCGCCTTTTTTGTTCTATAATCGTATGAAAGTATTTTGAGTTCTCATATCCGTCCACTAGCCAATTTACTTTTGCGTTTTCACTAAGGTCCTTTGTTTTTTATTGATCCATACAACAAAGCTTTTGCTTTATGTTTTTCCTCTCCACCAAAATTCGGTCTAAACCGACCCTGCCTTGCATGCCTCGTCAATTAGCTAGCTTAAACATGAAGAATAGGACGAGGGTCAACGACTTGTTCGGAAGAACTAAGGCGTTAATGGTACAATTAGCTAAATCGTCGGATGTTAGGACCCGATCCAATTTGTTCCAAGTTTTCACCACTTGAGGACGTACGCGTATAATTAAAACTTCCCATTGGAACATCATGGAGATTATTAGTAGTGATACAATGCTTAACACTTTAATCAAGATCAAAAATCAAGGCTGAAGATTCCTAGACAACAGTCAAATATGTGTTTATGTGATATAACAAACGTGACATACATACTTCAAGACTTGAATCACGTATTAAGAAGATATAAGTCTTTAAATTTATTCAAGGTTATCTTCTCCCCACAAAGACTGTGTGGTTACAAGGCAACCAAATATTGAAGATATACTTTATATATATTGCATGAAGACTGGGAATGATACTTTATAAACATATCCTTATTCTAGCGATTTTTTGAGAAAATTCATCGCATTACATCGAGAAAATATAGATCAAGAGTTTTCATTTGCATTCATTTATATTCTAGTAGGTTTTGTTTTCATTATTCATGGTTTATTCAAGGTTAGTTTATTCCGTATTAGTATATTACTTTGATTTATTCAATATGTGAAATCAAACATTGATAAATTCTTTTGTCTCTATTTAACTTGTTCTTAACGGTTTTCTCGATCTCTTCCCCTAAAATTAAATATTGTTAATTAATACTTTTATAGAATTTTAAGTAAAATAATCTAGACCAACATATGTCATTTGACCAACCAAGGTAGGGGAGAGGTTTAACCTAAAAATAAAACATCTTTTGCTTACAAAGAATAAAAAACGTGTGTTAATTACTTTCTAAAATGCATGCTTACTTCCTCGTACATTACATTAAGTGTGATTTAATTTGAGAACTTTCCTTTTAAGAAAGATTCCCACAGCTCCTCAAGATTTTACTTTAACTTGTGTACGTAAAACACCTAGCAATTTTATTAAAACACACACTAGATTTATAGAATGCTCCAAGTCTTCAATTTGCTAATTTCTTTTTAAAGAATCAACATGTTGAATTTTGTGTTGTAGACTTTTCGTTCTAAACTTTATTTAATTTCTATAACTCCATTATATATATAAGGTTAATTTTATAAAACACTTTGTTTCAGTTTTGTTAAAATGATAGGATCTTTGACTATATACCCGAGAATTATGTTGTGCTAATCGCTTGATAATTTATTATTTAATGAGTTGTACTTTGTTAACCCTCAAACTTAATTTTTATCTATTGTTTAAATACATATATATTACTTCAAAGATTGATCCATTGAACGGTTGATCCACAACATGATCATATCATCAATCCTTAAGCATTCTTGAAATTCTTTTCTATAGGTTTTGTACATTGCTGAGACGAAACAATACTGTTGGGATTAAGTTGATTAACACTAATCAAGAATTGCTTGTTATGACAGTTAAGAACATTATAACTTGTGTTATTAAGTTGTCTATTGAGATTAGACATATATAACATGTGTGTATTTATACACGTAGTAAATCATTAAGAATGAAGATAGAGTTCAGTTCCTTGATTGCAAAACAATAACGTTCAAGCATCAAATGATTAAAAATGTAAAACCGATAACAACATGTGAAGATCTTGAAATTTATACAGGTTTAAAATTGGTTTTAAATCAAATGACTAAAATACCAAATGTTTTGCGAATCGAAGGATCGAACATGGAATTATCAGGTTAGATTGTATGAATAGTGATCGCGGAATTATCACTACTCGTTGTTTAATTGATTGATTTTGAAATAACAATTGTAATATGAATCAATGAAGAACAATTCAGATGAATGTAAAACAGATGACCTAATAAAGAACAAACATGTTTGATTCAAAAGTTTTCCATTAATACTGATTAACAGTTACAATTGAATGAATAATGCTTGAACTGTTGGGATTAAGTTGATTAACACTAATTAAAAAATTGCTTGTTTTGATAATTAAGAACATTATAACTTGTGTTATTAAGTTGTCTATTGAGATTAGACATATATAACATGTATGTATTTATACATGTAGTAAATCATTAAGAATGATGATAAGTTCAGTTACTTGATTGCACAACAATAACGTTAAAGCATCAAATGATTAAAAATGTAAAACCGATAACAACATGTGAAGATCTTGAAATTTACAGAGGTTTTAAATATGGTTTTAAATCAAATGACTAAACTACCAAATGTTTGTGAATCGAAGGATCGAACAGGGAATTATCAGGTTAGATTGTACGAATAGTGATCACGGAATTATCACTACTTGTTGTTTAATTGATTGATGTTGAAATAACAATTGCAATATGAATCAATGAAGAACAATTCAGATGAATGTAAAACAGATGAACGTAATAAAGAACAAACATGTTTGATTCAAAAGTTTTTCATTAAAACTGAGAAATAGTTACAATTGAATGAATAATGCTTGAATGATTGCTGTGACCTCTCGTATTTTTATTTAATGTATGTAAATCGTTGTTAACTCTCGTAAGGTTTCGCTTTGTCATTTATACAATTACGAGTGCTCGTGTGCTTTATATTTTATCTTGATCTTATTTAACTCGTAACATTAATATTTATTTTATTAATATCGATTAATAATAATAATAATAATAATAATAATAATAATAATAATAATAATAATATTAATAATAATGAAAATGATAATAAAAATAATAATAATATTAATAAGCATAATAAGTATTAAATCTTGAAATTAAAGAAAAACAAAAGAAGTTAATATTTTAAAACTTGTAAATAATAAGTTTTGGGCATAAAATAATAAAGATTAAAACCTCAAGGATTAAACTGTAATTTGCTCTAAAGTTAAAAGTTTAACTTCGGATTTAAATTAGAAACCTTAAAACCACAGGGGCCTAAGTGTAAATGTTTTTAAAAACCCAACCCCATCCCGATTTCCAGGCCAAAGGTCCGGCCACCGCCAGCCGAAGCTCCGACGACCCCCTAACCACCAAAATTGGCCGATTTTAAGGACAATTGAACCACCATTAAACTCTACCGAGAGTTTCGAACCGATGAATGCTCTTTAATGGAACTTTAAAGGAGATTCCATTAGATTTACACTTGTAACTGAATGATCACCAAACCAACAAGTTTTCTACACTTGAATCATATTAACAATCAAATTAAATGAACATAAACGTTCGGGTAATCAATCCGAAGTTATTAGTGACATCAATTCCACTTGAAACAGTTTTAAACACGCGTAATTCAACCTAAAGTAACCGAGAACAACATGGAACTCGTTGAGTAATCAAACGGCTAAATTGAAACTATAAAATAGAAGGAAACCAACCCATTTGATCCCTTTAACCTCTCTATACACTCAATTGCTTGAAAAATCCATCACAAGTTCGAATTTGATATCTCTGTTCCTGGCGTAAAGAACCGAGTCTAAACCAAGCCTAATCACCTCTGTTCGTTTGTAATCAGGTAAGTTAATCACATTTATATGCATGATTTTACATGGGGAATCAAAGCCCCATGTTTATTTAGTAATCTTATTCAAATTGAGAGTCAATTTGGGTGATGTTGAATTAGGGTTCATAATGAAATTGGGGGTTCACTGGTTTTGTTTTTAAATAATAAAAACCAAGTCTTAACACGGCCACGGCCCTCAGCTCACTGGTAAACCACACGCATGCCTAAACAGAGGTCCTGGGTTCGAACCCGGGCACCCTCACTTATTTTGGGGCTTTTTAGCCTTTAAAAAAATATATAAAAAATTCTAAAAATTATAAAAAAAATAATTTTTATAAACTTTCCTTATTTTAAAAGTTACCTAATTATTTTCTGCAAATTTATTTATTTAAACACCTTAATAATTTTTATAAAATATTATTTACAAATGTTATAAATAGTTATTTTTATAAAAATGGACTCTAAATAATAATTTAAATTATTAATTTATTATTGGACACTATATTAGCTTTAATTATGGATTAATCATGATAATTGTGGAAATTATAAAAATTTTATAATTTCACAAATTATTTACAAATGTTATTTTAGGTTATTTCTTATAAAATGTATTTTAACTAATAGTTTAGGTTAACAAATTGTTATTAGTCAATACGTTATTTTAATCATTGTTAAATAATGTTTATCTCAAAAGATTATAAAGATTTATTTATATTTTATATTTAAACCTTGTCAATTATTATACCTAATTTCTTTTCTATATTAAAACACTTAAATGGTAAAATTCTTTTCATTGAATCAAAATATAAATAATTTCATTACATAAATTTATTTACTTGTCAAAACCTCACAATTCTATTGAAAACCTAGTTCTCGTTAGCACGTTAATCTTGTTATTAACATTAATCTTCTATTACATACGTTTAGGTGCCTTGTAAAGGAATACGTTAAAATATCGTTTAATTCTTATTATCATCTTGTATACATACATCATGTGAGTATTTCTATACCCTTTTTTTCTTATTTTCAAACTTCGGGGTGAAACATGTTATATTATAACCATTGCACTTGTAAAACGTTTGATTCTTGTAAACTTATAGCAATTCATTTGTATGTTGTGGTTGGTTGATCTTTGTAGCTACCACGTAATGTCGATTATATGTACAATCATTAACTATTGCTAGCCTGGCGACTTCATAGATCTATAGGCCTGACAAGCCTGCTTGGTTAATCCAAGTACACTTAGCTAATCATATATACTTATAAACGTTTGCGACTTGTAAAAATCTGTCAAGGTTTGATTGTGCTTTCTGTCTTACATCCCTAGTTACTTTGTTCTCTAACTTACAACATGAATTGCCATCTTTTATATACTTATGTATTGAAAACTATGGAAATCTCACCAACATTATTGTTGACCTTTTATATTTAACATGTTTCAGGAAATACTCGAGTATGATCACTACTTTGAAGCTTATCACATCTAGGATTGGACATAGTGAAATAAAAGGACGAACTTGTCACATTTAACTTTTATATCATGATGTTATCTTTGTTTGAGACTTATGTTTGAAATGTTACCTTTGAAACTTATGTATAATATATTTGGATGTAAAAATAGCGTTATGTGGCTGTGAACGATCTTAACTCTCACATCTTGACGTTTCCGCCATCAAGGTTGGGGTGTGACAGATTGGTATCAGAGCCCATAACTATAGGGATTTAGGTTATTAGAAATGGTGACCTAGATTATAGTTTATACATGAACCTCATAGAAAAATCCTTATAATCTTGTGTATACTTATTGCTGCATGTCACATGATGCTATTTATTTAGGGATGCCTTTTGTGCAACTTGATGCCCTTAGATAGGTGTGCCTTATAATTAAATACACTTGGTTACCTGTCTCCCTAAACTTATCTTTGACTCTTTGATTCTCCCCGACAAATGAAACTTCCTAAACTTATTCTCGACGACATGTGGAATCTACACTTATTATCGTGGGTTTAATTCCTTAGACTCTATGTCTAATCTATGAAAATCTCATCAATGTTTTGATTTCATGAACCTAAGAAATTTGTGTGACACATAGACACCTGTATTTTGGATTTCCTGGCAAAAGGCCTTCGGGTTAAGGCAAGCATATCGTATAAATCTCATTGCGAGACCAGTTATGCTTACCTGGGGATTTCTGGGATGAGTGATAAACTATGGTCAACATACAGAAGTTTCCAAGGCAAATTGTTCAATTAACCTTGACATATCAACGTTTTTAAATAGTAATGTGTTACCAAATGGAACCATCCGGTTTTATTTAAAATATCAAAAATCCTTGATTCCTTGGACCGATTTATCATTGAAACTCTAATATCTTCTCATTCCTATCTTACAGAATGTTTCTGTTAATATTGAACTCGTTATACTCCTCAATTCCTATGTTTAAACATCGTTATACGTTATGTGCCTTATATAACTATCATTACACCTTGACTAACGTGTACATGGATCTTAATATATCCAAAGATATTGGTCTTCTAAACCGAATGGTTTTCAAAACTTAAAATTGTTACTTAGGGTTTTCAAATATCCTTAAAGTGTGTCCCATAACTGAAATCATGCAATGCCGAAAGGTGGAATACCTGCATCTCGGGATACCTTGTCTAGGCAAGGTATACATATAAATCTGATTCGACAGTTGGATCCGTTTATCTGACCTGGAACTCATGAGATGGGTGCTCGCTTATAGGTACGCGTGTCTTTCGTAAAGTTGTGGTTGACGTAACACTTTGAGAAGTCAACGTATTTCCCTTTTATTTCGAATCAAACGTTTACATCTCATTGATGTGTTGAATCATTTCCGTCATTGATCTTGTTTTCCTGACTTAAACCATTCAAGATTTGAGAACCTATCACAATTAACTCTATTATCCCGAACTTTAACCTTAACCCTAGCAAGAATGATTTTTTTTCTTTTTAATGTTACATTGATGTAACTTGAAGTTTCTGAATTTCTAACCGATATTCTCCTTGTTTGCTAAGTCGAGCTTTGTAAAATCTTTTACCCGTTTTGCACCGTAGGCAATGCAAGAGTCTACAAGTCAACTTATGACTAAGGATACTCATGGCTCCTAAATGAACCTATCTCACCAAAACGGGGGTGAATCCCTTACTTTGATGATGATTTTCCATTCGTCATTATTGTTCTTATGAAATTGCATCGTCAAGACAGGAGTGAATTCTTTACCTTGATGACCAATCCTTCTTTTTGTTTTTATGAATTCGAATTTTACTAATGGAATTACCTCCTTAAAATAGGAGTAAAATTTCATATCTTGATGATGGTTTTTGATTTTCTATTGGATGTTTTATGAAATCTTATCCCCTGGATCGGGGTGATTTCCTTATCTTGTGGACAGATTTCACTCATTCTTCTCTTGAACTCGTATTTCACGAATGAAATGACCTCACCAAAATAGGATTGAATCCCGTACTTTGGTGACAAAGGTCAATTCTCTATTGTTTTTCTGTTATTATGAAATTCAATCATCAAGACAGGCGTGAAATCCATACCTTGATGATAATTTCACCCGTCTAAAAATTTTACGGATGGTATTCTCCTTAAATGAAATGACCTCATCAAAGTAGGATGAATTCCATACTTTGATAAAGCTTTTCATTTTGCTATATTGTGTTTCTATAGAACTTCACCATTAGATAGGAGTGATTATCCTTACCTTAATGGTAAGTTATCTCATTTTATTTCTGTGGATCCTTAACAATGGGTTAGGATCAAGCTCTCGCTTGGTAGTTAAGAGACATACTTTGGGAAATACACCACCAAGCTAGGAGCGATAACCACATCCTGGTGATTATTCCCATTCATTAATCTCAAACTTACCAGGGTTTTAAGACTTCAATTGACAAGAAACATGTAATAACTTGAAGGGTGAACACCGTTATCTGATTTATCGACGATAGTGTTCCAGCCAGTCAAGCTAAAGCATGAATCTTGAACTAAAAAGGGGTCGTTGTCACCTTAGGGTAATCTTAGTTCCAAGCCTGGAACATTTTTTTTTAAATCGATTTCTCTTCCCACGTCGTTAAGCCTGGAACATTTAATTTCTAAATCGACTTCCTATCTCACGCCTTTATGTTTTAATCTGCCGTTTGATCTAGCTTTATGGAATCATTTATTTCTTACTTATCGACCTTCATTCTTGGTTATCCTCAAAACCTAACTGCACGATGATAGCTCTGCTAAAACCCTTTCTCCCACCAAATAAAACCATTATCAATCTATGTTCATATCTTTCTAGTCATACAAACGTTCCGGCTGTGTTTATGGGTTTGATGGACCGCGGGTACAAGCCGTATTTGGAAAATTTATTTGAGATTGTCTTTATCATCGATATTTGGAATTATTTAGATTTTAATCCAATCATAAACGACATCTTTGTTCCATCCTTGACCCCTAATTATGAATGCAATTTCCATTAATTACGTCACTTCCTGGTCGTCTTTGAATCCCTAATCTTGTAAATCTCTAAACCTCTATCAAGATTGTGACTTACAAGACTCGTTATTACATCCATCCAGATGCGGGTCAAAAGGTTCATGAATTTTCGCAATTAGTAATCATGGTTTGGCAAAAGGAAAAAAAAAGGGCATAGCTTGGTATACGTCCAAGTGTCTCACCTCTCAAAAGTCAAAGTCAACCATCATTATCCCTTGAATCTTTTGTTCAACTTGAAGTTTTTGTGTGTAGATGGAAAACATCCATCGATGAAGTTCATCACCAGTTTGTCTCTTATTTCTAGTCATCATACTAACAATTGGTTCATCATTGAATGAAAGATTAAACCGGTGCAATTCTTATCGATTCTTGAGAAATACCGAGTCAAGAAATTTAATCGTATTCACATCGATGAAAGAGTCAGCCACCATGGGGTGTCTTGCAAATCTTTGACAGATATGGTCTATCTATTTTTCGTCCTAGCCAAACCTTTAAATCATCTTTGAAAACACAAGACAATCTTAGTACAATTCATCATTTGCAAACCGAAGCTGATGGAACGATACAACCTCTCAAGATATGCATTGAGCTTGAGTCATTCTATCTAGTAACTCTTGGGATTCTCAATTTCCGTTGATCAAACTTTCATATCATTACCGGCCTACCATTAGCATCTGGATGCCATCTTATTTTGTAAACTCTTTATAAATGCTTAAGTGTACTGAGAAAGTGGCTTATAAGCTTAAACCGCCTTAAGGACTCAACATTGTTTATCCAGCATTTCATGCGTCGAATCTCAAGAATTTATCTTGTCAATGATAATCCAAATTGATGAGTCCTTGCTTCTTGTTGAGAAACCTATTGTGATTATGGATCGAACGTTGAGAAAGACCCGTACATATACCACATCGATCCTCAAAGTTCATTGGGAAAACAAACGTGGAGTGAGTTCACCTGGGAACGCGAGGTCCACATGAAGAAGAAATATCCCTATCTGTTAGTTTAGGCTTGTCTTTAATTTCAGGACGAAATTTCTTAAAGTTGGGGAGACTATGACCTCTCGTATTTTTATTTAATGTATGTAAATCGTTGTTAACTCTCGTAAGGCTTCGCTTTGTCATTTATACAATTACGAGTGCTCATGTGCTTTACATTTTATCATGATCTTATTTAACTCGTAACATTAATATTTGTTTTATTATTATCGATTAATAACAATAATAATAATAATAATAATAATAATATAATAATAATAAATTATTATTATTATTATTATTATTAATGAAAATGATAATAAAAATAATAATAATATTAATAAGCATAATATTAAATCTTGAAATTAAATAAAAACAAAAGAAGTTAATATTTAAAACTTGTAAATAATAAGTTTTGAACATAAAATAATAAAGATTAAAACCTCAAGGACTAAACTGTAATTTGCTCTAAAGTTAAAAGTTTAACTTCGAATTTAAATTAGAAACCTTAAAACCACAGGGGCCTAAGTATAAATGTTTTTAAAAACCCAACCCCCATCCCGATTTCTCGGCCAAAGGTCAGGCCACCGCCGGCCGAAGCTCCGGCGACCCCCTAACCACCAAAATTGGCCGAATTTAGGACAATTGAACCACCATTAAACTCTACCAAGAGTTTCGAACCGGTTAATGCTCTTTAATGGAATTTTAAAGGGGATTCCATTAGATTTACACTTGTAACCGAATGATCACCAAACTAACAAGCTTTCTACACTTGAATCATATTAGCAATCAAATTAAATGAACATAAACGTTCGGGTAATCAATCCGAAGTTATTAGTGACATCAATTCCACTTGAAACAGTTTTAAACACGCGTAATTCAACCTAAAGTAACCGAGAACAACATGGAACTCGTTGAGTACTCAAACGACTAAATTGAAACTATAAAATAGAGGGGAATCAACCCATTTGATCCCTTTAACCTCTCTATACACTCAATTACTTGAAAAATACATCGCAAGTTCGAATTTGATCTCTCTGTTCCTCGAGTAAAGAACCGAGTCTAAACCAAGCCTAATCACCTTTGTTCGTTTGTAATCAGGTAAGTGAGTCATATTTATATGCATGATTTTACATGGGGAATCAAAGCCCCATGTTTATTTCAGTAATCTTGTTCGAATTGAGGGTCAATTTGGGAGATGTTGAATTAGGGTTCATAATGAAATTGGGGGTTCACTGGTTTGTTTTTTAAACAATAGAAACCAAGTCTTAACACGGCCACGCCCCTCAGCTCACTGGTAAACCACACGCATGCCTAACCAGAGGTCCCGGGTTCGAACCTGGGCAACCTCACCTGTTTTTGGGGCTTTTTAGACTTTAAAAAAAATATAAAAATTCTAAAAATTATAAAAATAAGTTTTATAAACTTTCCTTATTTTAAAAGTTACCTAATTATTTTCTATAAATTTATTTATTTATACACCTTAATAATTTTTATAAAATATTATTTACAAATGTTATAAATAGTTATTTTTTTTAAAATGGACTCTAAATAATAATTTAAATCATTAATTATTATTGGACACTATATTAGCTTTAATTATGGATTAATCATGATAATTATGGAAATTATAAAAATTTTATAATTTCCCAAATTATTTACAAATATTATTTTAGGTTATTTCTTATAGAATGTATTTTAACTAATAGTTTAGGGTAACAAATTGTTATTGGTCAATACGTTATTTTAATCATTGTTAAATAATGTTTATCTCAAAAGATTATAATGATTTATTTACATTTTATATTTAAACCTTATCAATTATTATGCCTAATTTCTTTTCTATATTAAAACACTTAAAAGGTAAAATTCTTTTTATTGAATCAAATATAAATAATTTCATTATATAAATTTATTTACTTGTCAAAACCCTACAATTCTATTGAAACCCTAGTTCTCGTTAGAACGTTAATCTTATTATTAACCTTAATCTTCTATTACATACGTTTAGGTGCCTTGTAAAGGAATACGTTAAAATATCGTTTAATTCTTATTATCATCTTGTATACATACATCATGTGAGTATTTCTATACCCTTTTTTTCTTATTTTCACACTTTGAGGCGAAACATGTTACATTATAACCATTGCACTTGTAAAACGTTTGATTCTTGTAAACTTATGGCAATTCACTTGTATGTTGTGGTTTGTTGATCTTTGTAGCTAGCGTGTCATGTCGATTATATGTACAATCATTAACTATTGCTAGCCTGGTGACGTCATAGATCTATGGGCCTGACAAGCCTGCTTGGTTAATCCAAGTACACTTAGCTAATCGTATATACTTGTAAACGCTTGAGACTTGTAAAAATCTGTCAAGGTTTGATTGTGCTTTCTGTCTTACATCCCTAGTTACTTTGTTCTCTAACTTACAACATGAATTGCCATCTTTTATATACTTATGTATTGAAAACTATGAAAATCTCACCAACATTATTGTTGACCTTTTATTTTTAACATGTTTCAAGAAATACTCGAGTATGATCACTACTTTGAAGCTTATCACATCTAGGATTGGACCTAGTGAAATAAAAGGATGAACTTATCACATTTAACTTTTATATCATGATGTTATCTTTATTTGAGACTTATGTTTGAAATGTTACCTTTGAAACTTATGTATAATATATTTGGATTTAATAATAGTGTTATGTAGCTGTGAACGATCTTAACTCTAACATCTCGACGTTTTCGCCATCAAGGTTGGGGTGTGATAATTGCTTGCTAGGGTTATAATGATGATGGTTTGGTGTATATTATTGTGATTGCTATTAGAGATGCTAGGGTTTGTTGATGGGTAACAATCCATTGCAATAAGTAGCAATCAGTGCATAAAAGTGTGCACCTAGGCCTTATATTTATAGGCTTAGAATTTTATTGTTTGGGTAACAGTAACTTCCTTATCGTGGTAAGAAAGTTACTCAGAGAATGTCTTGATGTGACGTTCTCTGACTAAAGGGAAGTCATCCGCAGATGTTGACTTTATGGCATCACTTTAGAGTTTGACTTGTTGACTTGATGTACTTGGTGTACAATCAAGTGTTTTGGTCTTGCATATGAATTGGGTCTTCTGTAGGACTTTATTCTTCAGTAGGACTTGTTCTATTCGCAGAACTTGTCTTTCGCATGAGTTTATCCTTCCATAGGACTTTGGTCTTCCGTAGGAGTTAAGTTGACTTCATCCATAGCAATTTGTTCTTCCACAGAAGATCTTCAGATGCCCAATTCCTTGTTGTTTTTGTCTGAATATCTACGGAAGAACATTCTGTTCATCCATAGATAGTTCTTACACTTGGTCAGTTTTACGAATTGACCAAGTATGATATTATTCCTGCAATCACACATATAAATAAACACATAATAAATGGGTTAATCTATACATATATATTGCATACAAAAAGATGAAAGTGTACAAGAATTCATTACAAAGATTGATTAAACTTCTAAGCCTATACAAAGGATCTAATCCTAACAATACTCCCCTTTAGGCATAGACACTTCTAATCAGCACTTCAGACTTGATAGTTCCTTGACTCTTGCCACTATCTTTTTGTTGAAAATGATACAGCTTCCTTTTGATCATCATATTTGAATTTGATCTCCATTCGGCTCATCTTATTCAAAGTCTCAAAATTTAACCCAAGAATGTCTTCCTCTATTGCTAAAGTTGTAACAACACTGTATTATTGACAACTTCCAGCTCATCTTCATCTGATATTCTTAATTTACTGATAGATAGGATTTTAGTTCCCATCAGCTGGCCAGCTACATATCTTATTCTTTTATAATCCATGGCATTCAGCTTGTCAATCACCTGAATTAAATGCACATATAAGCATAGGTCATTTTTTGCTTAATCATCATTGAGCTTTAGAAAATATTTGTCATGTAGATAAGAAATGTAGCTCTAATGCAGAAGTTTTATCTCCAATGGATCAAAAATCCTTATGCTAGGAGCTTTCTTCTTATCTTCATTTCTTTACAGCACCAGCTCCTTTGTTTTCCTAACATATCCCCATTCTGTGATAGGATGTGTGTATTGATTTCCTTCAAAGCTTTTAATTGATGCTAAAAGTTTGTTTGTATATCCAACTCATATAAAAAATTCATCATTCACAGGGTTTGAAGAGCTAGATCTTGGCCTTCTTTGCTTTTCTTTTCTTTTCTTGTGCTCTACATATTCTCTTTTAGCTTCTTTGAGCACATCATCCTTGAATTTTGTTAGCAACTTTCCAACCATCACTGAGAAATCTCTTCCTCTAGGATGGACTGGATAGTTTGTGATTGGTATGCTTTGGAGCTTTTTGATGTCGACATCTAGGAGAGAAATGACTAATTTTATGAAAGGGAAGTACTGAATCATCCCGGATGCCCTCTTGATAATAGCACAATTCCATTCTGGATCAAATTTCCATGCCATAATCTGGTAGTGTTCAGCAGACATGGGAGTTATCATGTGATCAAAAAGTTGTATCAAAGTTGATTTTTGTTCAGTTATCTGTTTAACAGTTGTTCCCGGAGGCCATATTTTACTAGGAAGAACATCCCTTGTCTCTCTGATCAGTTTTTCCTTGCCCTTAAACATATCTTTGCTTTCTACAACTATGGGCTCAGCAGGAGTAGATTGATGAACATGACTTGGATTTGGAGCTTTAGTTCTAAATCTTACTCTGGTTTCCAACTCAACTTTCATTACATATTCTATGATTTGTCTGAGTTCTTTATAGATCTATCTTTTAATTCATGAAACTTATAGTTGTGTCTTTGCAACCAACAAACCATATTGTATATCTTAAGTCGTTTTATGTCACTATGACCCAGTTCTTGTTTAAGCTTTTTAATTGCTTGGAATTTGGTGAAAGCATCATAGTTGCAACCTGGAATCATCAAACTAGCCACATCATAATCTTGAATAGCTTGCTTCATCTTATCCATATTCATCATTTCTAACATATCATATGGAAATCCTTTGTTAATAAGGTCCATAAACATGGTAGATTCAGGTCTTTCTTCTAGGATATCTTTTGTTGTATGCAGCTCATCAGATAATGTTGTTTTAGCAGCTTTGGGTGATTCTTCTTTTGTTAATTCTTCCCATTCAACATCACTTTTATCCTTCTTATGTTCAATTGGCTTTAAGGTTGAGAAATCAGCTGATGGGGTGTGCTCAGGGGATATGGTTCTTATTCTCTTAGGAGTTTCTTTAACTTGAATGACCTACCTTTAAGTTTTCCCCAAGTACCTCCTTTTCTTGTTGTATTGAATGATGGGGGCCATTTGATTCTTTAGGAGAGCTGCTGATGATGTTGGTTGTTGTGTGACTTCTTTTGTTTGATGAGTAGCAGATTCAAAAAGAGATATCTTTGTATTTAATGCATCTATCTCCTCATTTTTGCTTTCAAAAGATCATCTTGTTTAGAGATAGTGGTTTTGGCTTTGTTTATCTCTAAAACAAGTTGCTCTTTTTCTGTCTTTTCCCTTTCAACAGACTCTTTTAGTTCTCTCACCAATTGGTGCAGAACATCTATCACTTCATTATTGGTTACTGCATCTTTCTCAATCCTTTGAGTGCAGCTTCTTGTTTGGCTAGATCCTCATCTTTTCTTTCAACATCCCCTTTAATACTCTTAATATCTCCAATCTTTTGTTTGTTTTGAGGATGACATTGTTATATTTAGCAATAAGAAAACTTTTTCTAACATAAATTTCTCTTCTTTTAAGTCATCATCATAATAGGCTGTTATGTCTACAAACTCATCTCCACACTTATTTTGTTCTTGTTTTACTTGTTGATCTTTCTCCCCCTCAACCTCTAAGCATACTTCTTTTGTTACTTCTACTTGAACACCATTATGATCTTCTTCAAAGTCAAACACTTTAGTGGGAACATGGCTTGCTAAGGTTTAGATTGCTTCAATGAATGGGGAGATTTGGATTTATGAATGTTCTTGATAAGGAGATGGGAGATTGACATTTGGTGAAATGGGTTCTGTTGTTTTAGTGGTTGGAGATGATTTAAATGAGGAGAGTGAAATGGGCTAGGTGTGCTCACTGGCTGATGATATTGGTTCAGTGGCAATGGTGTTTATTGAAGTTGGTGATTGAGAATGATAAATTGGTTCTGTATGTTGGCTTGATGGTGAGTGGGTTTGGACTAGAGATAATGGCTGTTGGTAAGAAGGAGATGGTGATAACGATTTGTGAGTAGGAGATGGTGGTAGAGAGTAAGATGCTTGCTCAGTTGGGGCAGGGAATTCAACATGTTCTTCTTGTTGATGATAATCATAAACAAGTGCTGGTGAGTTATGTGCATGTTAATCTATGACATGAGCAAACATAGGCATGTCAGCACCTTCATATTTCCCACTGATCTTGCTCAATACAGATCTTCTCAGATGTGGTTGAGATATCTTCTTCCTTTTCAATTCTTGGCAAGACATCATTAATGATGAGCTGAAGAAATCTTGGATACATGAACATTTTGTCAGCTTTCTGAACTTGAATCTGATCACACAAACATCCAAGAATATATTTTGAGTAATTATATCTCCTTCCTTTAAATATCCCAATAATTCCTGATGAGATATGCCTGGAAAATCAATCTTATCCTGACTTCCTATTTGACATACATTTCAGATAGGTATGACAAAGGAATTTGTATGGTTTACATAGTCTCCCCCTTTTTGATTTCACCATTTCGGTAATCACCGTCATAGCCCATTAGGTCCAATACTCTCTCAATGTAATCATGATTGAATACATCAGGATGACCTTCTTCTTATTCTCCTAATTCTAATACCCTCCTGATTGTCTGTCCATCTACCCTTAATTCTTCATTTTGGATTGTGGCAAGAATCACTCTCTTATCATTCACCTTTTCTATTTTTGCAGAGTTCTAGAAATCTATCATATGTGATTGATAGATGACTGGATCAGCTGTTAGTGCATAGAACAATCTTGATCTACGCAAATAGTTAATAATGTCTTTGCATCCTTCGGAGACAAGGTCATCACATTTAGGAATGCACACACATTGTGCTTTTTAGCGAATCGATTTACCATCTGCATAGAATAGAAAAACGTTAGAACACAATGATGATTCAAACTATAAACCTAAGAAATGAAAAGTTTCTATGATATTTTGAAGAATCAATCAGTAGATTTATGTTGATTTATCATATGATTTACCTTGACAATATAGTTCGAAGGATAAACTGAAATCAAGAATCAATATGATTTGTTATTACGTGTGGGTAATTTGAATGTTGACGGATAGAGGGTTTAAGGTATGAAGAACGTTTTTCTAGGTCTAAAAAGTGGTCTGAAAAAGTGAATGAAAAATGATAACAGTCAAGATTATCATTTATGCACACTTCAGAATATTTAAAAACCTATTTAATGTTGAGTGACCCTCAATCCTTATTAATCTTTCGTGGTTAGTTATTGTTCCATAGTTATTAATTCTTCTATAGGAAGGTAATTCTTCCGTAGAACATCTACGGATGACTTTTCCAAGATAGTCTCACCTTTGACTAAATTGACTCGCAAGGATGTAAGGTTTGTGTGGGATCGGAAACAGGAGTATGCTTTTGAGGAGTGAAAGATGAGATTGACTCAAGCTCCTGTCTTGACATTACCCGAAGGGAGTGAAGACTTAGTGGTATATTCGGATGCTTCTTATTCAGGACTAGGTTGCATGTTGATGCAACATGGAAGGGTAATAGCCTACGCATACCGGAAGTTGAAAACCCACGAGGTCAACTACCCTACCCATGATTTGGAGTTAACAGTTGTGGTCTTCGCGCTGAAGATTTGGAGGCACTACTTGTACACGACGAAGTGCACAATCTTCATGGACCATAAGAGCTTAAAGTATTTCTTTGAGCAAAAGGATCTCCACATGAGGCAAAGGAGATGGTTAGAGCTCATTAAAGATTATGACTATGAGATCTATTATCATCCTCGTAAGGCCAATGTTATGGCCGATGCCCTTAGCCGAAAGGAGAGACCCGAGCCGATTTGGGTGAAGGCTTATCAGATGGTTTTGACCGCTGACGTGATGACCCAAGTGAAAGACTTTCAAGAAGAGGCGTTGAAAGAAGATCGCCTTAATTTCTAGTGAATGAAGGGTCTACTTGCAGAATTGGGCGAAAACACTCTCGGTGTTAGAACCCGAAATGGAAGGATGTGGATTCCCCGATATGCTGATCTAAGGGGACGAATTATGGATGAGGCTCATAAAACTCGATACTTGATTCATCTCGGTGCCCCAAAAATGTATCAAGATATGAAGAAAGATTATTGGTGGCTGGGTATGAAGTGAGATGTAGTGGAGTATGTGAGTAAGTGTCTTACTTGTTTGCAAGTGAATGCAGAACACCAAAAGCCATATGGGAAAATCCAACCACTAGATATACCCGAGTGGAAGTGGGAGCACATAACCATGGACTTCATAATGAAGTTACCCCGCACGGAGAGGGGTATAATACCATTTGGGTGATAGTTGATCATCTAACAAAGAGTGCTCACTTCTTACCGATCTGTGAAACATACTCATCCGAGAGACTGGCGGATCTGTTCATTAATGAGATTGTAGCTCGTCACTGTGTGCCGGTGTCTATGGTGTCGGATCGTGACACATGATTCACATCAAAGTTTTGGAAGAGATTTCATGATGCGATGGGGACGAGGCTGCACATTAGCACAGCTTATCATTGTAAGGCCCCGCTCCCGGGCACCTCACAGTTAGTCGTTCATCGCACATAAAACATACATTTGGTATATATTATAAACATCTTAAATAAACATTGCAGCGGAAACATTCAAAACATACATTTCATTTCATCATAAAAGCTTGCACAAAAGATTACATCATTACTGATTACAAAATGGTCATAAACAGTGACCTTTAGTATAAAAATATTAAATTTTTCATCATAAAGAAGATTCCTTAAGTAATCCCGTTTATCGGGATCCTAAAGGAATCTTGCACTTGCATGCAACATAATGTGTTGCGTGCATTATGGGCCCACAACACATCGCGTGGCAGCATTATCAAAAGGAGAATGCCATCCCCAACGAGCTGAGTAGTCGCCTCGTGCCATCCCCAGCAACACTACCTGCCAACTGGAAACACATAAAAAGTCAGCGTTGCTGAGTGAGTTCTAGTTTTAAAATAAACATACTTTATTTACATTATAAACCATTCCTTTCTTTCATATGATCATACATCATACGTACACATAGATAATATTCTTTATTATCTTCATCGTTCGTTATACATCATCATCTTTCAGTTCTCATATGGATCCTGTCAGGCTTTACCCACTTCATAGCACTCGGCTATGATTACTGTGGTCGAATGACAAGGATCCCGTTCATCTTTGCTTGCACATTGAATACTTTTTGTACCACTACCATATGCTATACCCCGATCAGTCTTAGCTACTGGGCCGTGAATCAATAGAGCGTATGCCATAGTACTAGTAGGCAAGCGGTAGAGGTACCATGAATAGGGTCAATCACAAAGAAGGACCCGTTACCTTAATTCAATGCTTGCAAGACTTAGTTCGTTCATTCATTAATGCATGTATTCATCATCATATTTCCTTTTCATTCATTCATTAATACATGCATTCATCATCATGTTCCTTTTTCCTTATCTTTCGCTTTACGTTACATAATACTTCATTCATTCATTTCCATAATTCGTAAAGTTTTCGGAAAGATAAACATACATAATCATAAGGAACATACACATAGCATTCATTCATCATCATATAAAGCATCACACATATATGGTATACCATAGGTATACCCATGCAACATTATCATCATCATCATGCCTATGTTACTCGTTTACCCAAATAAATCGGATCTTACTAAGCTTAATCCGCATTTCACACCCTGCTCAATGCATCAGCAACCACATTTGCTTTCCCGGGGTGATACAAAATTTCACCATCATAATCTTTGATTAACTCCAACCATCGCCTTTGTCTCATATTCAAATCTTTTTGCTCAAAGAAGTACTTCAGGCTCTTATGATAAGTAAAGATGGTACACCTCACTCCATATAAGTAATGTCGCCATATCTTAAAAGCAAAAACTACAGCTGCTAGTTCTAAATCGTGGGTTGGGTAATTAACTTCGTGGGTCTTCAACTGTCTAGAAGCATAAGCAATAACTCTCCCACGTTGCATCAAAACACACCCCAATCCCTGATATGATGCATCAGAATATATCACTAAATCATCTACACCTTCTGGTATGGCCAATACTGGAGCTTGTGTTAATCGGTTCTTCAGTTCCTGAAAAGCAACTTCCTGTTCTTTATTCCATTCATACTTAACGTCTTTTCGAGTTAATTTCGTCAATGGAGAAGCAATTTTAGCAAAATTCTGAATGAATCTCCTATAGTATCCTGCCAATCCTAAGAAACTACGAATTTCTGAAGGACTTTTAGGAATTTCCCATTTCATCATAGCTTCAATCTTTGCAGAATCTACTAATATTCCATCCGCATTCACCACATGGCCTAAAAATTGCACTTCCCTTAACCAGAATTCACACTTCGAGAATTTTGCATACAACTTATTCTTTCTTAAGGTTTCCAATACTTCTCGAATGTGACAAGCATGATCTCCTTCGTTCTTAGAATAGATCAAAATATCATCTATAAACACAATTACCGGTTTATCCAGAATTGGTTTACATACTCTGTTCATCAAATCCATGAATGCAGCAGGAGCATTTGTTAACCAAAACGACATCACCAAAAATTCATAATGCCCATATCACGTACGAAAAGCTGTTTTTGGTATGTCTTCTTCTTTTACCTTTAACTGATGATACCCGGATCTAAGATCTATCTTTGAGAACCGATTAGCACCTTGGAGTTGATCAAACAAATCGTCTATACGAGGTAATGGGTATTTATTCTTAACAGTTAGCTTGTTTAGTTCTCTATAATCTATACACATCCTCAAACTGCAATCCTTCTTCTTTACAAACAGAACTAGAGCACCCCACGGCGAAGTGCTTGGTCGAATAAAACCTTTGTCTAATAATTCCTGTAATTGCTTCAGAAGTTCCTTCAGCTCAGCCGGTGCAAGTCTATAAGGGGTTTTAGCGATAGGTTTTGCTTCAGGTACTAAGTCAATTCTAAACTCAATTTCTCTATCAGGAGGTATACCGGGTAGATCCTCAGGAAATACATCGGGGAAATCACAAACCACTGGAACATCTTCTAATTTCTTCGTCTTCTTAGCAGTATCAACTACATATGCCAAAAATGACTCGCAGCCCCTACTCAATAATTTCTCAGCCTTAATCATAGATATGACTTTCACCACACTATCATGTTCATCACCAAAAACCGTTACCAGATTACCATCTGGTGCTCGCAACACAATCATCTTTCTTTTGCATATTATCTGAGCCTCAAACGTAGATAACCAGTCCATTCCCAATACTACATCAAAACCTCCTAATTTCATCATATGTAACCTGGCAGGAAATTTTACACCTTCTAGTTCGACAAAACAATCATCTATTACCTCACTGATAACTATAAATTCATTAGAGGAAGTTTCTACTGAAAAGGCAACATCTAGCTTTGATGGTTTAACTTTTATTAAGGCATAGAACTTTATTGATATAAAACTTCTATTAGCCCCCGAATCAAATAAAATTCTAGCTGGTACATCATTAACAAAAAACGTACCCGACACAACATCTGGTAATGCCTTAGCCTCCTCTGTAGTTATTGTAAATGCTCTCCCCGCAGTACCGCTACTAACACTCGTACTGACTTTACTCGGTCCTCCCATTGCACGAATAGGGACCGGTCCAGGTCTAAACTTTGGACATTCAGATTTCATATGTCCCATCTCCCCACATTCATAACACCGAAGTTCTGGACATCTGGAAACGAAATGTCCAGGCTTCCCACATTTACAACATGCCGGGTGATTCAATCTACATTCTCCTCTATGAAACTTCCCACATCCATTACACCGAGGAGGGGGACCTACAAAGCCCCTGGCATTAAACTTTCTCTTCTGCGGCCCACTCTGTCCATACATAGGCCTAGAACTCAGTGAAGCTTCCTGACGACTAACCACTTCTTCTTTCACCACAGGTTTCTCGAACTCAGCAACTTCCTCATACATGTCCGCAGCCAAATTTACCATGGCTTGGTATGAAGAAGGAAAATTAGACTTTACTAGCATTCTCACCTTAGGGGGTAATCCCTGAATATACCTAGTAATCCTCTTCGCCTTAGGAGTTACTAAATGAGGTACCAAACGAGCCATTTCTTCAAATCTAGAAGTACACTCTTTATGACTTAAACTGCCTGCCTGAAATTTTAAAAACTTAATCTCAATTCTGTCCATCTCGCCTTTTGGTCAGAACTTTTCGATCACCAGTGCTTTAAAAGTTTCCCACGTCATCTGAATCATAGCAGTCTCGCCCATGGCCTGTTCTACTGTATCCCACCAATACAAGGCTTCTGCTTGAAAAGAATGCACTGCAAAGCCCACTTTCTGGTCTTCCTTGCATCTACTAAGTTTAAACGCTGCTTCCATCTCTCGTAGCCACTTATAAGTTACTACTACATCCTTCTGGCCTTCAAACTTAGGCGGGTCACATTCTTTAAAATGCTTATATGACACTGGTTTCTCCACTACCGGCTCAACAACAACAGGTGGAGGAGTTGGTTGGGAAGATGATTCACCACCTTTCCTAAGGTCGCTCAACATTTCAGGTAAGGTAGTACGCAACACTCGGGCGACCTCATCACCTATAGCCGCCTTAAGTTCATCACCTGAGATCCTAGCTTCAGGTCTAGAATTTGTATTACTGGTTTCCTCCATCTACCATTAGAAATAAACCATAATCAAATAATGAGTGATACCAGGATGTTGCATATAATGTAAATTGCTCATAACATTGGCCAGGTGTTATCAATTATTTACTTATTCACACCATCCTGCCTTTTCTCATTATCTTTTCACAGTTTATTTCTACTTCTATCTAAACCACAGAATCATGTATACACATAATACTATCCTTCAATCTAGACAATTGCTTTTATTTATCAATCGACTAAAGTATCACTAATAATTATTTACACAATATTCCACCCCACTTCCGGTTGTAGATACTGGCACTTCTCACATTTTCAGTTAAAGTTTGAAACAATCAATTGTTCAAATCTCTTTAACTAAGGCTCTGATACCAACTTGTAACACCTCAATCTCATAACAATATATAATAAGGAGGGTGCTACTAGTTGGGTTATAATAATAATTCAGAGACTACAAACGCAGCGGAAATTTTATATATATATTAAAAACTTTTACATCATTAACAATCATTATAACACTTCAACTGACATCCCAAAACTTTGTCAAACTTCATATACATCTTTCCTAAAACCCAACATTTAGCCAGTATCATACACCATAAACGGAATTTAACTCGGTGGGGTGCCTCCACGAACACTTTTATTAATACCTGGCATGCATAAGAAAATAAACACAAAATCAGATAAACTGGTGAGTTGTAACGTACAGCACATTTCAATAATAACAATTCATCAACTGTTACAACACCGAATGATTTATAAACATTCATCAGTCCATTTATTCGTCTCAGTATTGATATGCATATCGAATACCCACAAGGTATTTATGGACATCTTTTTATCGATTTTAATTTGATGGGTCAAACCTCCACCTCGCGCGTTGACGGGTCAAACCTCCGTCTATAGTTTGGTGGGTCAAACCTCCACCTCGCGCGTTGACGGGTCAAACCTCCGTCTATAGTTGGCGTTGACGGGTCAAACCTCCGTCTATAGTTAGTGGGTCAAACCTCCACCTTGCCATTTACCACAATTTACCACTTTCAACTCTTATTCACATTTTCTATTTATTTATATGCATGCCAATGCCCGATTTTATAAAACAACATTTATCAAACGACATTAACACATAAAAAGGGCAATTAGAACTCACCTTAATGTTTTCAGCAAGTGGTTATCAATCCAAATACACTAGGGCAGCTAAAGCTTCTCCTTCTCAAAGCAAATCTAAAACAACAACCCTAACTTAGTCAAATCACCCCTAGCTAACCACTTCACACGACTAAGGCTATGCGACTGGACTCATTCGTACGACTGAACATGCGGCTGAGCTTAGTCGTACGAATTGACCATACGACAGAGGTGCGAATGAGCTATAACAGGGTTTGTGCGAATGACCTCCATTCGTGCGATTGGTTCATGCGACTGAACTTCAGTCGCACTATTGAACAATGCGATTGACTCAGTCACACGAATGGGTCATGCGACTGGGCTCATTCGCTTGAAACGGATCAGCAGCTGTGTTCTTGACATATTTGATCCAAAAACTCGAGTTTTAACCGTTCAGATTATGCCATATTCACAACGGAACATATAAACTTTATTTACAACTGTTTCGGGTCCTTATTTCATCAAATTCACAAAAACTAGAATCCGAACCCTCACTTTTTAGCTTAACAAAAAAAATTAAACAAAGCCCAGATTTAAAACATGTTTTTGGATCAATTTCAACCACCTACACAGCTTAACATATTCAAGAATCGATCCGTACCAAGCGAAACTTACCGAAACAGAGTTAGCTTAGTCGATTTGGCAAGAATAGGGTGTTTGGGTTCGAAAGGAACAAGGGGATAAGATTACTACAGATAAAATCTGCTTTTGAGCACCCTTAACCGCCCTACTTATCCTACATGCCTATTTTTGCCGCCATACTCAGTCGCACGACTGGACCCATTCGCATGGCTCAATCGTACGACTGAGCCCATACGCCCGTTAATCGTGCGATTGGGCCTCTTTCGTACGCATGGCGTGCGACTGAGGTTCATTCGTACGCATGTTATGCGACTGAACACTAATTCTAATAAGTAAATAAATATCAAACTTTTTGGATGTTACATTAACTTCATATGAATTTTTCATATTTAATTGAACATGCACTTGTGGTACGTGAACATGCATGCATGCATGCATAAACGTTACGTGTGCATATATACAACTCTTGTGAACTTATTAATTATTGAACCAAAGGTTTGTGAGTTACCAAATCATAGGATTATGTGATTAGTTACTTGAATGATAAATTTTCATCTATATATGAAGAATTAAGATTTGAAACTTAATCAACATTACCAAACAAGTTAACATTAAGAAACCTTATGTCCAAAAACCGTAACCAAACTAATCCTAAACACTTAAAAAACTAATTAAAGCACCCACTTAACACTAGTATCTGCTCATTAAGACAACAACTAACCTAGATTAGTAACTAATCATCTAACTAAACTAAACTTAACAACTAAGAATGTCATTAACACCATTGAATGACACCTAGCAAAACCAAACACTAATCACTCTTCAAACCATGCCACTTAGCACCTAAATGGCCACCTAAGGAATCTAAAATCACCACCTCATCAAGCCTAGTTAAAGCTAGTGATGATTTCTCCACTCTCCTTGAAACACTTTGGCTGATGGAACCCCTACAACCACCATTATCATCAACCGCAAACCACCATAACCACCACCATCACCTCTGCCGGCTCTCTCCCTTTCTCTCGGTTCCCTCCCTCAACGGTTTTCATACCATTTAATCCATCATTCCATAACCTCTTAGACACTCTCTCGGTTCATCATCAACATCTCTCAGTTTTCGTATAACCCAAACCATCATCTCTTGGTCTCTCTTGGTCTCAACATCATCCAAGCATGTTTAGCATCTCATCTTCATCAACTATGTTCATCTAGATATCTTTTTCTCAAGATCAAAGCAACTTCACCAAGGGGTTTCCTAAGAAATTCAATAAACAATACTCTAAGCTCTCTTCTTTCAAACAAGGTTTATTTCTTAAAATCTATAACTAACAAGTTTAAGAAGTTGTACATCTGCTTAACTAACACATATAACCAACCCTTTAAGTTAAATCACCAAGGTTATTTACAAAACCTCATGAACACTTGATTTCTATCAAAAATCAGTAAGAAAGGGGTTCAAAAACAAAAAATTTAAGAATTTTATAAAAATACAAGGATTTAAACAAAAATAAAAGATTTAATGGGTTGAAACATGTGTTATTCATGATAAATTAGATTAAATATTTAAATGACTGTGATTATAGGAAAAAAATTTATAAATTTATTAGAAAATATTAGAAATAATAATCTGGACATTATGCAATAATTATATAAGATATATTAATTTATATGATTAATTCAAGAAATAAAAGGAAATTATCAAACAGAAGAAATGGACTCAATAAAAAACAGAAAACTTTATATAATGACCCTTATATTATATTCGAATTACGGAAACAATTTCATGAATTAATTCACAAGTATGACAGTTTATATTTTAGAATAATTAACGAGAAGAAAATCTAAAGAAATAGTAAACAAGTAGGTAAAATCATGAAAATTATACATAAATTATGATATACAGAATGAGATTATATAAATATAAGATTTTTTAGAGATATGTAGCTATTTCTTCCATTTAGTATGAAACTTGTAAAAATTCTAGGAAATTATCTGTAAATAAATAGTGATTGAAATTTTTATGTGATAATCTGGATTTTGGAACATTACTGCTTGTAAAATTTAGTATTTTTGGACAAACATATCTACTGTTTAGAAATTTTGATTTGATTAGTGATATAAATGCTGAAAATTTAAAGTAATAAGATTTATTTCTAACAAATAATTATTTTATAGGAAATATTGACTTGTTGCTGAAAATAAGGTGAGTAACATGGTCCCTTTTTGATTTACAAATTTTTAGAGGAAACACATACTATTTGTTATTGACATTGATGTAAAATTTGAAAGTTTTAATATATTACTGTCATATTGACACAACCATTAATTAGAATGAATAACCATCAAATAATATAGGTAGCGCTACTTAGGAATATGTCAACCTACATCTGCCGGATGAGAGCAATGATATTATATTATTTAAATCTGTGATTTGTATGTAACAGTTATGAATCACTTGACATGTGAGTAGGTTTAGTTGTGAGTTTAATTGTGTTGCATCAATTAAAAATGAATTATTGAATAAAACTATAATTCACACCAACATTATGTTAACTATTTGAGTATTTTTTTAGGTAATCATAATATTTTATAATTTCGTATACATGTTCAACATGTTCAGTGATTGGCATAGCTATATAGGGATGCTGTGCATATGGGTGGTTATTGATCTACCAGACTTCAGCCTCTTCGTGGATGTTCATGTCCACTACTAGCTGAAGAATAAATGAAATGATAAAGACATGTACTTTGAAATAGGATTACTAATGTAAAAGTCTGATTATTAGACTAAATTTTATATAATGTAATTCTATAAATATATGACTAATGGAAGAATTATTTTTAGTTAAATTGTTGTAATTGCATGTTATTATAATCAATGTGTTTTGAGCCGAAAAGTCACACCCAAGTATTTCACGCTTCCGCCGGGTTGTGACAACATAGCTCATACTCGTACGTCTAATTAGTGAGCCATATTAAGTATGTATAAGATCCATTGTATGTTGATCATCTTAAATTTATATGCTAAATATTCTAAATTCGTAAGTAATCTTTACTAGTCATGGATATGAAGTTCCAAAACAAATGTACTAAGCTATGAGCCACAGAACATCTTGTGAACTTATAAATACTTCACACTTTTTTTAATAGCAAAATTTTATTAAAAACTATCCGTCTAACAAAAAGCCAGATGGAGCAAACAAAATCATATAAGAACTAGGGCATTATTAAGCAATTCTACCCATGACATAGTTAATCGACTTGACCTATTGATAAACTACACGCAAGAGAAACTCTTAATATAACTAAAAATTAAAATTTCCTGTAAGGAGATGACCTAGAAACAACTTCATTACTGAATCTTAAGATAACATTTTTGTTAGAGTTTCGCTTGTTGGAATACGATTTAGCAATACTCTCCATCGATAAAAATTAACCTTTTCGGTGACAAGACAAATCTAAAGGTACATCTAAAAGCAATTGAAAGAATGCAATACTTAATGGCCATCTAAATATCCTTTACTATATGAACCTCATCTTCACCTTTTACAGAACATCGCCATGATTCATGGGAGGAGCTAATTTCAAAAGAAGCAACCAAAGAACATAGGGCTGAAAGTTGTGAGTTTTCTTCTTTATATCGAACTGCTCAGTGCCATGAACCTAAGAAAAGGCCAGAATAATTCTATTATGTAATTCTGATCAATCTCAAACCTGTAAAGACGGGGAAACGAATCTAAAAGAAAAACCATCAAACCATAAATCTTTCTAAAAGGAGGTAGCATGACCCAAACCAACTATTCATTTGTCATTCATGATAGAGGAGTTTTTCCAAGTCGAAACCACACAAAATTGCCAATAATCAGCCTGATAGGACTATAGATACCCATATTAGGACCAGCAATGGACTTAATAACTTTTACCCTTCTCTATTTTTGAAGAAGAGGATAGTAAAGCGCTTCCAACGAACCAATACCTAACCCATCTTTATCTTTAGAAGCTAAAATCACCTTTCGTTTAACCCAAGGAAGCTACAAAGAATCCACATCTCCTGCCCATAAAAATAAGCCCGACAATTGAAAACATTTTAGTTTTCTAACTAGAAAGTTTAGAGTGAAATCTCTTCACAATGATGTTTCGACCTTAAGATATGTTCATATTTGAGCCCATAAGAATGCCCAAGTAAGAAATAGCTAGAAAGCTTATCCAACTTACATCCAATAACACTACACTAATCTATCTCTGTATGATACATACCAATACCAAATAAGCAGAATTTATGGATATTTATTTTTAAACCTAAGATGAGATAGACGTAGTTAAGAGCTCCAACCACATTATTAATATTATTTATTGATCTAAGCCAACTACCATAGCATCATCAACAAACAATAAGTGTGAAAGTGGAACCATATGACCAACCCTCACTTTGAAAAAACTTTAGATGAACCAGATCTTGAAAGGCATTATTAAAACCCTCCATAGCTATTAATAATAGAAAAGAAGATAGGGGTCTTTTTGTATGAGCCCTCCTTTCGAATTAAATTTAAGAAAGGATTACCGTCTACTAAAACTGAAGATTTAGCTGAATTAAGGCTCGCCTTTATCCAATTAATCCACTTTGGTCTAAACCCCATAAAAGAAAAAATAAAGAACAAGTACTCCCAGCTAACTGATCATAAGCTTTCTTGAAATTAATCTTAAATATCATCATGGATTTTTTTCCTTCTATTTATAATTATCAACAAGGACACTAGGATGACAGGACCATCTAAAATTTGGCAATTTTTAAAGAAGACAGATTGTTGCATTCCAATGACCGGGTTAGTGACAAGAGAGAGCTATTGCCAATATCTTGACAATGATTTGTATTGAAGTGCTAATGAGACGGGTGGGTCTATAATTTGTAACGAGATAAAGATTAGCAACTTTTCATAATGATTGCAATAGAAGAAGCAAAAACCCCTTGATCGAAAGAGGTTATGTTTCTCTTCAAAATATCCCAAAATGCTTTGACAAACCCAATAAAGAAGCCATTAGGACTGACTGATTTGTCACTACCACAAGACCAAATTAGTAACTTTGATCTCCTATTGTCAACAACTCGCTTCCAATAGGTCGTTTTGAGAATGATTAAGTTGCAAAAACCTTCCACTATAGATCACATATACCATAAAATTTGGAGAACTTTGATCAAGTCATAAGGTATATTTAACCAAAGACGGATTAGTTTCCAATCCCCATTAGATTTAACTCCATTTAGAGCTAGTTGTCGCCTTTTATGTTCTATAATCGTATGAAAGTATTTTGAGTTCTCATATCCGTCCACTAGCCAATTTACTTTTGTGTTTTGACTAAGGTCCTTTGTTTTTATCGATCCATACAACAAAGCTTTTGCTTTATGTTTTTCCTCTCCACCAAAAATTCGGCCTAAACCGACCCTGCTTTGCATGCCTCGTCAATTAGCTAGCTTAAACATGAAGAATAGGACGAGGGTCAACGACTTGTTTGGAAGAACTAAGCATTAATGGTCTGGAGACAATTAGCTAAATCGTCGGATGTTAGGAGCCGATCCAATTTGTTCCAAGTTTTCACCACTTGAAGACATACGCGTATAATTAAAACTTCCCATTGGAACATCGTGGAGATCATTAGTAGTGATACAATGCTTAACACTTTATTCAAGATCAAAAATCAAGGCTGAAGATTCCTCGACAACAGTCAAATATGTGTTTATGTGATATAACATACGTGACATACATACTTGAAGACTTGAATCACGTATTAAGAAGATGAGTAAGTCTTTAAATTTATTCAAGGTTATCTTCTCCCCACAAAGACTGTGTGGTTACAAGGCAACCAAATATTGAAGATATACTTTATATATATTGCATGAAGACTGGGAATGATACTTTATAAACATATCCTTATTCTAGCGATTTTTTGAGAAAATTCATCGCATTACATCGAGAAAATATAGATCAAGAGTTTTCATTTGCATTCATTTATATTCTAGTAGGTTTTGTTTACATTATTCATGGTTTATTCAAGGTTAATTTGTTCCGTATTAGTATATCACTTTGATTTATTCTATATGTGAAATCAAACATTGATAAATTCTTTTGTCTCTATTTAACTTGTTCTTAACGGTTTTCTCGATCTCTTCCCCTAAAATTAAATATTTTAATTAATACTTTTATAGAATCTTAAATAAAATAATCTAGACCAACATATGTCATTTGACCAACCAAGGTAGGGGAGAGGTTTAACCTAAAAATAAAACATCTTTTGCTTACAAAAGAAATAGTCTAAAGTCGGCGGACCAAACTTGCCAAAACATGGGAAAAGTTGTAAAGAAGCCGACAAAAGAAGAAAAAGAAATAGTCTAAAGTCGGCGAAACCCTCCTGGACCCTGCGAAAACGCGGGAGCTCTTTGCAGCACCAGGTATGCCCTTTTTTGCTTACAAAGAAGAAAAAACGTGTGTTAATTACTTTCTAAAATGCATGCTTACTTCCTCGTACATTACATTAAGTGTGATTTAATTTGAGAACTTTCCTTTTAAGAAAGATTCCCACAGCTCCTCAAGATTTACTTTAACTTGTGTACGTAAAACACCTAGCAATTTTATTAAAACACACACTAGATTTATAGAATGCTCCAAGTCTTCAATTTGCTAATTTCTTTTAAAGAATCAACATGTTGAATTTATGTTGTAGACTTTTCGTTCTAAACTTTATTTAAATTTCTATAACTCCATATATATATATAAGGTTAATTTTATAAAACACTTTGTTTCAGTTTTGTTAAAAATGATAGGATCTTTGACTATATACCCAAGAATTATGTTGTGCTAATCGCTTGATCATTTATTCTTTAATGAGTTGTACTTTTGTTGGATCAAAGAACCAATGAGCCAAGATCAGGAAAACCTCTAAGTCCCACATGACATCACAACAACTGCTGAAGACCTTCATCAGCAGTTTGACAAAGTCTGAAGAATCAACAGCTGAAGATCAAAGATCTGAAGTACAACAGCTGAAGATCCCAAAGTGCTGAAGATAAGTACTGAAGTCTGAAGTACTGAAGCATACAAGTACTGAGGACTTCAAGTACTGAAGATAAGTGCTGAAGATCAAAAGCTGAAGAACTGAAGAACTAAAGATCAACTACTGATGCATAAAGTCTGAAGACAAAGACTGAAGACATCAGCTGATGACATCTACTGAAGTCATCAGCTGATAAATCATCTGAAGCCCAAGTCTGATGAACAAGTGCTGAAGCTTCAGAGTTTGTCACAACAGCTGAAGAAGTCTTCTTCAGTTGTCGTGATGGTTTTTCTTTTCAGTAGTTTTATGTTTTTCCTTTCAGTAGTTTGTACAAGAACTGAAGAGTTTGTTCTTCAGCTGTTATAGTTCAGTAGTTGTAAACGACTGAAGAGGTTGTTCTTCAGTCGTTGTAGGTTTTCAGTAGTTTCCTTTTTCAGTACTTGTAATAGGTAAGATTTTGTAAGAAGATGTCAGTTGTTGACATCTTCAATAGTTTAATGTTCTTTTTGTAGTTAGTAATAATCGGTTGATGTCACTGACAAGTCAAATCAGCATTCGTCTTTTTTCTTCTATAAAAGGACGATGTGCCTATTGTATTCGGCGCCGAAACGTGTGGAGTTATAGAAAACATCTTTTGCAGAACTTTTCTCTCTCTCTATGTTTGTACTTTTACATGCAAAATCTTTTGTGTTCTTGCTGTAATCGCTAATTACTGTGCTAAATCCGCTGCGAATACAATCTGATTGATCAAACTAGAGGCTGAGATCCTGTTAAATGGTATCAGAGCAGGTTAATCATTGATCGATTTCACTATTGATCATTTGAAACTGCTCTTTTGATCTCTACGTTTGATCGATTAGCAATTTGCAAGAATTAGCTATAGAGAGTGAGATTCTGCTGTTTCAGGCTGTAAACTTGAGGTTCTCTGGTGGTTTCGAGCTACATTTGTTTTGCTTAACTTGTTTTTGACTAAAATCTGAGATGACGACACCAACGAACAATCCTCACAATACTGGTTCCTCAACCAAGCCTCCGATGCTTGTGAGGAATGAGTATAACATATGGCAACGTCGTATGCTTCACCACTTGTCTGTCAACAGTGCTGGTTGTTGGAAGTCAGTGGTGCATGGACCATACAAGCCTATGGTGAGCGTCCCTGAATCAATGAACAGGTTCCGAAGAAACCTGAACAATATTCGGACGAAGATCTTAAGCTGTTCGAGATTGATGCTAGAGCCAATGGAATTTTAGCTATGGCTATTCCAAATGAGATTTATTCAGGGCTTTTGCATCATGAAACTGCTCATGACCTATGGGTTGCTCTGAAGGAACAATTCGGAGGAACCGATTCGGTCTTAGCAAATACTAGGGAAATCCTCGCCCAACAATATGAGACATTCTCTCATAGGAAGGGTGAGACTCCGACTCAGCAGTTTGAGCGGTTTCTTGTTTGATCTCTGAGTTGAAGATGGTCAAACAAGAGTACTCTAACAGCCAGATGAACAACAGATTCCTCAGATCACTACCTGAGAGATGGGACACTTATACTATTGTCCTTCGCTCCAGTGCAGATCTGGATACTCTATCTCTCATCCAACTTCATAGGAAACTGCTCACATTTGAGAGAGAGATAGAGCAAAAGAGGAAGTTGTCACCTCTGGCAAGCTCACTGATGACTTTGTCCATGGCAATGCTGTCTTGATAAGTCAGGAGTCGGAATATGTGCATCAGAGAGTTCTTATGATGAGCATATTGATTTCTCTACCAACTCTGAACAAGCTTTTGTTAGTGTTAGTAGTAGTTCAGGAGGTAGCAGTGAAAATCTGTGCTTTCTGATGGAGGACTTGAAGGGCATTCCAGATGATGATCTGGAAGAGATGGATATTTTGAACCAAATGGCAATGATAAATATCAGATCTCAAAAGTTCTACAAGAGAACTGGCAGGAAATTCCCTGGTCTCTCTGGCAAAACCAAAGTTGGTTTTGACAAGAGCAAGTTGAGGTGTCACAAGTGCCAAAGGCTTGGACACTTTGCTAGAGAGTGTAGATCATCTGGATCTAACTCCTCTGCACCCTTTGTGACTTTTCCAAGCAATAGCTCACACACACAAGGGCAACATTCCTCCAGTTCTGGCCATCCATCACAAGCACAGGCATCACCTGCTTATTTGTGCCTCAGGGTCATATGCCATACCCATACCCCTGCTACTATGTGCCTCAGCCCAGTCAAACTCAAGCACCTTCTGCTTAGCCACCACATGCTCTTCCTGAGCCTCAATCTTCCTAATCTCATCATCAAACACAACCTCACAACACAGCTTCTTCACCCCAGGAGTTGTTGACTGGAGTAGTCTGCCAGATGATCTATCTGGTCAGGAACAACTACTCCAAGGTGCTGGTCAACATGGTGGTGATAATCCTTTTGGAAATCTTGCTCTGATGGCCCTTGAGTCTGCTGAGGGGTCATCATCCAATGCTTCATCGCAAGTATCCTCTAAGGCCAAAGCCAAGCTTTGTTCTGAATCATGCATAGCAGCATTTGCCTCTATTAGAGAAGCAAATGTAGCTTTAATAGATAAAAATCTTGAGCTAGAGCAAACAATTTCCAAAAAGAAAGCTGAATTTGAGGCTGCACTTAATGAGAAAATGATGAGATATATAAGCTCAAATGTCAAATAAATATGACAAAGCTAGGGAAGATGTACTTCTAGAAAAGTACAAGGACCTCAAGGAAACTCTTGCAACCACCCAAAGAGTGTGATCGATGGGTGCAATTATGCAAGGGTTTTGAAATGCTTCTTAGCAAGCAATCAGCTTCCAATGTGAAGTTTGGCATTGGTTATAATCACACTGCTCCTCCTACAGATTTTACTTCAAGAGCAGAAGTTGAATCTGATAGAGAGAGCAATAACCAATCCTTCTCATCATGTGACCTACTATCTTCTGATTCAGCATCATCAGAGATAGAATCAGCATTAACTCCTGCCAAAACCAGTCAGCTGATGCTACAACAGCTGATGGTTCAAATGTTGACTGTCACATGATCAAAAGGTTGATCAACTCAGGTGTTGTCTCTAGCAGTACTGAAAGTGCTGGAGAGCAAGTGATAACATCTGAAGTTCAAACCTCAACTACTGTCAGCACTAAAGAGAAGAAAACTAACAGTAGAAAAGGTTTGAAGACAACTAAAGAGGATGTCAGGAAAGCAGGCACTACTAGGAAGAAAACTGCTAGTACTGATAGCAAACAGCTGAAGAACAAGTCTTCAGCAGTTTCATCCTCTTCAGCTGATGATCAACATAAGATGAAGAAGAAGCCATGTGAGATATGTGGCTTGTTCAATCATCTTACTGATGATTGCTGGTACAAAAGGGTTCCAAACTCAAACAAAAGGAGAAATTAATGAGGACATAAATAAAATGAAGAATGAGTTTGAGACCAAGTTTGTACTAGCAACATCAAAGCCTGAAATCCCTAAGCCCAAAGCTAAATCTAAAAAGAAGGTAGGGGTTACTCAGGCAACAGCTGAGGTTGCTCAAAAGAAGATGGTGCAACATAGGAATCCATCATTAGCAAGTCCCAATGTGTCTGAAGAGCTGAAAGCCTTATCACAAAGTCAGACATAACTGGTGATGATGGTTCAGCATCTAATGGGAAGAGTCAACCATTTAGATGCTCCTGTGTTGAAACCAACAGAAAAGGAAGTCCAAGCCAAAGGGTTCCTCTTCTGCACCATCTCCTTCACCTCAGGCTGTTACACATAACACACCAGTTAGTGTTGCACCTGTAGTTAAGAACAGACCCAAAACCAAACAGGTTTGGGTCTCTAAAACTAACTAACATGTGGTTATGATTGCAGGGTTCTTCAACATGCCAAGAAGCATCTGGTATGTATACAGTGGAGGATCTATGCACATGACAGGAAGCAGCTCCCTTCATAATGACTACTCTCAGGAAAGAAGGGATTTGTCTCCTTTGGCAATGATGCAAAGGGTTACATCATTGGAAAAGGCTTTGTTTCCAATGGGAAATAAGGTTTGATGATGTTAACCATGTGGAGAATCTCAAGTACAACCTCTTGAGTGTCAGTCAAATGTGTGATAAAGGCCATGTTGCCCTTTTCACAAGCCAGAACTGTCGGATTCTGTCATCCAAAGTTCTAAATTTTGATTGACAAGGTGTTGGATGAATACACTCTCTTGAAGGCCAACAGGACAGAGAGAGTGTATGCTTTAGATCTTTCCAAAAAGATAGATCTAAAAGGCCATCCTTGCCTATTCTCCAAGGCCTCTCCTCAAGAGTCTACTCTATGGCATAGAAGGCTGGGGCATGTTAATTTCAAGAACATGAATCAGCTGATAAGCCATGGTTTAGTAAGAGGATTGCCTTTGAAGAGTTCAAGTGTGAAGATAACTGCACTGCTTGCTTAAAAGGAAAACAACACAAAGTTTCATTCCCTTCAATAGAAGAACCAAAGTCCACTGCCTGCTTGCAGCTCCTGCACATGGATCTCTTTGGTCCTGTCAGAGTGATGAGCATGGCAAAGAAGAAATACTACATGGTAATTGTGGATGATTATTCCAGGCTTGTATGGACTTTCTTCTTGCACTCCAAGGATGAAGCAGCCAAGACTATCATGAACTTTGTGTTATTTGTAGAAAAGCAGTATTCCCTGCAGGTCAAGTGTGTGAGGAGTGACAATGGAACAGAGTTTAGAAACCACACACTTGATGACTTCTACCTGTCCAAGGGAATTAAAAGGCAGTTTAGTATTCCTAGAACTCCTGAGCAAATGGAGTGGTTGAGAGAAAGAACAGGACTCTCATTGAAGCTGCAAGGTCAATGTTGGCTGACTTAGGGTTACCACTGACCTTTTGGGCTGAAGCTGTCAATACAGCTTGCTGTGTACAGAATAGAGCTTTAGTAAATAAGAGGTTGATGAAGACTCCTTATGAAGTTCTTCATCATTTGGCCCCTCTGATTTCATTCTTTAGAGCCTTTGGGTGTCCATGTTTTCATTCTCAACACTAGCAATCCACTCCAGAAGTTTGCTAGTAAGGTGGATGCAGGGCATTTGTTGGTTATTCATCAACTTGCAAAGCATACAGAGTGTTCAACTGTAGGACAAAGACGGTTGAAGAAACTTTGCATGTTAAGTTTGATGAATCTCCAAAGGACAAGATTCCACAAAACCCTGTGGAGTTGTTTGATCTGGACATACTGCAATATGTTCCTTATCAACCTCCAGCTGTTGAGCCTGTCAACAGTTCTCCATCTGGTGGGACTGATGATGATGTAGTCAGTACTCACCTCTTCAGTTTAGTGACAACCTGCCTGAGTCCACTAAACCTGATGCTCCTGTAGCCTCAGCAGCTCCATCCACAACAAATGCTGATGAGATTTCTGCTTGCTCTACTTCATTTGAGCTATCATCTTCTACATGGTTTCAGGAATCTCCATCACCATCTGTTGCTGCTGATGGTCTACAAACACTTGCACAGATATTATAGTCTATCAAGAGCTGAAGAATCACCCCACATCTCAAATCATTGGTGATATCAATGCTGGAGTTTCAACCAGGAATCAATTGTCCAACTTCTGCTTCTATGCTCTCTTCATCAGTCAGCAAGAGCCAAAGAACTATCATGTTGCTTTAAGAGACAATGGATGGGTGGAAGCTATGCAGCTTGAGCTTCTTCAGTTCAAAAACAGCAAGTGTGGGAGCTTGTTCCATTACCCCAAGGTAAGTGTGCAATAGGCACCATGGTATTTAGGAACAAAACAGATGAGAAGGGCCAAATAGTTAAGAACAAGGCCAGGCTGGTTGTCCAGGGGTTTGCACAAGAGGAAGGCATCGAATATGATGAGACCTTTGCCCCTGTGGCAGACTGGAGGCAATCAGACTGTTCCTACTTATGCTGCCTTTCACAGTCTTAAGGTCTATCAAATGGATGTCAAAAGTGCCTTCTTATATGGTAAAATAAAAGAAGAAGTTTATGTGTGTCAACCACCAGGCTTTGAGGACAATATACATCCTGATTGGGTGTACAAGCTTGATAAGGCTCTTTATGGGCTGAAGCAAGCTCCTAGAGCTTGGTATGAGACACTATCAACTTTTCTTCTAGAGAATAAGTTCAGTAGAGGCACCATTGATAAAACCTTATTCATCATGACTGTGGGACAACATAAGCTCCTTGTTCAAATTTATGTAGATGACATCATCTTTGCATCCTCTGATCTAAAGTTGTGTGATGAATTTACAATGCTCATAAAGCAAAAGTTTGAAATGAGTGCTATGGGGAATTACAGTTCTTCCTAGGTTTACAAATCAAACAAAGGGATGATGGAATCTTCATCCATCAGTCCAAATACACAAAGGAGTTGTTGAATAAGTTTGATTTACAAACCTGTAAGCCCTGTTCTACTCCCATGAGCAGCATCACACAACTAGATATAGATCAGAAGGTAAAGCGGTTGATAAAATCCTTTACAGATGTATGATTGGGTCCTTGATGTACCTTACAGCTTCTAGACCAGACATCATGTTTGCAACATGTGCCTGTGCTAGATTTCAGGCTGCCTAAAGAATCCCATTTGATTGCAGTCAAAAGGATCTTTAGATATCTGCAAGGTACCCAATCACTAGGTCTTTGGTATTCAACTGGGCATTCTTGCAAATTAGTTGCTTTCTCTGATAGTGACTATGCAGGATGCAAAGTCACCAGAAAATCCACTTCTGTGGTTGCCAATTCCTAGGCAATTGTTTAGTTTCTTGGCAGAGTAAGAAACAAACATCAATTGCTACATCCACTGCTGAAGCTGAGTACATTGCTGCTGCAAGTTGTACATCTCAGATACTCTGGCTTCAGAACCAACTCTTGGATTATGGCATTACAGAGACTAAGACTCCATTACTAATGGATAGTGCTTCAGCTCTTTGCATTGTTAAAAATCCAGTCCAGCACTCTAGAACCAAACATATAGAGATCAGACATCATTTTATTAGGGATTGCTATAAAAAGGTCTGATTGATCCTAAGTTTGTGCCTAGTGCTGATGAGCTAGCAGACATTTTCACTAAGCCTTTAGATAGTGCCACATTCCAGAATTTGGTACTAAGACTTGGTATGCTGCAGCTAGAATAATTTGACCAATGCTGATGCTCTCACTTCACAAGTACTGATGAGCATTAGTATGCAAAGGTCAAATATAAGTACTGATGAGTAATTTAGTCTTCAGCACTTTCACAACTACTGAAGACTAAAATGCTTCAAAGTACTGATGTACATTATTTGTTGAAACAACTGATGTAGTGAGGTGGATTATAACTACTGATGTATTATTTTCAAACAAATAAGTACTGAAGAACAAATTTTGTTCACAAGTACTGATGTGTAATCTTACACACAAGTACTGAATACAAAATTTGTTCACCAGCTTTAAAGAGTATTTCATCAGCACTTGTGAACATCTGATCACAAGAGCTGAAGGCATAAATATTCACAAGAGCTGAAGGGTCAATGAAACATCTGAAAGTCTGCCAAAGAGCTGATGAGTAAATGTGGAGGTCACATGAAACAACGAATTTGACGGAAACAGCTGATGAGTAATTTTACTCTTCAGCTGATGCCAACAGCTGCTGTTTCATACCCAAACAACTGAAGGACAAAACCATGTCTTCAGTAGTTTCACAACTACTGATGACTAACACCAAGTCCTCAGTTGTTTACAACAACTGAAGCAATACCATGTCTTCAGTAGTTCACAACTACTGATGTCAGTAGTTCATAACTACTGAAGGCTAACACCAAGTCTTCAGTTGTTACAACGTCTGAAGATGAAAACTAGGTCTTCGGTAGTTTATAACTACTGAAGACTGACAACAAGTCTTCAGCCGTTTACAACATCTGAAGGACAAAACCAAGGTCTCAGTAGTTTCAACTATTGAAGACTCACCCAAGTCCTCAGATGTTACAACCACTGAAGGTTTAAACCATATCATCAGTATTTTCAAACAACTGATGACCAAAACCTTCAGTAGTTTTCTTTCAGCCTTTGCCATACCCTATAAATACCCAACCTTCAGAGCTTTTAATTCACTTGACCTAACTTTCAAAAACCTTGAACTTCCCATACACCATTAATGGCGGCCATGCAACTCAAACCTCGACACAACTGTGTCGCACATCTCACTAAATCGCCATTTTGGGCCAAATTCCACAATGCCGTTGATCTCATGTACGAATCTCCATACCAAACGGCTTTTCTTCTAAACCCCACCATTTACACCGACTCCTATCGGAGTTCTGGACCAACATCACCGTCCAAACCGGAGAGAATGATGGCGAGGTCTCTCTCCGGTCCTCCGTAACAACCACCAGTGGTTATCACTCCAGCTACTATTCGACAAACCCTAAAGCTGGAGGATACCACCTTCCCAACCTCTTACCCCAAAGGCGCCCTTGATCTATCTTTCACAGCCAACGACTATCAGGGTGACCTATCTGCCTCCACCTTGTTGAAGAAACACTTCCCAGATCCCCAACGTCTCATCTTCCACATGGTGAATGTGTGTCTGGCCCCCAAAACATCTTCGTGGGACCAGATGTCCACAAGGTGGCAACAGGTATTATATTCTATCCTTGAAAAACAACCTCTGAACTTTACTGATATAATATTTGGAAATCAAGGATATGGCCACAAACCGATTTCTAACCGTTGGATCTTGTATCCTCGGTTCATAATGGCCATCATCGAGAGCCAGCTAAGTGCTGAGGGACTTGTTGGCACTGGGGTCCCTGCCATGGCTGTTCTAGCTGAGGTATACTCCAGGCACAACACCGACCAATCACTCAAACAGGCTGCCAAGCTGCGAAAACCCACGCAGCTGGAACCCACAGCCTCCACCTCCAAATCCAAAGTCCCCACCAAGCCAAAAACCAAAAAGAAGCCAACAAAGGCTACTCAGGGAAATGAGTCCCCTGAGGATGCCCCTGCAACACAAAGGCAGGAAGTGGCTGCTGGTCAGATTCTCCCAGCAGTCACCACGACTCCACCCACCACAAACCCCACAGGTTTCCTCTCAACAGGAGCCTGATGCAACCACTTCTGGGGCAGCCACAAATCAATAATCTATCTCACTTGAGAAGATTGCCATTGAAAGGCACATTCCTCCCCATGTGCAATCTGCTTCAAGCCCATCACCCACTGAAACCACCCCATAAAGCCCTACACTAATAATCGCCAAAGTGTTGACCCATTTGAGCACTCCACCCTCTCCCCAGAAACCAATTCCAACTGGGGAAACTCCAACCGAAGAGAGGGTGGACACAAGTGCTGGTGGGAGCCCACAACACAGAGAATCACATATCCAATCTCCTATTGTGGCTAGGGAGATATGATATTCTAGTGAGGCTGCCACTTCCTCTGCATCAAAATCTGAGCAGGGTGAAGCTGGTACCATAAATAAGACCTCACCAGCGGCAACTGCCGATGATGGATACAATCCGGAGGCTGGAAGTCCCCAGTACCAAGACCAAGGGGCACATGCAATATCTGAGCCACACTCAGTGCATGTACATCCTGACCTTGTCAGGAGGTCAGGTGATTCAGTGCAAACTGATGATGACCTGTGCTTCTTCTATGATGTAGTTGCACAAAACACTATCTTAGAGGATGAGGTAAGCAACTCAAAGAGCTGCTTGCCAAAATGTCTCAGGATAGAAGTCCATCTGCCACCATTGATCCACAGATGGCACCTTCACCCGAAGGTCTCAATACACTCAACCACTCCCATAAACTCGGCCACCTGCCCCTGCTTCTGGCACTAGTTCTCAGGAACAGAACCCTCCTGAGCAGCTAGATGCTATCTTCCAGAAATCCCTGCCTCTCATCACACCTATAATCACAGAAAATGTGATGAAAACCATTGATGAGAGGCTTCCCACTCATATACAACCCATGGTGGAGGTTGCTGTAGCCAAGGCGCTTGATGATAGTCAAACCCTAACCAATGCACCCAAAAAGGGGGAGACATCAGTGCAAGCTAAGAGGAAGAGGGTAGAGGAAGAGAAAAAGGTGAGGAAAGAGGTGGAAAAAGAGAGGGTGTTGGTAGAGGAGACTGGTAGGGTGAAGGGGAAGGAGAAGGTGAGGGAGGAGAGTGAGCGGATAGAAGTGGCTGAAATCCAAAAGGATTTCAGTGTCACTTATCAAAAGAAGAGAGGAGAGAAGGTAGAGAAGGGTGATCCTGATCTAGCAGCCCTTGTCAAGGAGGCTGATGCTGAACAAAGCAGATCAATGGACTCTGTCATTAATCAGCTGTTCAGGCAAGGCTTTGACATGGACACTGCCTTGCTAGATCAGGAGATTAGGAAGATGGAGACAAGGGAGATAGAACACCGATAGTCTACTTATAGCCAAGAGGATAGAAAGAGACTCGAGGCTATGAGTAGATTCATTTCGAAGTATCTAGGGAGGCCAGTCCTTGATGTCAAGCATGGACCAGGGACAGAATCTTGGCTATAGCCACCAAGATCTGTTCGGCTGGTGATTTCATAAAAGGGCTGGTCGCTGAAGCCCTTTCTGAAGCAGGTGCTGGGAACAGGACCCTGCTAGTAAAACAAACCAAACCTACTCTAATTTCTAGGTTACTAGCAAGGCCTGCCAACATTCCCACACCAATAACCTAAACACAACCCACAAAACCAACCCCTTCACCATCAAAACCCACAGCCAATGATCCACCCTTGCAGAAGAAGAGAAGGGTGCTGAGGCTGCAAGATGAAGAAGAAGAGGAGGATGAGGAGGATAGACTGCCTCTTTCTGCAGTTATTCCTCTACCCAAAGCCAAACCCAAAACCATCACTCCCACCTCATAGATGGATGCTGTGAGGGTTAAGTAGAAGAAGAAGAGCAGCAGAAAAGACATGATGAAGAGATGCTAAAAAGCATTGACAAAGCCTATGTTGCTACTTCTTCTATACTTAACATGAAGAAGGAAGCTCTGAGACTATTCACTCTTAAGCAAACCTTTCAATATGATAAAGATAGAGTGAGAACTTGGCCTGATCCTAGGGTGGCTCACAGGATAATTAAGAAAGAGATTCCTGTGAGATACAAGAGCCAACTTAAGAAGATTGTAGATGAAGTGATCTCAGTGGCTCTTGTAATAACACCCTGGGAAATTGTGGAAGAGTTCGAGAAGGCCTATAGAGCTAACCAATCACCCCACACGATGTTGGAGAATAGGGTGGTTAGGAAAGGGTTAGTCTATAAGAGGCTTGAGAACTTCCACAAAGATGAGCTCAACTTGTTGCTAGAAGGCAGATACCCAGATGAATTCGCCTATAGACAAGTTACAACAGTTGAGCTCAAGAATGGCAAACAGGCCAAGTTTGTCTCAGAGCTGTACAGCCGAGAAGGGTTATTCGAAGGTGAGGCTGAAGACCTAACCAAAGAAGAACAAATGATATTTCTTCAAGCCTATACCAGAGAATCCTACCAGCTCGTACATGGGAACTAGGTCTCATGGATGGGACAACAGCTCTATGTCCAATTCCCCAAAACAGGGCTCCCATCCATACTTAGCCAATCAAACTTTAGAGACCTCTTCCCAGGCCAGTGCTTATCAGGGTCAACTTCTGATCTGATCCAGAAGGAAATAGACCAATATTTCTGCCAACAATAAGTGGGACAACAAATAAATTAGAGGTTTTGGCTGCATTGGTTCAGGGGGAGTTTGTTGGACCAAAAGAACCAATGAGCCAAGATCAGGAAAACCTCTAAGTCCCACATGACATCACAACAACTGCTGAAGACCTTCATCAGCAGTTTGACAAAGTGTGAAGAATCAACAGCTGAAGATCAAAGATCTGAAGTACAACAGCTGAAGATCCCAAAGTGCTGAAGATAAGTACTGAAGTCTGAAGTACTGAAGCATACAAGTACTCAAGACTTCAAGTACTAAAGACAAGTGCTGAAGATCAAAAGCTGAAGAACTAAAGAACTGAAGATCAACTACTGATGCACAAAGTCTGAAGACAAAAACTGAAGACATCAGCTGATGACATCTACTGAAGTCATCAGCTGATAAATAATCTGAAGCCCAAGTCTGATGACAAGTGCTGAAGCTTCAGAGTTTGTCACAACAGCTGAAGAAGTCTTCTTCAGTTGTTGTGATGGTTTTTCTTTTCAGTAGTTTTATGTTTTTCCTTTCAGTAGTTTGTACAACAGCTGAAGAGTTTGTTCTTCAGCTGTTATAGTTCAGTAGTTGTAAACGACTGAAGAGGTTGTTCTTCAGTCGTTGTAGGTTTTCAGTAGTTTCCTTTTTCAGTACTTGTAATAGGTAAGATTTTGTAAGAAGATGTCAGCTGTTGACATCTTCAGTAGTTTAATGTCCTTTCAGTAGTTGTTAATAATCGGTTGATGTCACTGACAAGTCACATCAGCATTCGTCCTTTTTCTTCTATAAAAGGACGATGTGCCTATTGTATTCGGCGCCGAAACGTGTGGAGTTATAGTAAACATCTTTTGCAGAACTTTTCTCTCTCTCTCTATGTTTGTACTTTTACATGCAAAATCTTTTGTGTTCTTGCTGTAATGCTAATTACTGTGCTAAATCCACTACGAATACAATCTGATTGATCAAACTAGAGGCTGAGATCCTGTCAACTTTGTTAACCATAAAACTTAATTTTTATCTATTTTAAATACTATATATTACTTCAAAGATTGATCCATTGAACGGTAATCCACAACATGATCATATCATCAATCCTTAAGCATTCTTGAAATTCTTTTCTATAGGTTTTGTACGTTGCTGAGACGAAAACAATACTGTTGGGATTAAGTGATTACACTAATCAATAATTGTTTGTTATGATAGTTAAGAACATTATAACTTGTGTTATTAAGTTGTCTATTGAGATTAGATATATAACATGTGTGTATTTATACACGTAGTAAATCATTAAGAATGAAGATAGAGTTCAGTTCCTTGATTGCAAAACAATAACGTTCAAGCATCAAATGATTAAAAATGTAAAACCGATAACAACATGTGAAGATCTTGAAATTTATACAGGTTTAAAATTGGTTTTAAATCAAATGACTAACTACCAATGTTTTGTGAATCGAAGGATCGAACAGGGAATTATCAGGTTAGATTGTATGAATAGTGATCGCGGAATTATCACTACTCGTGTTAATTGATTGATTTTGAAATAACAGTTGTAATATGAATCAATGAAGAACAATTCAGATGAATGTAAAACAGATGACCGTAATAAAGAACAAACATGTTTGATTCAAAAGTTTTCCATTAATACTGATTAACAGTTACAATTGAATGAATAATGCTTGAACTGTTGGGATTAAGTTGATTAACACTAATCAAGAATTGCTTGTTTTGATAATTAAGAACATTATAACTTGTGTTATTAAGTTGTCTATTGAGATTAGACATATATAACATGTATGTATTTATACATGTAGTAAATCATTAAGAATGAAGATAAAGTTCAGTTACTTGATTGCACAACAATAACGTTAAAGCATCAAATGATTAAATATGTAAAACCGATAACAACATGTGAAGATCTTGAAATTTATAGAGGTTTTAAATATGGTTTTAAATCAATGACTAAACTACCAAATGTTTATGAATCCAAGGATCGAACAGGACTTATCAGGTTAGATTGTACGAATAGTGATCGCGGAATTATCACTACTTGTTGTTTAATTGAATGATGTTGAAATAACAATTGCAATATGAATCAATGAAGATCAATTTAGATGAATGTAAAACAGATGAACGTAATAAAGAACAAACATGTTTGATTCAAAGTTTTTCATTAATACTGATTAATAGTTACAATTGAATGAATAATGCTTGAATGATTGTTGTGACCTCTCGTATTTTTATTTAATGTATATAAATCGTTGTTAACTCTCGTAAGGTTTCGCTTTGTCATTTATACAATTACGAGTGCTCATGTGCTTTACATTTTATCTTGATCTTATTTAACTCGTAACCTTAATAATTATTTTATTATTATCGATTAATAATAATAATAATAATAATAAGAGTAAATCTCGGTTTTGGTCCCTGTGTTTTGCAAATTGACTCCACTTGAGTACCAACGTTTATTTTGTCTCCATTTGAGTACCAAACTTTAAAAAAGTTGTCTGTTTCAGTCCTTTTGACTAACGGTGTTAACATTTTCTGTTAGATTTTTTTAAAAAGACCAAAATACCCCTAAGGGCTATAAAAATATCATCTCCACCACACACCACATACCACCACTGCCACCACACACCACCGCCACCACACACCACCGCCACCAAATCAACCTCTTCAAGACGAAAACAACACCAATCAACGATCAGATTCAACGCTTACCAACGAAAACGACAAGAAATCCACCACCAAAACCTCGATCCCCAATTCACCGACAGCTGATACGAAGCAAACCCCACCTCCGATTGCACCATCATTTCATCATCATCACCCTCAAGCTGTTTATGGCTGGACTGCTGACGGATTGCCATTGACTAATGTGATGGGGAGCCGTTGCCTAGGGCTCAATGGGAATCGGGGTTATTCGCATGCCTCGGTCATAATGATGAGTTCTGTAGCAGCGATCTTGAAGTTTGTGAGTGAAATGAATCGCCTTTTTGTCATTTGTTTGAAATGAATCGATTTTGATATTCCGATCTGGATTAATTTGGTAATTAGGGTTTTCGTTATCGATCGGAGTAACTTCGAATTGATGATTTGAGTCTAATTGTGCATAAAAGAATATGCAAGTTACAAAATTTATGTGCAATTTCATTTTGTGGTTTGCCACGGTGCGGGTGGGTTAGCGGGTCAGTACCAGTTCGGCGGTCAGACCGGGGCGTCGGTGGTGTTGTTGGGCGTGGGGAAGATGGTGTTGGGGGTGTTGTTTGGGAGCTCGTTTGTGAGGATATTGAACCGGTTTCCGGTGGGATATTGGGCGCTTTGCTGTTGTTCGCCGGAGTAGAGCTGGCTATGGCGTCGAGAGATATGAAGACGAAGGAGGAGTCGTTTGTCATGTTGGTTTGAGCTGCTGTTTCACTCACTGGTTCCAGTGCTGCTTTGGGCTTTGTGTGTGGGGTTTTGGTGTTTGTGTTGGTGAAGGTGAGGGAGCTTCATTGTGGCTCTGACATTGGGGATGATTAAACAAGCGTGCTGCGTGCGTGTTAAGGGTTCGAGTCCTCCTGTATACTAGACGGTGTGTGGTGGCGGTGGTGTGTGGTGGCGGTGGTGTGTGGTGGCGGTGGTGTGTGGTGGCGGTGGTGTGTGGTGGTGGTGGTGGTATGTGGTGTGTGGTGGAGATGGTGATATTTTTATAACCCTTAGGGTATTTTGGTCTTTTTAAAAAATTTAACAGAAAATGTTAACACCGTTAGTCAAAAGGACTGAAACAGAAAACTTTATTAAAATTTGGTACTGAACAGACAACTTTTTTAAAGTTTGGTACTCAAATGGAGACAAAATAAACGTTGGTACTCAAGTGGAGTCAATTTGCAAAACACAGGGACCAAAACCGAGATTTACTCTAATAATAATAATAATAATAATAATATTAATAATAATGAAAATGATAATAAAAATAATAATAATATTAATAAGCATAATAGGTATTAAATCTTGAAATTAAAGAAAAAAAAAGAAGTTAATATTTTAAAACTTGTAAATAATATGTTTCGGGCATAAGATAATAAAGATTAAAACCTCAGGGACTAAACTGTAATTTGCTCTAAAGTTAAAAGTTTAACTTCGGATTTAAATTAGAAACCTTAAAACCACAGGGGCCTAAGTGTAAATGTTTTTAAAAACCCAACCCCATCCCGATTCCCCCTCCAAAGGTCCGGCCATCGCCGACCGAAGCTCCGACGACCCCCTAACCACCAAAATTGGCCGATTATAAGGACAATTGAACCACCATTAAACTCTACCGAGAGTTTCAAACCGGTGAATGCTCTTTAATGGAACTTTAAAGGAGATTCCATTAGATTTACACTTGTAACCGAATGATCACTAAACCAACAAGTTTTCTACACTTGAATCATATTAACAATCAAATTAAATGAACATAAACGTTCGTGTAATCAATCCGAAGTTATTAGTGACATCAATTCCACTTGAAACAATTTTAAACACGCGTAATTCAACCTAAAGTAACCGAGAACAAGATGGAACTCGTTGAGTACTCAAACAGCTAAATTGAAACTATAAAATAGAAGGAAATCAATCCATTTGATCCCTTTAACCTCTCTATACACTCGATTGCTTGAAAAATCCATCGCAAGTTCGAATTTGATATCTCTGTTCCTCGCGTAAAGAACCGAGTCTAAACCAAGCCTAATCACCTCTGTTCGTTTGTAATCAGGTAAGTTAATCACATTCATATGCATGATTTACACGGGGAATCAAAGCCCATGTTTATTTCAGTAATCTTGTTCGAATTGAGGGTCAATTTGGGTGATGTTGAATTAGGGTTCATAATGAAATTGGGGGTTCACTGGTTTGTGTTTTTAAATAATAGAAACCAAGTCTTAACACGGCCACGACCCTCAGCTCACTGGTAAACCACACGCATGCCTAACCAGAGGTCCCGGGTTCGGTCCCGGGTTCGAACCCGGCAACCTCAGTTATTTTTGGGGCTTTTTAGCCTTTAAAAACATATATAAAAAATTCTAAAAATTAAAAAAATAAGTTTTATAAACTTTCCTTATTTTAAAAGTTACCTAATTATTTTCTAAAAATTTATTTATTTAAACACCTTAATAATTTTTATAAAATATTATTTACAAATGTTATAAATAGTTATTTTTAGAAAAATAGACTCTAAATAACAATTTAAATCATTCATTTATTATTGGACACTATATTAGCTTTAATTATGGATTAATCATGATAATTATGGAAATTATAAAAATTTTATATTTTCACAAATTATTTACAAATGTTATTTTAGGTTATTTCTTATAGAATGTATTTTAACTAATAGTTTAGGTTAACAAATTGTTATTGGTCAATACGTTATTTTAATCATTGTTAAATAATGTTTATCTTAAAAGATTATAAAGATTTATTTACATTTTATATTTAAACCTTATCAATTATTATACCTAATTTTTTTTATATTAAAACACTTAAATGGTAAAATTCATTTCATTGAATCAAAATATAAATAATTTCATTATATAAATTTATTTACTTGTCAAAACCCCACAATTCTATTGAAACTCTAGTTCTCGTTAGAACGTTAATCTTATTATTAACCTTAATATCCTATTACATACGTTTAGGTGCCTTGTAAAGGAATACGTTGAAATATCGTTTAATTCTTATTAACATCTTGTATACATACATCATGTGAGTGTTTCTATACCCTTTTTTTCTTATTTTCACACTTTAGGGTGAAACATGTTACATTATAACCATTGCACTTGTAAAACGTTTGATTCTTGTAAACTTATGGCAATTCACTTGTATGTTGTGGTTGGTTGATCTTTGTAGCTATCATTTAATGTCGATTATATGTACAATCATTAACTATTGCTTGCCTGGCGACGTCATAGATCTATGGGCCTGACAAGCCTGGTTGGTTAATTCATGTACACTTAGCTAATCGTATATACTTATAAACGTTGAGACTTGTAAAAATCTATCAAGGTTTGATTGTGCTTTCTGTCTTACATCCCTAGTTACTTTGTTCTCTAACTTACAACATGAATTTCCATCTTTTATATACTTATGTATTGAAAACTATAGAAATCTCACCAACATTATTATTGACCTTTTATTTTTAACATGTTTCAGGAAATACTCGAGTATGATCACTACTTTGAAGCTTATCACATCTAGGATTGGACCTAGTGAAATAAAAGGACGAACTTGTCACACTTAACTTTTATATCATGATGTTATCTTTGTTTGAGGCTTATGTTTGAAATGTTACCTTTGAAACTTATGTATAATATATTTGGATTTAATAATAGCATTATGTGGCTGTGAACCATCTTAACTCTCACATCTCGATGTTTCCGCTGTCAAGGTTGGGGTGTGACAGATTGGTATTAGAGCTCATAACTATAGGGATTTAGGTTATTAGAAATGGTGACCTAGACTATAGTTTATGCATGAACCTCATAGAAAAATCCTTATAATCTTGTGTATACTTATTGCTGCATGTCACATGATGCTATTTATTTAGGGATGCCTTTTATGCAACTTGATGCCCTTAGATAGGTGTGCCTTATAATTAAATACACTTGGTTACCTGTCTCCCTAAACTTATCTTTGACTCTTTGATTCTCCCCGACAAATGAAACTTCCTAAACTTATTCTCGACGACATGTGGAATCTACACTTATTATTGTGGGTTTAATTCCTTTACTCTATGTCTAATCTATGAAAATCTCATCAAGGTTTTGATTTCATGAACCTAAGAAATTTGTGTGACACATAGACACCTGTATATTAGATTTCCTGGCAAAAGGCCTTCGGGCTAAGGCAAGCATATCGTATAAATCTCATTGCGAGACCAGTTATGCTTACCTGGGGATTTCTAGGATGAGTGATAAACTATGGTCAACATACACAAGTTTCCAAGGTAAATTGTTCAATTAACCTTGACGTATCAATGTTTTCAAATGGTAATGTGTTACCAAAGGGAACCATCCGGTTTATATTTAAAATATCAAAAATCCTTGATTCCTTGGACCGATTTATCATTGAAACTCTAATATCTTCTCATTTCTATCTTACAGAATTTTCCCGTTAATATTGAACTCGTTATACTCCTCAATTCCTATGTTTAAACATCGTTATACGTTGTGCGCCTTATGTAACTATCTTTATACCTTGACTAACGTGTACATGGATCTTAATATATCCAAAGATATTGGTCGTCTAAACCGAATGGTTTTCAAAACTTAAAATCGTTACTTAGGGTTTTCAAATATCCTTAAAGTGTGTCCCATAACTGAAATCATGCAATGCCTAAAGGTGAAATACCTGCATCTCGGGATACCTTGTCTAGGCAAGGTATACACATAAATTTGATTCGACAGTTGGGATCCGTTTATCTGACCTGGAACTTATGAGATGGGTGTTCGCTTATAGGTACGCGTGTCTTTCGTAAAGTTGTGGTTGACGTAACACTTTGAGAAGTCAACGTATTTCCCTTTTATTTAGAACCAAACATTTACATCTCATTGATGTGTTGAATCATTTCCATCATTGATCTTGTTTTCCTGACTTAAACCGTTCAAGATTTGAGAACCTATCATAATTATCTCTGTTATCCCAAACTTTAACCTTAACCCTAGCAAGCATGATTTCTTTTCCTGTTAATGTTATATTGATGTAACTTGAAGTTTCTGAATTTCTAACCGATATCCTCCTTGTTTGCTAAGTCGAGCTTTGTAAAATCTTTTACCCGTTTTGCACCGTAGGAAATGCAAGAGTCTGCAAGTCAACTTATGACTAAGGACACTCATGGCTCCTAAATGAACCTATCTCACCAAAACGGGGGTGAATCCCTTACTTTGGTGATGATTTTCCATTCGTCATTATTGTTCTTATGAAATTGCATCGTCAAGACAGGAGTGAATTAGTTACCTTGATGACCAATCCTTCTTTTTGTTTTTATGAATTCGTATTTTACTAATGGAATTACCTCCTTAAAATAGGAGTAAAATTTCGTATCTTGATGATGGTTTTCGATTTTTCTATTTGATGTTTTATGAAATCTTATCCCCTGGATCGGGGTGATTTCCTTATCTTATGGACAGATTTCACTAATTCTTCTCTTGAACTCGTATTTCACGAATGAAATGACCTCACCAAAATAGGATTGAATCCCGTACCTTGGTGACAAAGGTCAATTCTCGATTGTTTTTCTGTTATTATGAAATTCAATTATCAAGACAGGCGTGAAATCCATACCTTGATGATAATTTCACCCATTTAAAAATTTTATGGATGGTATTCTCCTCAAATGAAATGACCTCATCAAGTAGGAGTGAATTTCGTACTTTGATAAAGCTTTTCATTTTGCTATATTGTGTTTCTATAGAACTTCACCATTAAGATAGGAGTGATTATCCTTACCTTAATGGTAAATTACCTCTTTTTATTCTTGTGGATCCTTAACAATGGGTTAGGATCAAGCTCTCACTTGGTAGTTAAGAGACATACTTTGCAAAATACACCACCAAGCTAGGAGCGATAACCACATCTTGGTGATTATTCCCGTTCATTGATCTCAAACTTACCAGGGTTTTAAGACTTCAATTGACAAGAAACATGTAATAATTTGAAGGGTGAACACCGTTATCTGATTTATCAACGATAGTATTCCAGCCAGTCAAGCTAAAGCATGAATCTTGAACTGAAAAGGGGTCGTTGTCACCTTAGTATAATCTTAGTTCCAAGCCTGGAACATTTAATTTTTTAAATCGATTTCTCTTCTCACGTCATTAAGCCTGGAACATTTAATTTCTAAATCAAATTCCTATCTCACGCCTTTATGTTTTAATCTGTCGTTTGATCTAGCTTTATGGAACCATTTATTTCTTACTTATTGACCTTCATTCTGGGTTATCCTCAAAACCTAACTACACGTTGATAGCACTCCTAAAACCCTTTCTCACACCAAAAAAAACCATTGTCAATCTACGTTCATATCTTTCTAGTCATACAAACGTTCCGGCTGTGTTTATGGGTTTGATGGACCGCGGGTACAAGCCGTATTTGGAAAATTTATTTGAGATCGTCTTTATCGTCGATATTCGGAATTATTTAGATTTTAATCCAATCATAAACGACATCTTTGTTCCATCCTTGACCCCTAATTATGAATGCAATTTCCATTAATTATGTCACTTCCTGGATCGTCTTTGAATCCCTAATCTTGTAAATCTCTAAACCTCTATCAAGATTGTGACTTACAAGACTCGTTATTACATCCATCCCGATGCGGGTCAAAAGGTTCATGAATTTTCGCAATTAGTAATCATGGTTTGGCAAAAGGAAAAAAGGGCATAGCTTGGTATATGTCCAAGTGTCTCACCTCTCAAAAGTCAAAGTTAACCATCATTATCCCTTGAATCTTTTGTTCAACTTGAAGTTTTTGTGTGTAGACGGAAAACATCCATCGATGAAGTTCATCACCAGTTTGTCTCTTATTTCTACTCATCATACTAACAATTGGTTCATCGTTGAATGAAAGATTAAACCGGTGCAATTCTTATCGATTCTTGAGAAATATCGAGTCAAGAAATTTAATCATATTTACATCAATGAAAGAGTCAGCCACCGTAGGGTGTCTTGCAAATCTTTGACAGATATGGTCTATCTATTTTTCCCCTAGCCAAACCTTTAAATCGTCTTTGAAAACAAAAGACAATCTTAGTACAATTCATCATTTGTAAACCGAAGCTGATGGAACGATACAACCTCTCAAGATATGCATTGAGCTTGAGTCATTCTATCTAGTAACTCTTAGGATTCTCAATTTCCGTTGATCAAACTTTCATATCATTACCGGCCTTCCATTAGCATCTGGATGCCATCTTATTTTGTAAACTCTTTATAAATGCTTGAGTGTATTGAGAAAGTGGCTTATAAGCTTAAACCGCCTTAAGGACTCAATATTGTTTATCCAGCATTTCATGCGTCGAATCTCAAGAATTTATCTTGTCAATGATAATCCAAATTGACGAGTCCTTGCTTCTTGTTGAGAAACCTATCGTGATTATGGATCGAACGTTGAGAAAGACCCGTACATATACCACATCGATCCTCAAAGTTCATTAGGAAAACAAACGTGGACCGAGTTCACCTGGGAACGCGAGGTCCACATGAAGAAGAAATATCCCTATTTGTTCGTTTAGGCTTGTCTTTAATTTCGGGATGAAATTTCTTAAAGTTGAGAAGACTGTGACCGCTCGTATTTTTATTTAATGTACGTAAATCGTTGTTAACTCTCGTAAGGTTTCGCTTTGTCATTTATACAATTACGAGTGCTCATGTGCTTTACATTTTATCTTGATCTTATTTAACTCGTAACATTAATATTTGTTTTATTATTATCGATTAATAATAATAATAATAATATAATAATAATAATAATAATAATAATAATAATAATAATAATAATAATGAAAATGATAATAAAAATAATAATAATATTAATAAGCATAATAAGTATTAAATCTTGAAATTAAATAAAACAAAAGAAGTTAATATTTTAAAACTTGTAAATAATAAGTTTTGGGCATAAAATAATAAAGATTAAAACCTCAAGGACTAAACTGTAATTTTCTCTAAAGTTAAAAGTTTAACTTCGGATTTAAATTAGAAACCTTAAAACCACAGGGGCTAAGTGTAAATGTTTTTAAAAACCCAACCCCCATCCCGATTTCCCGGCCAAAGGTCCGGCCACCACCGGCCGAAGCTCCGGCCATCCCCTAACCACCAAAATTGGTCGATTTTAAGGACAATTGAATCACCATTAAACTCTACCGAGAGTTTCGAATATGTGAACACTCTTTAATGGAATTTTAAAGGAGATTCCATTAGATTTACACTTGTAACCGAATGATCACCAACCAACAAGCTTTCTACACTTGAATCATATTAACAATCAAATTAAATGAACATAAACTTTCGGGTAATCAATCCGAAGTTATTATTGACATCAATCCACTTGAAACAGTTTTAAACACGCGTAATTCAACCTAAAGTAACCGAGAACAACATGGAACTCGTTGAGTACTCAAACGGCTAAATTGAAACTATAAAATAGAAGGGAATCAACCCATTTGATCCCTTTAACCTCTCTATACACTCAATTACTTGAAAAATACATCGCAAGTTCGAATTTGATCTCTCTGTTCCTCGCGTAAAGAACCGAGTCTAAACCAAGCCTAATCACCTTTGTTCGTTCGTAATCAGGTAAGTTAATCATATTTATATGCACAATTTTACATGGGGAATCAAAGCCCCATGTTTATTTCAGTAATCTTGTTCGAATTGAGGGTCAGATTTGGTGATGTTGAATTAGGGTTCATAATGAAATTGGGGGTTCACTGGTTTGTGTTTTTAAACAATAGAAACCAAGTCTTAACACGGCCACGGCCCTCAACTCACTGGTAAACCACACGCATGCCTAACCAGAGGTCCTGGGTTTGAACCCGGGCAACCTCACTTATTTTTGGGGCTTTTTAGCCTTTAAAAAAATATAAAAAAAATTCTAAAAATTATAAAAAATAAGTTTTATAAACTTTCCTTATTTTAAAAGTTACCTAATTATTTTCTGTAAATTTATTTATTTAAACACCTTAATAATTTTTATAAAATATTATTTACAAATGTTATAAATAGTTATTTTATAAAAATAGACTCTAAATAACAATTTAAATTATTAATTTATTATTGGACACTATATTAGCTTTAATTATGGATTAATCATGATAATTATGGAAATTATAAAAATTTTATATTTTCACAAATTATTTCCAATGTTATTTTAGGTTATTTCTTATAGAATGTATTTTAACTAATAGTTAGGTTAACTAATTGTTATTGGTCAATACGTTATTTTAATCATTGTTAAATAATGTTTATCTCAAAAGATTATAAAGATTTATTTACATTTTATATTTAAACCTTATCAATTATTATACCTAACTTCTTTTCTATATTAAAACACTTAAATGGTAAAATTCTTTTCATTGAATCAAAATATAAATAATTTCATTATATAAATTTATTTACTTGTCAAAACCCCATAATTCTATTGGAACCCTAGGTCTCGTTAGAACGTTAATCTTATTATTAACCTTAATCTTCTATTACATACGTTTAGGTGCCTTGTAAAGGAATACGTTAAAATATCGTTTAATTCTTATTATCTTCTTATATACATACATCATGTGAGTATTTCTATACTCTTTTTTTCTTATTTTCACACTTTGGGGTGAAACATGTTACATTAAACCATTGCACTTGTAAAACGTTTGATTCTTGTAAACTTATGGCAATTCACTTGTATGTTGTGGTTGGTTGATCTTTGTAGCTAACATGTAATGTCGATTATATGTACAATCATTAACTATTACTAGCCTGGCGACGTCATAGATCTATGGGCCTGACAAGCTTGCTTGGTTAATCCAAGTACACTTAGCTAATCGTATATACTTGTAAACGTTTTAGACTTGTAAAATCTATTAAGGTTTGATTGTGTTTTCTGTCTTACATCCCTAGTTACTTTGGTCTCTAACTTACAAAATGAATTGCCATCTTTTATATACTTATGCATTGAAAACTATGGAAATCTCACCAACATTATTGTTGACCTTTTATTTTTAACATGTTTCAAGAAATACTCGAGTATGATCACTACTTTGAAGCTTATCACATCTAGGATTGGACCTAGTGAAATAAAAGGATGAACTTGTCACATTTAACTTTTATATCATGATGTTATCTTTGTTTGAGACTTATATTTGAAATGTTACCTTTGAAACTTATGTATAATATATTTGGATTTAATAATAGCGTTATGTGGCTGTGAGCGATCTTAACTCTCACATCTCGACGTTTCCACCGTCAAGGTTGGGGTGTGATAATTGCTTGCTAGGGTTCTAATGATGATGATTTGGTGTATATTATTGTGATTGCTTTAGAGATGCTAGGGTTTGTTGATGGCTAACATTCCATTGCAATTAGTAGCAATCAGTGCATAAAAGTGTGCACCTAGGCCTTATATTTATAGGCTCGGAATTTTACTATTTGGATAACAGTAACTTTATTATCGTGGTAAGAAAGTTACTCAGAAAATGTCTTGATGTGACGTTCTCTGACTAAAGGGAAGTCGTTCGTAGATGTTGACTTTATGACATCACTTTAGTGTTTGACTTGTTAACTTGATGTACTTGGTGTACAATCAAGTGTTTTGGTCTTACGTATGAATTGGGTCTTCTGTAGGACTTTATTCTTCAGTAGGACTTGTGTTATTCATAGAACTTGTCTTTCGCATGAGTTTATCCTTCCGTAGGACTTTGGTCTTCCGTAGGAGTTAAGTCGACTTCATCCATAGCAATTTGTTCTTCCGCAGAAGATCTTCACATGCCCAATTCCTTGTTGTTTTTGTCTGAATATCTATGAAAGAACATTCTGTTCATCCATAGATAGTTCTTACACTTGGTCAGTTTTACTAATTGACCAAGTATGATGTTATTCCTACAATCACACATATAAATAAACACATAATAAATGGGTTAATCTATACATATATATTGCATACAAAAAGATGAAAGTGTACAAGAATTCATTACAAAGATTGTTTAAACTTCTAAGCCTATACAAAGGATATAATCCTAATAATACTCCCCCTTAGGCATAGACACTTCTAATCAGCTCTTCAGACTTGATAGTTCCTTGACTCTTACCACCATCATTTTGTTGGAAATGATACAGCTTCCTTTTGATCATCATATTTGAATTTGATCTCCATTCGGCTTATCTTATTCAAAGTCTCAAAATTTAACCCAAGAATGTCTTCCACTATTGTTAAAGTTGTAACAACATTGTATTATTGACAACTTCCAGCTCATCTTCATCTGATATTCTTAATTTACTGATGGATAGGATTTTAGTTCCCATCAGCTGGCCAGCTTCATATCTTCTTCTTTTATAATCCTTCGCATTCAGCTTGTCAATCACCTGAATTAAATGCACATATAAGCATAGGTCATTTTTTGCTTGTTCATCATTGAGCTTTGGAAAATATTTGTCATGTAGATAAGAAATATAGCTCGGATGCAGAAGTTTGATCTCCAATGGATCAAATATCCTTATGCTAGGAGCTTTCTTCTTATCTTCATTTCTTTACAGCACCAGCTCCTTTGTTTTCCTAACATATCCCTATTTTGTGATAGGATGTGTGTATTGATTTCCTTCAAAGCTTTTAATTGATGCTAAAAGTTTGTTTGTATGTCCAACTCATATAAAAAATTCATCATTCACAGGGTTTGAAGAGCTAGATCTTGGCCTTCTTTGCTTTTCTTTTCTTTTCTTGTGCTCTACATCTTCCCTTTTAGCTTCTTTCAGCACATCATCTTTGAATTTTGTTAGCAGCTTTCCAACCATCACTGAGAAATCTCTTTCTCTAGGATGGACTGGATAGTTGTATCAAAGTTGATTTTTGCTCAGTTATCTCTTTAACAGTTGTTCCCGGAGGCCATATTTTACTAGGAAGAACATCCCTTGTTTCTCTGATAAGTTTTTCCTTGCCCTTAAACATATCTTTGCTTTCTACAACTATGGGCTCAGCAGGAGTAGATTGATGAACATGGCTTGGATTTGGAGCTTTAGTTCTAAATCTTACTCCGGTTTCCAACTCAACTTTCATTACATATTCTATGATTTGTCTGAGTTCTTTATAGATCTATCTTTTAATTCATGAAACTTATAGTTATGTCTTTGAAACCAACAAACCATATTGTATATCTTAAGTCATTTTATGTCACTATGACCCAGTTCTTGTTTAAGCTTTTTAATTGCTTGGAATTTGGTGAAAGCATCATAGTTGCAACCTGGAATCATCAAAATGGCCACATCATAATCTTGAATAGCTTGCTTCATCTCATCCATATTTATCATTTCTATCATATCATATGGAAATCCTTTGTTAATAAGGTCCATAAACATGGTAGATTCAGGTCTTTCTTCTAGGATATCTTTTGTTGTATGCAGTTCATCAGATATTGTTGTTTTAGCAGCTTTGGGTGATTCTTCTTTTGTTAATTCTTCCCATTCAACATCACTTTTATCCTTCTTATGTTCAATTGGCTTTAAGGTTGAGAAATCAGCTGATGGGGTGTACTCAGGGGATATGGTTCTTATTCTCTTAGGAGTTTCTTTAACTTGAATGACCTACCTTTAATTTTTCCCCAAGTACCTCCTTTTCTTGTTGTATTGAATGATGGGTGCCATTTGATTCTTTAGGAGAGCTGCTGATGATGTTGGTTGTTGTTTGACTTCTTTTGTTTGATGAGTAGCAGATTCAAAAACAGATATCTTTGTATTTAATGCATCTATCTCCTCATTTTTGCTTTCAAAAGATCAGTTTGTTTAGAGATAGTGTTTTTGGCTTTGTTTATCTCTAAAACAAGCTGCTCTTTTTCTGTCTTTCCCCTTTTAACAGACTCTTTTAGTTCTCTCACTAATTGGTGCAGAACATCTATCACTTCATTATTGGTTACTGCATCTTTTCTCAATCCTTTGAGTGCAGCTTCTTGTTTGGCAAGATCCTCATCTTCTTCTTTCAACATCCCCTTCAATACTCTTAATCTCTCTAATATTTTGTTTGTTTTGAGGATGACATTGTTATATTTAGCAATAAGAAAACTTTTTCCAACATCAATTTCTCTTCTTTTAAGTCATCATCATGATAGGCTATTATGTCTACAAACTCATCTCCACACTTATTTTGTTCTTGTTTTACTTGTTGATCTTTCTCCCTCTCAACCTCTACTTCTTTTGTTACTTCTACTTGAACACCATTACGATCTTCTTCAAAGTCAAACACTTCAGTGGGAACATGGCTTGCTAAGGTTAAGATTGCTTCAATGAATGGGGAGATTTGGATTTGTGAATGTTCTTGATGAGGAGATGGGAGATTGACATTTGGTGAAATGGGTTCTGTTGTTTTAGTGTTTGGAGATGATTTAAATGAGGAAAGTGAAATGGGCTAGGTGTGCTCACTGGCTGATGATATTGGTTCAGTGGCAGCAGTGTTTATTGAAGTTGGTGATTGAGAATGAGAAATTGGTTCTGTATGTTGGCTTGATGGTGAGTGGGTTTGGACTAGAGATAATGGTTGTTGGTAAGAAGAAGATGGTGATAATGATTGGTGAGTAGGAGATGGTGGTAGAGAGTAAGATGCTTGCTCAGTTGGTGCAGGGAATTCAACATGTTCTTCTTGTTGATGATAATCATAAACAAGTGCTGGTGAGTTATGTGCATGTTAATCTATGACATGAGCAAACATAGGCATGTCAGCACCTTCATATTTCCCACTGATCTTGCTCAATACAGATCTTCTCAGATGTGCTTGAGATATCTCCTTCCTTTTAATTCTTGGTAAGACATCATTAATGATGAGCTGAAGAAATCTTGGATACATGAACATTTTGTCAGCTTTCTGAACTTGAATCTGATCACACAAACATCCAAGAATATATTTGAGTAATTGTATCTCCTTCCTTTAAAGATCCCAATAATTCCTGATAAGATATGCCTGGAAAATCAATCCAATCCTGACTTCCTATTTGACATACATTTTAGATAGGTATGACAAAGGAATTTGTATGGCTTGCATAGTCTCCCCCTTTTTGATTTCACCATTTCGGTAATCACCATCATAGCCCATTAGGTCCAATACTCTCTTAATGTAATCATGATTGAATACATCAGGATGACCTTCTTCTTATTCTCCCAATTCTAATACCCTCATGATTGTCTGTCCATCTACCCTTAATTCTTCATTTTGGATTGTGGCAAGAATCACTCTCTTATCATTCACCTTTTCTATTTTTGCAGAGTTCTAGAAATCTATCATATGTGATTGATAGATGACTGGATCAGCTGTTAGTGCATAGAACAATCTCGATCTGCGCAAATAGTTAATAATGTCTTTGCATCCTTCGGAGACAAGGTCATCAACATTTAGGAATGCACACATATTGTGCTTTTTAGCGAATCGATTTACCATCTGCATAGAATAGAAGAAGGTTAGAACACAATGATGATTCAAACTTTAAACCTAAGAAATGAAAAGTTTCTATGATATTTTGAAGAATCAATCAGTAGATTTTTGTTGATTTATCATATGATTTACCTTGACAATGTAGTTCAAAAGATAAACTGAAATCGGGAATCAATATGATTTGTTAATAACATGTGGGTAATTTGAATGTTGATGGACAGAGGGTTTAAGGTATGAAGAACGTTTTTCTAGGTCTAAAAAGTGGTCTGAAAAAGTGAATGAAAAATGATAACGGTCAAGCTTATCATTTATGCACACTTTAGAATATTTAAAAACCTATTTAATGTTGTGTGACCCTCAATTCTTATTACTCTTTCGTGGTTAGTTATTGTTCCATAGTTATTAATTCTTCTATAGGAAGGTAATTCTTCCGTAGAACATCTACAGATGACTTTTCCAAGATAGTCTCACCTTTGACTAAATTGACTCGCAAGGATGTAAGGTTTGTGTGGGGTCGGAAACAGGAGTATGCTTTTGAGGAGTTAAAGACGAGATTGACTCAAGCTCCTGTCTTGACATTACCCGAAGGGAGTGAAGACTTAGTGGTATATTCGGATGCTTCTTATTCGGGACTAGGTTGCATGTTGATGCAACATGGAAGGGTAATAGCCTACGCATACCGGCAATTGAAAACCCACGAGGTCAACTACCCTACCCATGATTTGGAGTTAATAGTTGTGGTCTTCACGCTGAAGATTTGGAGGCACTACTTGTACACGATGAAGTGCACAATCTTCACGGACCATAAGAGCTTAAAGTATTTCTTTGAGCAAAAGGATCTCAACATGAGGCAAAGTAGATGGTTAGAGCTCATTAAAGATTATGACTGTGAGATCTATTATCATCCTGGTAAGGCCAATGTTATGGCCGATGCCCTTAGCAGAAAGGAGAGACCCGAGCCGATTTGGGTGAAGGCTTATCAGATGGTTTTGACCGCTGACGTGATGACCCAAGTGAAAGACTTTCAAGAAGAGGCGTTGAAAGAAGATCGCCTTAATATCGAGCGAATGAAGGGTCTACTTGCAGAATTGGGCGAAAACACTCTCGGTGTTAGAACCCGAAATGGAAGGATATGGATTCCCCGATATGTTGATCTAAGGGGACGAATTATGGATGAGGCTCATAAAACTCGATACTTGATTCATCTCTTTGCCCTAAAGATGTATCAAGATAAGAAGAAAGATTATTGGTAGTCGGGTATGAAGCGCGATGTAGTGGAGTATGTGAGTAAGTGTCTTACTTGTTTGCAAGTGAATGCAGAACACCAAAAGCCATATGGGAAAATCCAACCATTAGATATACCCGAGTGGAAGTGGGAGCACATAACCATGGACTTCATAATGAAGTTACCCCGCACGGCGAGGGGGTACAATACCATTTGGGTGATAGTTGATCGTCTAACAAAGAGTGCTCATTTCTTACCGATCCGTGAGACGTACTCATCCGAGAGACTGGCGGATTTATTCATCAAGGAGATTGTAGCTCGTCACTGTGCGCCGGTGTCTATCGTTCGGATCGTGACACCTGATTCATGTCAAAGTTTTGGAAGAAATTTCATGATGCGATGGGGACGAGGCTGCACATTAGCATAACTTATCATCCTCAGACAGATGGTCAGTCTGAGAGGATGATCCAGATGCTTAAGGATATGCTTCGAGCGTGTGTAATCGATTTTGGAGAAAGTTGGGATGATCACTTACCGTTAGCAGGATTCTCATATAACAATAGTTATCATGTCATTATTGGTATGCCACCTTACAAGATGCTATACGGTAGGAGGTGTAGGACGCCCGTATGTTGGGGTGACATTGGGCAGAAAGAGTTAGGAAGACTTGAGGTGATCGAGGCTACAACTGAAAAGTTTGAGAAGATCAAGGCTTTCATGAAAGCGGCGAAGGATAGACAAAAGTCATACGTCGACAAGAGGCGGTAGACCGATCGAATTCAAGGTGGCGACCGAGTTATGTTGAAGGTCTCACCTTGGAAAGGAATTATTCGGTTCCGGAAGAGGGGCAAGCTAAGCCCGAGGTACATAGGGCCTTTCCCAATCATTGCATGAGTAGGAGAGGTGGCCTATCGGTTAGAATTACCAGATGAGTTAAGAGAAATTCATCCGACATTTCATGTATATCATCTAAGAAAGCGCTTGGCTGACGAAAAAATGATTGTACCACTGGATGATATTGAAGTTGATGAATGACTCAATTACATAGAGCAACCAGTGGCAATCATTGATCGAAAAGAAAAAAGGTTGAGGAATAAAGTGGTTCCATTGGTGCGTGTGAAATGGAAACACTGAAAGGGTTCTGAGTCTACGTGGGAGACTGAAGAAGAGATGAGACAGCATTACCCGCGGTTATTCGAAGAGTGACGGGTTTCGGGGACGAAACCTCTTTAAGTGGGGTGGACTTGTAACACCCGGGAATTTTGGTCAATTAAAATTAAAAAAGAAAGGAGAAAAGTTAAAAAAGTAATTAGAAAGAAAAGGAAGAAGCATAAGTGGAAGGTTCAAAATGTAACTAAGTACAAAACCATTATTTTAATATATATGGGAATATGGTCGCCCATATTAGTACATACATCTGCTGCTTTTCGACCAACAAGGGAAGAAGAAGAAGAAAAGCAGATTTTCTTCGGTTCTAGAGAGAAACCAGCTAAACTTGATATTGGTAAGTAAATTTTGTATAATTGGCTCGGTTTTGTTTGTGTTTTGACTAAGGAACCGAGAATATATGTTCTTATGTGTATATGTGTTCAAGTTTGTGTGTTTTAGACATATATAGGTGTTCGAATTCTTTGGAAAGTTCAAGTTAAAGGAGTTGAGCATTTGAGCAGCTTAGGTGAGTTTCTAGGACTCGTATTTTACTTGTTTTTAAAGATTTTGGGGCTGAAAATGCATGTAAAACATTTTTAAAACTTTGGTATGTATGATCGTATGTATATATGCTTGTATGTTGGTATTTTATGGTTGGTGCATGTTGTGTTAAGGCTTAGAATGGTAGTAAGAAGCTTAGAACATGTTAAGATGAGATTTAGGATTGAAAAGTATGTTAGAAACATATAAGTAGTGGGTCATGCGCCCAAACAGGGCCCATCTGCCTGATATTTTTGCCTTAGAATACTTTAAGTATGGTCATGCGCCCAAATAGAGCTCATGCACCTAAAAATTTGACTTAGCAAGTCAAAGAATGTTATGAAGCGCGCAAATAGTGCCTGTGCGCCCAAGCGGCTCATGCGCCTAAGGGTTGAAACGCCTAAGTGAGGCTCATGCGCCTGCATAGTGGAGAAACGCCCAAACAGTCCTCATGCGCCCAAATAGTGCCCATGCGCCCAAACACTTAGAAAATTTTCTGGAATCTTGGGAAAGATTAGAATTTTAGGGTTTGACCCTAGTTTGACCTACGGACTGTTTTGGCCTATCTTAAGCATGAATATGTGATGGTCTATGAATGGAATATGTATGATGATATGATGAATGTATGATATGCATTTGTGTATGATGTGTTATCTTTTATTGGTTTTCAAAACGTATATATATTATAATATAATATATGTTAAGTATTACGTTATCACTTTACGTAGTATGACGAATGTATGAATAAACATAAAGTATAACGTAACAAAGTGAAAGATAACAAAGATGAAAAGTGAAATATAATGAAAGAAAGAATGGCTTGCAAGCAAATAGAAAGGAGGTGCACGACCATGTTGTCGTTAGCTCAAATGTGTGTGGTTTAAATAAGCTAAATGATGCATACAGGGTCAATCATTGAGATTGGTGGGACCCTTGTGGCATGCCCTATATGACTGGGTCAACTTCATGCACAATGTTCAGGGTCTAATTGTAGACCTCAGGCCCAACATCAGCTTCATGCACAATTTTCAGGGTATTGCACATTGGTCTGGATGAAAGGGAGAGATGACATGCCCTAGGTGACTGGGTCAGCTTCGTACATAATGTTCGGAGTCTAATTGTAGACCTCAGGCCTAGCATCAGCTTCAGGCATAATGTTTGGGGTATTGCACATTGGTCCGGATGAAAGGGAGAGATGACATGCCCTAAGTGATTGGGTCATCTTCGTGCATAATGTTCGGGGGTCTAATTGTAGACCTCAGGCCCAGCATCACCTTCGTGCATAATGTTCGGGGTATTGTACATCGATCCCTAAGAAAGTAAAAGATGATGAAAATTATGAAAAGAAAGTATGCGACTGAAAGTAAAGAATGACGAAATGTACGAAACGAAAGAATGTGATTGAAAGTAAAGGTAGTGAAAAGCACGAAATGAAATTATGTATATGAAAGCGAATGTTAATGAAAAGAATGGAAAGAAAGTATGTATACGATTATAAAAGATACTAATTAAAGTATGAAAGAAAGAAATAAACAATGAATATTGTTTGAATGTACGTATGATGTGTGCTTGTATACGAAAGTAAAGTATTTTATAGAAAGGTATATTTCGTATATAAAATAGACAAGGTATTTTAATACTTATAAAACTATAGCTCACTCAGCAACGTTGACTTTTATGCATTTTCAGTTGGCAGGTAATGTTGCTGAGGATGGCACAAGTGGAGGTTACTCAGCAGGGCAAGACTGGCATCCATTAATGCATGTTATTATTGTTGTTTTGTAATGCAATTAATGGATGTTTTCTTTTGTAACTAAACAATGTTGTATTGTATAACAAAAACAATTTATTAAAGAAATGAATGGGCTTTTGTTAATGTAATTTCACTGCAATGTTTTATGAAACGTATATTATTATGTATGTTTAGTTCTATGAATGACCAATTGTGATGTCTCCGAGGACGGGGCCTTACAAGTTGGTATCAGATCCAAAGTTTAAGTGAATTGGGTAAAATATTTTTATAAACCTAATCTTAAACTGAGAATGGGACTAAAGGAAAGGGATGCCAACCCGAGTAGCTATGTGCCATTAGGTATTTCTTTTCTTGAAGTTAATTGGAGTTATGTGCGTGTGCTATTTGATTGTGTGCTTATAGTAGATTTAGATACTGATATAGTCAGAATAGGAAATGTTTGGGGTGTGAAGAGTAAAGTAAGTGGCTTATCACAACTGGCTACTGTAATTAGGGACTTACTATACTTAACATAAACTGAGCTATTCCTTGAATGACCGTATTAGTGTTTGAATATTATAATGATTAGAGAATGAATGGAGGTAGATCATCTAAGGCCTCTAGGGGTGGAGTACATGGTGGACGTGGTGCTGAACCACGATTTACAAGAAACAAGGCTAAGACTACTGAGAGGGCCCGTGAAGAGCCCGAGATGTATCACCAGGAAGGTGGTGACGAAAGTGCGAACTTATGGGCTTCGGTGAAAGAGGCGGTGGTAGAGAAAGTCCATCAAGTCAAGCAGACGATTCTGCCGTCTGTAGTGACTGAAGTGATCAAAGCTGTAAGGTAGGGTGAGAAGAAAGAGAGGACAAGGACCACCGGAATGGAGGAAAGGGAGCGATCGGAGACCGAGATGATTGTCTCGAGTGAGGAGGAGGAGGAGGAAGCGGTGCAGGAAACTGCACGAGGATGTAACTATAGGGCATTTCAAAGATGCAAGCCCCTGACTTTTAATGAAAATGGCAATGCTGCTGCTGCTCACCACTGGGTGAGAGAGATTGAGGCAGTATTGGAGATTAGTGAGTGCAGGGAAGATCAAAAGGTGAAGTTTGCCACTCACTCTTTTGTTAACTCAGCTTTGTGTTGGTGGGATAATAATGTACAAGCCGAGCACAGCAAGGCCATTGGCAGGATGAGATGGGGAGAGCTAAAAAAGCTGGTGATTGAGGAGTTCTATCCTCACCGTGAGCTCGATAAGATAGAGAGGGAGTTCCAACAGCTGGAGGCAGGTACCATGACCCACCAGCAATACACCACCAAGTTCAAAGAAATGGCGAGGCTAGTGCCGGATCAGGTGATGCCGGTGTTAAGGAAGATCAAGAAGTACATTCAGGGATTGGCAGTTGACATCCACAGGCATTTGATCGCTGTCCGGCCAGGTACGTTTCGATCGATGGTAGACCTGGCGGGTAGGTTGAATGATGAGAGGAGGTGGCAGTAGTCGAGGCGAAGAATACAAGTGGTGACATGAACTGGAGTGGGAAAAGGTTTGGTCATGGCGGTTTCACTCCAAACAATAAAGGATGAAGGTGGATGACCGTATGGTGGGGTCATCTAGCTAGGGGATAAAGAAGTGTGGTAAATATGGGAGAGAGCACGTTGGTAAGTGCAGACTGGGATTAAATGTTCGTCTCAAGTGTGGAAAGCCTGGTCACATCACTAAGGATTGTAAGGTGGTGAGGTGCTAACACTGTGGTGAAGTAGGCCACCTGAGTCGGGAGTGTAAGAAGCCAAGGGCCGAGAGTTCCCGAGCGAAGAAAGGGACTGAAGATGGAGGACAGAGGGCAACTGCTAGAGCATTCATGATGACGCGGGAGGAGGCCAGGGTAGACCCTAATGTCGTGTCAGGTATGTTTCTAGTAAACCAAACTTGTGCCTCTGTATTATTTGATCCTGGTGCTAGTAGGAGTTTTATTTATGCTGCTTTCTGTGATAAGTTGTCTGTTAGTAGTAGAAGTATTAAAGAGCCATTTGATGTAGAAACTGCTACTGGTAGGTCCACTAGAAATACTGATATGATAGAGGACTGTGCCATAGAACTAGAAGTCATAGGTTTTCTGCTAAATTACATATGATGCCCCTTGGCGGATTTGATGTAGTACTAGGGATGGATTGGTTAGCAACTATGAGGCAAACATCGTGTGTCGTAAGAAGATGATTCTATTAATTGCGCTAGATGGGAGTTTGGTGATGGTTTACGGTGATCGCGTCACTACGGTTCCGAAGGTGATTTCGATGGTGGTGGCAGAAAAGTGCATGAGACGTGGATGTAGTGCCTATCTGGCCTACGTGAAAGATGTGGACGCGTTAGTACCACAACTGTCCACCGTACCAGTGGTGTGCGATTTCCCAGACATGTTCTAGAAGATTTACCAGGTGTACCACCAGATCACGAGATTGAGTTTCAGATTGATCTGATACCAGGTGCTTAACGCGTTGCCAAAGCACCGTATCGATTAGCCCCGACCGAGATGAAGGAACTCATGGTTCAACTGCAGGAGATGATGGATAAAGGGTTTATTTGACCGAGTATCTCTCCATGGGGTGCTCCGGTTTTATTTGTGAAGAAGAAAGACGGTAGTATGCGGATGTGCATCGACAACCGAGAGCTGAACAAGTTGACGGTAAAGAATCGGTATCCGTTACCGAGGATTGACGACTTGTTTGATCAGCTGCAAGGTAGCAGTTGGTTCTCAATGATAGATCTTCGATCTGGTTATCATCAGCTGAAGGTGAAGGAGCGAGATATCCCTAAGATAGCTTTTCGCACGTGTTATGGACAGTACGAGTTTCTTGTCATGTCTTTTAGTCTAACTAATGCGCCAGCTGGCTTTATGGATTTGCTGAACCGAGTGTGTCGGCTAATGTTAGATAAATCAATGATCGTATTTATTGATGATATCCTGATTTATTCAAAGAGCGAAGAAGAACATGCCGGTCATATTCGGGAAGTGTTAGAGACACTTAGAAGAGAGAAGCTGTATGCCAAATTCTCTAAGTCTGTTTTCTGGTTGCACGAATAAGAAGAAGAAAAGCAGATTTTCTTCAGTTCTAGAGAGAGAGCAACTAAACTTGATCTTGGTAAGTAAAGTTTGTATAATTGGCTCGGTTTTGTTTGTGTTTTGACTAAGGAACCGAGAATATATGTTCTTTGTATATGTGTTCAGTTTTGTGTGTTTTAGACATATCTAGGTGTTCGAATTCTTTGAAAAGTTCAAGTTGAACGAGTTGAGCATTTGAGCAGCTTAGGTGAGTTTCTAGGACCTGTATTTTACTTGTTTTTAAAGTTTTTGGGGTTGAAAATGCATGTAAAACATTTTTAAAACTTTGGTGTGTATGACCGTATGTATATATACTTGTATGTTGGTATTTTATGGTTGTGCATGTTGTGTTAAGGCTTAGAATGGTAGTAAGAAGCTTAGAACATGTTAAGATGAGATTTTGGATTGAAAAGTATGTTAGAAACATATAAGTAGGGGGTCATGCGCCCAAACAGGGCCCATCCGCCTGACATTTTTGCCTTAGAATACTTCAAGTATGGCCATGCACCCAAATAGGGCTCATGCGCCTGAAAATTTGACTTAGAAAGTCAAAGTATGTGATGAAGCGCCAAATAGTGCCCGTGCGCCCGAGAGGCTCAAGCGCCGAAGTGTTCAAACGCCTAAGTGAGGCTCATGCGCCTGCATAGTGGAGAAACGCCCAAACAGCCCTCATGCGCCCAAATAGTGCCCATGCGCCCAAACACTTAGAACATTTTCTGGAATTTTGGGAAAGGTCAGAATTTTAGGGTTTGACCCTAGTTTGACCTATGGACTGTTTTGGCCTATCTTAAGCATGAATATATGATGGTCTATGAATGGAATATGTATGATGATATGATGAATGTATGATATGCATTTGTGTATGATGTGTTATCTTTTATTGGTTTTCAAAACTTATATATATTATAATAAAATATCGTTAAGTATTATGTTATGACTTTACGTAGTATGATGAATGTATGAATGAACGTAAAGTAACGTAACAAAGTGAAAGATAGCAAAGATGAAAAGTGAAACGTAATGAAAGAAAGAATGACTTGCAAGCAAATACAAAGGAGGTGCACGACCATGTTGTCGTTAGCTCAACTGTGTGCAGTTTAAATAACCCAAATGATGCATAGAGGGTCAATCATTGTGATTGACGAGACCCTTGTGGCATGCCGTAGGTGACTAGGTCATCTTCGTGCATAATGTTCGGGGTCTAATTGTAGACCTCAGGCCCAGCATCAACTTTGTACACAATATTCAGGGTATTGCACACTGGTCTCGGTGAAAGGGAGAGATGACATGCCTAGGTGACTGGGTCAGCTTCATGCACAATGTTCAGGGTCTAATTGTGGACCTCAGGCCCAGCATCTACTTCGTGCGTAATGTTTTTGAGGTATTGTACATCGATCTGTAAGAAAGTAAAAGATGATGAAAAGTATGAAAAGAAAGTATGTGAATGAAAGTAAAGAATTACGAAAAGTACGAAACGAAAAAGTTTGATTGAAAGTAAAGGTAGTGAAAAGCACGAAATGAAAGTATGTATATGAAAGCGAATGTTAATGAAAAGAATGGAAGGAAAGTATGTATACGATGATAAAAGATAGTAATTAAAGTGTGAAAGAAAGAAATAAACAATGAATATTGTTTGAATGTACGTATGATGTGTGCTTGTATACGAAAGTAAAGTATTTTATGGAAAGGTATATTTCGTATATAAACCACACAAGATATTTTAATACTTATAAAACTAGAGCTCACTTAGCAATGCTGACTTTTATGTATTTCAGTTGGTAGGTAATGTTGCTGAGGATGGCACAAGGGGAGGTTACTCAGCAGGTCAAGACTGGTATCCATTCACGTATGTTATTATTGTTGTTTTGTAATGCAATTAACAGATGTTTTCTTTTATAACTAAACAATGTTGTATTAAATAACAACAGTAATTTATTAATGAAATGAATGGGCTTTTGTTAATGTAATTCCGTTGTATTGTTTTATGAAACGTATATTATTATGTATGTTTAGTGCTATGAATGACCAATTATGAGGTCTCCGGGGACGGAGCCTTACAATAGGTTACCAATCCATGAAAAATATTATACTTGTTAGAATGTCAACCTATCCACAGATTACCAATCTACGAAAGGTCAAATGTAACCTTGTTGATTTAAGTCACATTGTAACTTCTACTGAAGTGCAAATTTTACACTGTAGCTTTACGAAAGTGCAAATTTTGCACTGTAGCTTCTATTGAAGTGCAAATTTTACATTGTAGCTTTACGGAAGTGTAACTTCTACTGAAGTGCAAATTTTGCTGAAGAACAGTTTGTCACTTATTTGTTTGTATGATGCTAATATTTGGTTAGTATCATTATGTGATGTTGGACCTTGTCGACCTTGTTTCATGGCAATTTATGCAAGAAATTGATTTGATTAAGAATTTCAGATATCCTGTAGCCAAGTTAGTGCTCAAGTTCTAATTTTCTTTATTTAAATTATAATAAGCTCCATTCTCATGCTAATTACTAATCCCCCTAAATTTAAGATTAATCATGAACTTATGAATTTATCAGAAATTTATGTATAGAATAGCATGAAAGGCACTGAGCTAATCATCTTATTTAAACTAACTATGGTTAAACATAACTTAAAGATATATACATGCATTTAGTGCATAACATGGTATCATACTATGACACTAAGCAACTTTCTGATGCATTTTTCATAAATATTTGTAGACATAGATCTAGTGTTGATTGCAAGAATGTTGATCCACTTAAATTCAGATAAGAGTATTTGTTCAACAAGCCATGCTGATTATCATGTTGAGATGTTGATTAAAGATAGACAAAAATGGACTCCACATCAAATTACATGAGAGTTTGTCTCCCGTTAATGAAACAACTCATCACTTTTTCACACTTTAAAACTATGTTCCTTATAGCATAAACTCTATCTTAAGATTTCTGTGAAGTCTTATTAATGCTGACTAATTGATAAGCTCTCTAGATTAATATGCAGTTTATCACATTGGATTCTTTTAGAGCTTGCAGATGATCATCATCAGGTCACTAGGTCTTTACTTACGTAAAACAGAGGTGCCTATAACCCAGTCTTTGTTGACACAAAATAGAGGGATGATGATGATCATTATCAACTCACCAGTTGTTTACTTTGTAAACCAAAGATGATCATAAACTCAGGTCTTTGCTTACGCAAAACAGAGAGTATATGATTTGCAAAGAAAGAGATTATAGAATATCAGAACATAGTGTGTTAAGGTGAGTAAATTAATCATATCAGGATAAGACTCACTTACTTGTTCTTCAAAATGGACTTAACCACATTTAATCATCTAGTCATTATATTAAGCATGAATTGGTTGATGTTCTACTCAAGCTGAACGTACTCACATATCAAATCACTTCTGATCAGTCTTTATTATAAATTAAGATCAGGAAAGTAAACAAAGTCATAGTGTACTATCATTTCCCAATGAATAAAAGCAATACAAAAAAACTGGTTAACAGGGAAAATCTTTTTGTATTTTTGTATGTGTTGAAAATGTTTTTGTATTTTTCATATTGATGAAGGAACAGATCATGCTTTTCTTTGTGATGATTGCTAATCTAAGTTTGTCATGCCTAATGATTCAATTAAGAATTTAAATCTTACAGAATCGAAGGCTTTAGTGAATAAGTCAGCAAGCTGATCTTTTGTATCCACTTTGAAAAACTTGATCAAACCTTTTTCTAAGCAGACTGTTAGAAAATGATATCTGGTTTCTATATGTTTTATTTTACTATGTTGCACTGGATTAGCAGTGATGAACATAACAGCTGAGTTATCAATGTGAATTGGTGTTTGAAGAAAGTTGTAATCATAATCAAGTAATTGGTTTTGAAACCATAATACTTGAGAGCAACCAGCTGAAGCAACTATGTACTCAACCTCAACTGTAGATACTAATACATTTTTGCTTTTTGCACTGCCAAGAAACAAGCCTTGGTCCTAAGAATTGACATCCACCAGTTGTGGATTTTCTGTTGTTATTGTATCCTCCAAAATCACTATCAGAATATGAGTAGAGGGTAAATTCTCCTTCTTTAGGATAACAAAGTCCAAGGGCTGGCTTCCCTTTAAGGTATCTGAAAATCCTCTTGACTGCATTCAAATATGACTCTTTTGGATCTAATTTGTACCTAGCATAAACACACACAAAAAATATTATATCAGGTCTGCTGGCAGTTAAGTACATTAAAGATCCTATCATTAATCTATATAATCTTTGATCAACTTACTTTCCTTTAGAATCAGGTACAATCTTATCTATTGTTGATGCTGGTGTTTTGCATGAAGAAGTATCAGCAATATTGTACATCTTCAAGATTTGGTGGACATACTTCTCTTGATTGATAAATATGCCATCTAGTTTCTGATGAACTTGTAAACTAAGGAAAAATATAGTTCTCCCATGGAACTAATCTGAAATTTAGATTTCATCAAACTTTCAAAGTTTTCACACAGTCTCTTATTTATTGATCCAAAAATAATGTCATGAACATAAATTTGAACAACTAGGAGATCTTGATGTTTATGCTTAAGGAAGAGAGTCTGAACAATTGTTCCCCTTTTGTATCCATGCTTGAGCAAGAAAGTAGATAATGTTTCATATCACTTTCTTAGTGCCTGATGAAGACCATACAAAGCCTTATCAAGCTTGTATACCCTGTGTGGGTAATCAGGATTCTCAAAGCCTCGTGGTTAGGAAATATGGATTCTCATCAATTTTATCATATAAGAAGGCATATTTTACATCCATTTCATAAACTGTGAACTTCTTATATGAAGCATAGGCCAAGATGACTCTAATTGCTTTAATCCTTGCAACTAGTACAAAGACTCATCATAGTCTATCCTTTCTTCTTGGGTATAGCCTTGAGCTATCAGTCTTGCTTTGTTTCTTACTATGATCCCTCTATCATCAAGTTTGTTCTTGAAAAGCCACCTTGTTCCAATTGGATATTGGCCTTCAGGAGATTAATAAGATTCTAAACTTTTTGCTTTCTGAATTATTGAAGCTCTTCTTGCATAGCTTCAATCCAGTTGTGTTCTTTTAATGCAGCAGTGATGTTGGGAGGAACCACTTGTGAAAGAAAACAAGAGAAAAGACAAATGTTGGCTTTCCCTTCTTGGCTTGTTGTGGTTCTTTATTGATGTTATCTATTGGATGATTCTTATGAATTCTAGATGTTGGTATTGCTGCAAGTGGAATAGATGAGTCCATGTTGGTCATGTTTATAGATGGAGATGGATCCAGATGAGATGGAGAATCAACAAAATAGTCAAATTCTTTATCATTATGATTTTCTATAGCTGAATGATAACCATCTTCATGCTCTTGTGTATCAGCAGATGTAGAAATAATTTCCGTAGGAGGTACAGGAACATCTACAAATGTGTTTTAAGGATCTGCTAATGTTTTGTTGTTCTTTGAAGATAATGAATTATCACCAAAAGTAAATGGAATATCTGCTGATGTTGAGGGAACATCTGCTGATTCAGTATTCATTCCTCTGGTTTGCATTAATAACTTCTGCGAATGCAGAGTTAACTCCTGCTGATGCTTTGTTCATATCTTTAGAAATTGAATAATTTCCATCAGTTTGTTCATTGCTTGTTTGAGATGAAGGGCCAGGATCAGCAACACTTAAAGTGTGACATTGTGGTCTTAGAGGATCAGTGGTAAATGGCACTTCACTCATGTTTGGAGGTACATAAGGATAGCATGTGTCCGTAGAACCTGCAACATTCAAATAACCAGAGTTAAATGAATTTGCTAATGCATCTATATCAAACAACCATGATGATCCTTTAACATATTTTAGAAATAAGGATTCATCAAAAGATACATTAGGTGTTTGGAATGTAAACTCTATATGATTTAGATGTTGATGAATAACCAATAAAGAAATCATCATAGGCTTTTTCAGAAAACTTTCCTAATTGGTCTTTTGTGTTTAAAATAGACAAACACCTAAAAGCTTTAGGATATCCTATAAAATATTTTCTTTTAAATAAAAGCTCATATGGTATTTTGTTATGTTTTTAGACAATTAATGTCCTGTTTTGAACATTGCATACTGTGTTCACTACTTCTGCCCAAAAAGTGATTGGTAGATGTGAATCAGTTAGCACTATTCTTACTACTTCAATGAGAGTTCTGTTTTTTCTTTCAGCAACTTCATTTTATTATGGAGTTCTTGGTGCACTGATTTGTCTTGCTATGCCTTTGTTCCTGCAAAAAGAATCTAAAACACGATTAACAAATTTAGATCCATTATCACTTCTTAAGATTTTGATTTTCAAATCAAGTTGATTTTTAATTTTATTTATACTCTATTAATGTTTCTAATGTTTCACTTTTCTGTTTTAAGAAAAAGACATATGTGAATCTAGCAAAATCATCAACAATCACCAAACAATATTACCTCTTTACAATGCTCATCACATTGGTTGGACCAAAAGATCCATGTGAAGCATTTTGAGTGGTGTTGTATTTGTGTTGATTGTTTTGGATTTATGAGACACTTTATGTTATTTTCCTTTATAACATAATGAACAATGATTAGAATAATAATATTCTTTCTGTGGTAGGCCAATGACTAAGTCATTTTTAACCAGCTTGTTCATGTTCTTCATATTGGAATGAGCCATCCTTCTATGCCACAGTTGAGATTCATCTTCTGAAGACTTAGAAATCAGGCAGGTTTCATTTCTTGTTATAGATGTGTTGTTCATATCCAAAACATATGTGTTGCCTTTTCTTGGTGCTTTAAGAAGGATCCAGTCTTCTAGAATTTCAAGACCTGGCTTAAGAATGTAACAGTAAGTGCTATCAAATAAAGTGGTATAATTTTAATCATAAATTTGAGAAACACTAAGTAAATTTTATTGTAAATTTTCATAATAATTTACTTTCTCAAACTTGAATACACCATTTGTTACCATTCCTTCACCAATAATTTTGCCTCCTTTCTTATCCACACCAAATGCGACATATGAAGTATTTTTATGTTTGAAGTCTTGGAGTAGAGAACAGTTGTCTGTCATATGTCTAGAACACCCACTGTCAACATACACTTATTATCAGTCCTCCAAGGATGTTCCTGCAGAAATAATAAAATCAATTAGCATGTGGAACTCAAGCCTTAATGATGTTAGGCTGACCACTTGTGTCTAAATTATTACTCCCTCATGAATGAGTCTTGATGATTCAGGTTTGATTTTAGACTCAATTGGTTAATTATGTTTTGTTTGTGGTGAGGATGATTCTGGTAAAGATAGGCTTAAAACACTTTGTTCTTGTTTCACAATCATTTCTTCTTTTTCTTTTCTTTGTTTTTCTTCTGCGTTGAATTTGATGATGAACCTTGATTGAAAAATGTTTCACTATCCTTTGATTTTAATTGTGGTATTTGAGTACCCTTTTCAAAGTGATCAAAAAAAAGGTTTCATGAACATTGGCTTTCTGTTCCTTCAACTCTACCTTCTTGCGAGGTGTTTTGAGTTGAGGTTGTTGTTTCACCTTCTTTTTCTTAGGCTTGTCCTCAGTAGAAGGTTGCTTCTTTGCTTTGGACACCTTTTGCTTTTGCTGCTGCTTCTTTATCTTTAAATCTTCTTGACTGTCACTTGATTGTGAGTCTGATTCAACCTTCTTAATTTGTTGCTTCTCTGTGCTCATTGTTTTGTTCTTTTTGTTGAAATAACATTCCTGAGTGGAATGATTACTATTGTTACAAATAGCACAATGTTTGTTAAAATAGCAATCAGAAGTCATGTGATTGTTCATGTTGCAGATTGAAAAATAACTACTGAAGTAGCATTCATCAATATTGTGATTATGCATATCACACCACTTGTAGTATTTTTCTTCTGCTTCACCTTCAGATTCAATCACTTTCTTTTCTTGATTTGCTTTTATGCCTTCAATTCGTTTTCAAATTTGGAAACTGATGAATCCTTTCCACTCCCACCAATAAAGTCAAAGGGTTCTTTTTTAGCATTAGATGATTTATGTTGCTTAGGATTCACAGCTTTCTGTTGTTTGGCTTTCTTGATGATTGTTGATGCAGCTGATTTCTACTTCCATAGATCTTCTACGGATGTTGATAATCAACATGTTTCTTCTGTCGTGGAAGTTGTACTGATGGTGTTTTCTTTACCTTTTCTGCGAATGTGATTTTTACTTCTTTCGCATATTTGACATTGACAACATTAGCTACTATTGATGGAGATTTTTACTGCTTGTTGAGTTCATGAAGTCCTTCATTAAGTTTTGCTATCCTCTTGTAAATTGTCTTCAGCATATTTCTTTACTTTGGAGGATTAGGTAGCCTGATTTCTTCAAGAACTTTAGGCATAATGGGTTCAAATGAAACTTTATTTCCCTTATCCAAACCATTAACATTTTATTCATCATGTTCATCAGAATCACCCAAGTCATCACACTCATCAAAGTCAAATTCTGAGTCATTTTGTTTTAAAACATCTGATGTAGAAGACTCAGTTTTACTTACTTCAGTATCACTAACATTTACCAATTGATTAATTTCTGTTTTTGGTTCAAATTAGGTGCTTGGCACAAAATGGTTTGATAAACTGTTAGTCATAGACTCAGGTAAAGGGATATAATTATCATTCAATGGGGTGCAATAGCATTAAATCCCAACCCATACATGTTCTTTGATTGAATATGAGAATATTGTTGAGATGATAATTGAAACTTCTGAAGTTTCACTTGAGTTGATGCATGATCAAACATAGATTTTGTTAAAGAGGTAGTCAGATGCTCAACTCGGGCTTTTAACTTATAATTTTTAGAACAAGTTTATCTAAATCCTTTTATAAAGAGGTGATTTTAATTTGATATATTTTATGCTCTCTTACATGAGATTCATTCAAAAACATTATTTCTTTTACTTTATTAGCCAATTATTGAGCATGGACTTTATATCTCTCAACCATTTCAACACAAGTTGATAAACATAATCTATCCCTTACCCCTCTAGCCATAGGTGGGACTTTGTTCTCCATATTAGTCATCAAAGCTTGATTTTCTTCCAACACTTCCTTCTCATACATGATCCAATCACATGTTCCATCTTGCAAAACGATTAACCCAGTTTCCTTGGTTTTGCTTGGACCTGTTGATGAACTTATGAATGGTGGGGATGAGTTTGTAAGTTGAAGCTATTTGAAGGTTCTTTGACTTGCTGATTGTTGGTGAGACTGATGTTGTTGAGACTAATGTTGTTAAGACTAATGTTGTTGAGACTGATGTTGGTGATTTTGTCTTAAATCAGTTGTTGATTGTTGATTACATTCCCTTAAGATATGACCATACAAATTACATTTGTAGCATCTCACCTTGGATATATCAACACCAATCTTTATTGTTCTGCCTACAGTTGCCGATCCTTTATTTTTTCTCAGATACATTTTGGCTCTGTAAGCAATCATGGCCATTTCCATTGCAGATCCATCTCTTCAACTTCATCAGGATGTAGTTCCTCAAGATCTTACTGGAAAATGTATGCAGGTGTCAATGTACTACCCAGATAAGCTTGAAAGCTTGAACTGAATGCTGCAAAAGCTACCTTCTGTTCTTCTGAGTCCAGAACCATAATAATTGGTTTTGTTTGATTGTTGTTTTTGTTTGAGGATGATGCCTTTGATGATGCAGCAGGTGGGCTTTTTCCCCCATCATGACTTCCTCTTTCTTTTCTTGCTGAATTGCTTTGAGAGTTAGATCTGGATGGCCTTGAAGCCCAAAAACCAGCTCCTTCTTCATCATCACTCAAAGCATAAGAGCTTCCATCATTATGATTGGAAATAAAAGCACTTCCTAACACCCTTAGTTTCTTTTAACTGGTAAGGAACAATGGGTGCTTTTGTACTCTTGTTTCTTGTTTCTCATCCAGTTCAAGAGCTTCTACTTTAGCTACAAGAGTATCTAGTCCAATGGCTTTGAGATCTAAGGTATTCTTAAACATGGATACTGATTGAGTCCAACTTTCAGGTAAGGTATGGATCATCTTCTTGTTCAACTCTTCATTGGTGTATTTCAACTCCAAGATATTCATCTCAATCACCAACTGCATGAATCTGTGTAGTTGTTGAGGAACGGATTCACCCTCAATATGATGGAAAGTTTCGTATTATGAGCGAAGTGTATCCTTCCTAATGCTTATGATCTCATCACTCCCTTCACAAAGAGTGTGAAGAATCTTCCATAAGGAATTTGTTATTTGTAATTTTTACACCTGATTAAGAGGTCTTCAGGTAGAGCCATAGTAAGCATACTATATGCTCTAATGTCAATTTTGACCTTTTTTGCTTCCTTAGGTGTCAGATCCTTTAAACTTATAGGTTGATTGTTATCCTTGTAATCAGGTTCAAGAGTTGCTGGAACATAAGGACCTTTAGTAATTGACACCCATAAATCAGAATTAGTGTAATTCACATGCTTCCTAAACCTGAAATTCCATATTTTGAAATCAACTTTGTTTTCCAACTTTGAAGGTTGGTAAGCTGATCCAACGAGTGAATTACTCATCTTAGTTAATTTAATAATTGTTAACTAAAATAGAAATTCAATTATAAATGATCTAATTAATGGCAAACTCTTAATTATCAGTTAATTAAGTCGTTAGAGTCTAAATTCATCAAGCCCTTAGTAAATTCTCAATTGATATGGAATTATGGATGTTTGATGATAAGTTTTGTTCAAATCTATTTAAACAACTGTTGATTATTATAGGACCGGGTGAACGGCTTATGCACTTGTACAACACAACAACACAAAGAGGAGAGTGTATATCAACACTTAACAAATCAAATGGGGAACTGATAAGAATGAGTTTACAGAACTAAGAAACACAAGATGTAAACGAGACAGAAACTAGAGCAACACATAAGTAGTTGGTTTTTCAAGGTTAATGTATATTGATCTTCTAGTTCCTTACAAAGTGGTTTACAAAGTTCAACTCAAAACTTACGTAGTTACAAGGACCAGAAAATACTTATACTAAAACCTACAGCCAGCCATACTTTGAAGGCCAGCTGGATACATGAACAAGACAACAAAAATCCATGTAGAGTCAAAAGGCAGATTGCCTTTTGACTAGTGAATATGACATGCCATAGCTCACATCCTAATATATTACAAAAAGGATAAAGTACATAAAGTGGAAAGTTACAAACTCAAGACCTCGATGTATAGTTTACCAAAAGCATGGACCTTTTCACCAACTCATGAAAGGTTTGTGACTTATCAGAGTGGCAGCAGAAAGTGGTTTAGCTTTAGGTAAAAAGTACATCAGATAAAGCATGTAATATAAAAGTCTTCGGAAGAAATCTGTCTTCAATGGTTGGCTTCGGGAGACTTTGTCCTTGAAGCTTCGGAAGACTTCATCTTTTGGCTTCGAAAGATATTGGTCTTGGCTTCGGAAGATTTCACACTTAGAATAATTTCCAAGTCAGTGTGAATCTTTCAAAGCATTCCACTTCAGTGTACATGTGCATGCATGCAGGAAAGACTTTGAGGTTGCATCAGCCTTACTAATAACCTTACAAACTCCCCCTAGGCTGATGCTACCAAAACACCTAAAGACTCTAGATATTGACAGTCCTTATTATGATGATGACCATCCTTTTCTTCATGAGATGGTCAGGATCACTCAGACTCTCATAGTATCTTCTCATGTCAAAGAGATCATGCAGAGGTAGATTGAACATATCTTGCCATCCTCTTCCTCCTCATTGAACTCTTTAACTGAGAAGATTGGCCTGCAGCACCTAAATGATCTTCTTTGTCTTTCTCAGTTGGGTCTTCCTCTCTCACAGGTTCAGATTGAGAGGGGACAGATCCCTACTGTGGATCAGAAGTGGAAGTTTGTTGAGATTCAGCAGGAGGTTCAGGTTGTGTTGTCTTAGGTGTTTCAACCTTAACCTCCACTTCCGAAGGGACCTGACTTGGTGGGGAGTGTAAGTCAACAAGTTCACCTCTTTTGATCTTCTGCTTGATCACCCTGATGTGCTCATCCATGGTAGATAGAGACATGAGACCAAGTCTCCTTCTGGAGAATCCATATAGCTTCAAGAAGCTCATCATCTTCTGTCTATCAGCAGAATTTTTAGATTCTTATGGATGATGACTCTTGATTTTATAGCTTCTTCCCTTAACTTCCTTTTAGTGATCTTTCTTTCTTTGGCTACATCAAGTTCAAGTTGTTTGAGATACTCAAACTCAATGTAGTCAAAGGGTAAGGGAAGAAGTTTATCAGCTTGATAGAGGCCTGTGGCACTCAGGTAGTCGATCATATTGATCCTATCTTTTTCTTTGTCTACCTGATGTTCTTATGGTACCACATCCTCTTGTTCCTGAGTTTCTTGAACTGGTGAGAGAGTAGGCATATGCTTATAGAGCCTCTTCCTTCTTCTTTCTTCTTTGATTTCAGAAGAAGCTCTGCATCCTCTTCTTCCTTTCTCACTTTTGATAGTTCTATGTCAGCCAGTTCATTCAACTCATCTAAGGGAGAGAAATGATATTATCAATGTCATAGTTCCTAGTCTGCAAGTAGTTTATCCTGGCTGCCCTTAACTTATTATCCTGAGTATTTGATCTGTGGGCAGCCCTTATAGCACTTTCCATGATCCTTGCAGACCCATTAGAGGAACTTTCTCCCCTTAGCTTCCTTTTCCTCTCTCTCTCCTCCTCCTCAATCTCCTGAGGAGTTAGTTTCCTTTTCCCTTTGTCACTCACAGACCTTTGTGACTCACGGTGGAGAGAGCTTTGGCCTTCATTGCTTGGTGTAGCTTCCAAGCTCTGGCCAGAGAGAGGTTGAGATGCACCTTCACCAGCAGGTGTCTCATCAAGGGTTTGAACATCTGCAGCAGTTTGTGGTGAGACAGGGCTCTCAGGTTCTACCACTGGGCCTTCAGTCAAGGTTTTCCCTTTGAAGCTAATCTTAGGGTCTGCCTCAACATCCAGTTGACCGATGATATTGCCTGACTACCTTTGTCTTCCTCTAAGGCTGAACTCTACAGTGTTCCTTTCTTGAACTCTTTGAAGAATAAGAGTTCTTGTAGAAGTATCATACCTCCACCTAAAAATGTGAGCTAGAGTTGGTGGAGATGATACTGCTCTTGGGATGCCTTTCTCAAATAGACTCCTGATGACTGAGTCTATGCTGTCCATATCAATATGGACTTGAGAAAGTTTTTGAGTATGCACAACTGCAAGTGAGGATGGTGAGTCCTCCATGTCCATACTCCCTGAGGAACTCCCAGATTCTATGATTATAATGACTTCCTCCCCCTTTTTGGTAGCATCACCTTCTTGCACAGGGGAACTAGGAGTTAGGTTAATTACATCCACAGGTTCTTGTGTTCCTGGTTGAGTTTCTCTTAAGGGTCTCCTAGCTAGTTGTTGCTTGAGATAAGATATCTCAAGTTACTGATCATTGACCCTGTGTTGCAAGGTAGTCACTTGATATTCAAGATGACTAACCTTGGAGACTAAATAGGTGCATGTTTTTGATAGTTTTTGCACCTTTAGTCTCAGATTCCCCTCATCTTCATCAGAAGAATCACTGGGGAATGAGAGAATGGGACCAAGGTCCACTTCCTCATCACCAGCATGGTGTTCTTGGCTGCTAGGTTTCCTCTGCTCAGTGACAACTTCAGTTGAAGTGTCAATGGGCTGAGTTGCCATGGTTGAGGTCTGAATGATTTAATCACTTGCTGAAGTGAGAGCCTCTTCCATATGGATATCCTGAACATGTTCAGAAGTATCCACCTCAGTGATAGGTGACTGATGTGGGCTAGAACTAGATGACCTAGGAGCACTCATCTCCCTTTGAGGAGAGGTGTAGTAGGAAGACTCATGGTACTCACTGGCATATAAGTCCTCATCAGTATAGAAGTCAAGGTTGGGGATTGGTTGGTTTAAATCTAAAGGCTGGGGATGGTGGTTGTCCCCTGAAGGTCGTTCACTTGAGTGTTGAGACTCAGAGTGAAGGCTTAAGGCTGTTAGGCTTGTGAGCTCATCAGGCTGAGCATGAGGAACCTCAGCACTGATTCTTGAAGTGATGGGAGTGGTTTGCTCCTCAGGAGAAGTGGGAGCTCCAGTGTCCACTTCCTCTTGTGTAGGTGAGTATATGGGGCCTGCACAGACTCAATAGCTTGTGCAGAGGTTCGTTTGTGTTTTCTTTGGTAGGTGAGGGTGATTTGTGGTTGTTTTGGTGGTTGGGATGTAGAAGGTGTGGGTTTAACACTAGCTTATGTTGCTAGGTTGTCACCTTGAGTAATGAGCTCTAACATTTTTAGGACAAGGGTTGTTTCTACCCTTGAGAAGCCAATAGTTGGCTTCTTCAAGATTTTAAAGATGTCGGGCTTCATCTGTCCCAATTTGAGAATATTACCTGTTTCCCTCAACTGTGAGCCCAGTTCACAGTTGAGAATGTATTGAACATATCTAGGAAACATGTAATACTCTAAGGAGTCTAAGTTTGCTATTAAATTTGTATATACAAATTGAGAATACCTGAACTTGACCCCCTGAACCATTCCATGTACTATGAAGGAGAGATCATCAGGAATTGGTCCCATCCTCCATGCTTGTTAGACAAGCTGTGGATGACCACATGAAGTAAGTACTTCCACTTAGATGAGACCTTCCCTTTCCTAAAGGCCTTTACAGAGAAATCTCCTTCATAATCCATCTGCTCAAAAGAATGGTTGACAGCTTCCTTTGGGAAGAACACCTCACCTTCTTCATCATCAAGCTGAAGATGAGTGTTGATGATGGCCTGAGTGATGAAGACTGCTCTCCCCCGCACTGTGGCAGACAGTGCCTTCTCCACATCCAAAATGACCTCTTGGCAGGTCTTCCAGAATTCAAGCAAATGATCCTCATAGAGAGGAGGAGCAATGGTAAGGGAGGTGAAGTAGTTAGAAAGGACCAAGAATTGGCATACCTTTGAGAAATAGGGATCTTTCTCAGAGTTTAACAGTGCAACTTGATTGTATTGCCTGTGTAACTGCATAGAAAAATCTGGGTCATTTCTTCAGTCAAGGTTGGCCATTTTGAGTAAGCTTAGATGTGAAGAAAGGATGAACGAAGGCGGTTTAGAGAGAAATATTAGAATTTAGGTTTGGAGAGAAGATGAAGATGATAAAAAGAGGGGCAACCGACAGGGTTTATATGTGCAAAGGATTTGAGACAAAGTTAATGAAAGAGGATAAACTTTGAAATCCGGAAGGCGGTCCCACCTCTGAAAAGGTAGTTGCTTTTTGCTCAAAAGTTGTTTTTTTGGAATTCGAAAATCTTCCAAAGGTAAAATGTCTTCAGAAGTTTTAATGAAAAAGCTTCCGAAGCCAAAATATCTTCGAAAGAATTTCTCAAAGAGTTTTGATAAATTTGCTTCGGAAGATAATTTTTTTTAAACTGGGACGCTTTGTTCCATAAAAACAAAGCTTCCGAGATTTAATATCCTTCGGAAGAAAAAAGATCTTTAGAAACATATAAGTGCCTAAGAGAGTTTTTATTGCTTCGGAAGATATTTCAAAAATTTCTTCCGAAGGTAAATTTTACTTAGACAGTTATTTGTCTTGAAGGTATATTTCTTCCGAAGATAAATCATATCTTTCGAAAGATCAAAATTTGTCAAAAATCTACGAAAAACTCTTCAACCAGTTTTATCCTTAGAAAACATGAGCTTATTAAGGTGATAGACTAGACAACTTAGGACATATAGATTTTAAGAAATAAAATGAATTAGTTTTTAAGAAAAATCTACTCAAGACTAATCATCCCAATAGCTGATATAAGATATTTAAATCTTTATTCATCAAAGGCTTTTGTGAACAGATCAGCATATTTTTTATTTGTGTTAACCTTAACTAGTTTAATTAATCCCTTTTCAAAGTTATCTCTAATTAAATAATACCTGATATTTAAGTGTTTTGTCCTTGAGTGCTGCATAGGATTCTCTGTGATAGAGATAGCACTGTTGTTGTCTATGTGAATGGGAGTCTCCTTGAAATTGAAAGCATAGTTAAGCATCTGATTCTGAATCCAAAGCACTTGAGCACAGCAGCTTGCAGCAGCAATGTACTCAGCCTCAGCAGTTGATGCAGAGACACAGGATGGTTTCTTGCATTGCCATGAGACAACCCTTCCACTAAGGAACTGACATCCCCCAGATGTAGACTTTGCAGTCATATTACAACTACTATAGTCACTATCTGTATATGCATACAGATTGAAGTCAGAATTTTTGGGATACCAAAAACCCAGTGTTGGGGCACCTTTGAGGTATCTTAGAATTCTCTTGATAGTGATGAGGTGAGACATCCTGGGGTTGGCTTTGATATCTTGCACAAATACATGTGGCAATACATTCAGGAGTGCAGAAATGTTCCAATATTTTGGTTTTATCATGGTCAGCCATTAATGCTTGGTTTGGAGATGTATCTTCCACCTGAAAGCTCCAGTCAAAGCCTCCTTCTTCAACAGCAACTGTAGCTTGCTGCTTTGACTTCTCCTTCTGGGTAGCTTTATCAGTGTAGTTTGGTCTGGATTGTGCTTGTCCAATATTTGTTCTTGGTGCCTTGCACTCCCTAGCAAAGTGACCTATCAAGTTACAATTGTAACACTTAACTTTGCTTTTGTCCAGTCCAAACTTTCCACTAATTGTATTGCTGGGAAACTTCCTTCCTGTCCTCTTGTAGAATCTCTTGGCTTTATGAGTGAGAAGAGCCATTTGTTGGACTATCTCCATATACTCCAGGTCGTCTGGATGGATACAGTCTAGATCTTCAAGGGTGAATAGGAAGCTGCCATAACTTTCATCAGAGGACACAAAGGCTTGAGAAGAACTTGTCTCTTGGAATGGGCTTCCTTAAGTATAGTTCTCCTTTGGTGTCTCCGGGAAGGTGATGAAAGAACCCTTTTGTGAGATGTCAGGGTAGCATATGAGATGATGCTGGGGTTCTATGCTCTCCTTTTCAGTCACATGAAGGGCTGAACCCATTTGATTGCTGGAGTTACCAGATGAACCTTGCATGTTCATCTCCATCTGGTATCCACTGAGAATGCCATACAACTCTGTCAGAGTAAGAGTCTTAAGGTTCTCAGTTCTCTTGATTACAACACAGTAATGTTGTGACACCCCGTATTTTCAGGATTAACAATGTTAACGTTTACGTTTGTATTCCCTAACTTTTCCTTTACATATCGAATCTACTATTATTATTAAAATCCAACCTAGTGATTTAATTAATAATTATTTAATTTAAACTAATCTTAACTTAATAATAATGATAATAATAATAAGTCTTATATATATATATATATTTAAAACTAATAAACCCAACACCCCTTCGGCACTTCCCTATAACCGACCCCCATCTTGCTTCCACTTCTTCACCAACCCTAGCAACCCTCGACGGCAGCCCTCCCTTCCCCGCAGTGGTCGACCCCCAATAACCATGTCCTTCTCAGGCGATCTAGCAACCTCGACATCCCCTTCGCTTCATTGATCACTCCCCCTTGGTACCCCGTAGTGCGCTGGCAGCAGCGAAAGGCAACCGAATTGGTTTCGTTTGGTAACGTTTCCTCCTGCTCTCACCCAAACTGTTTTACTATTTCAGTGGCGGTGTTATTTCCGTTATTAGTCCAGGTCGACGGGTTTCGCTTGGGTTCGGGTGGATGGATTTGGTCACGGGTGTACATCCGTATGTGTGCTCGTGTGCTATTGTATACCGTATGTATGGTGCACCACGGTGTGTCGATGGTTGTTTGTTGACATACGGGTTCGTATGTGGCTGTGTATATTCATGTTTGGGTATGTCTTCCGGATCCAATCGAGGGTGCAGAGTGTTTAGGTCTTAGTTGTTATGCGCCAGTTCTGCCATGTGAGTAAATGTATGGATTTTATGTGTGTGCTTGAGTGTTGAATTGTATGTATGTATGCAAAATAGCCATGCGTGAGTGTGTTCTTATGTGTTTCTTCTTTCTACAGTATATGTGAATGAACATGGGTATGTTTTTGTTTGGAATTAACATGAGTAACAATTGCATATGGGTTGTTTGAAGGGAGGATGCCATGTGTAGAGGTGTGTTTTGTTAGTGCTAATATGGATGGTATGTATTCATGGATGGTTGTAATGCATTATATGCATACATATATTACTGAATATAGGAATGCTCTGCTCAACTACTTGGGGTTATGCAATATATTATACATGTGTGTGTTTTGTGAATGTAGCCGTGAGTATGTATGGTGTTATGTATGTATATTGCTGCGTATGTACGTATGCTGCTGGGTGCGTGACTGTATGTTGCTGCGTATGTATGTATGCTGCTGTTTATGTATGTATGTATGCTGTTGTTGTATGTATGTATGCTGCTGTTTATGTATGTATGTATGCTACTGTTTATGTATGTATGTATGCTGTTGTTGTATGTATGTATGCTGCTGTTTATGTATGTATGTTGCTGTGTATGTATGTATGTACGCTGCTGTTTATGTATGTGTTTGTGTGTATGCAGTTTGAGGGGAACACAGCAGGTTTGCTGTGAATGGATTCAATTTGTTGTATGCATGGATCATGTGTTGTTCCATCATATATATAAACATATATTGCATTGTTAATGTTTTAGGTATATAAGTGTGCCTTGAATATATATATATATATATTATATATATATAATGTGGTGTACTGTGTGTAATGGTTCAAGCATATGTATGTATACGTATATAGTATGTGAGCATGAATATGTATGATTAAGTGTGAACATGTGACTATAAGCATATAGATATGTAAATAATCATAGAATACTAACATTAATTGTGTGTGTGTATATATATTCTCAAGTTTAATCACATTAGATAAAAAATAAGATAAAAATATATACACATATACTTATAGTGTGAGTCGCGCACCAAATCCGAACCGACCCGAAACCGACCGAACGTACTTTCTCTCATCGAACGTGCTTAAAGTTTTTAATTATAATTATTATAGGTATTCGATCGTACATTGCTCACACACCGTTTGGAAGCGGTTTTGCTCGCATTCTTTGAAGTGTTTGTTCTATTTATTTCATCACACTCAAGGTGAGTTTCACGGCCCCTATTTATTTTCTTCCCTTTTTGGGGGAGAAAACATGCAAACATATTTTATGAATGGTTGCCAGTATTATTGATATCACTTGTTACGTTAGTGCAAACACATAACATGTCCTCACACAATCGAACCGTTAGTAATGGATTAGCGAGGTAATTTTGAGTAGTACTACTGGGTCTGACAAACCCCGCCCGGGCTAGTCGCGCTAGCTTGATTGGAGGTCAAACGGGTGCTTTATTGACCTAACATTTGTCACGGTCTTGCGAGACGTGACGGGGATACAACAAACACATATAGGACGTAAACAGTCAGCTTCGGTTCGAAACACTAAGTAACAAGAACAGAGGCTAGCTACCTAACGATATGCAATATATACTAAACCATGGAAACGCAAACTATGTATACGCTTACAAACACATTTCTTGTTGATAAAACCTGTGAACTCACCAACTTTATGTTGACACATTTTAGCATGTTTTCTCAGGTCACAGGAATGCATAAGCCTATGATGCACGCTACAGGAAACGCACTCAGGACATGCATTCATCAGTTTCATTTAGTTGCATTGAATGTTTGTTTTGGCATAACATTTTCAGACTTTCAGTGTAGTTTACATTTCACTTTTACGCTTCCGCACTGTTATTCATTTCTTTTAAGTACTCTGATTTAACTCAAACGTTTATTTTTAAAATTCATATAGTGTCGTTCGATATGACTGTGTCTGAGATCCTGGTATGTCACACGCCTGACGGTAAAACCCCGTACGTGGAAAATGAGGGTGTGACAGATTGGTATCAGAGCCACAGGTTATAGAGAACTAGGATTGCATTGCATCTAGACTATAGCCTTAGACACAACACTAGTATTGCACATACACTTTTACATGGTTACCACTATTGTGCAAACAACCTTCTGGTGTATTGACATTACACTGCTGAGCAAACATAACACTATGGGTATGACATGTGTGTCATTACCGGCTGACAGAGGGGCGGAGAATCCCGCTCGCTCACAACCAACGCTTACACTTGATCCTTCACTCGCGAAGTGAAAGCAACAACGAATTGAATCAAACATTACCACGTTGGAACACAGAACTCTTTTCTAACACACACGACAAACCTAACGATGACAAACAAAGAGAAAAACACCTCACTCTTTCAATTTTTTTTCACACTTGTTGCATTCCCAACATATCCTATCTTCTGCACTAGTCTGAGCAGTAAACGAGAGACAACTAAGATATTCAAAGTCTATCAGAGGATAGGACTTAAACATTTAAACGCCTAGAACTTCAAAGGGAAAAAGGGTCAAATTGTCTTGATTCCCCGTTGTTATCTTGACCGAATCCTTTGTACAACCTTAGTACAACCACAGATGCTTGACTCTTGGTATAACAAATATATCTTTGATACCTCTACCATTGATAACACTCGGTACTCGACAAGGTAGGTTATCGCAAATAGGAGGAACCATGGGTGACCATGCAAAGCAAATTAGAATCACGGGTGCACACGTAATTGTAATTTGTCGTGCATGAGAATTCTGGTAACTCTATTGGGTGATAACGGTCATAATCAGTACAAATTTTCACTTCTAAACTTGGAGACATGAGGTCTCAGTTCTCATGAAACCTCACTATCGATATGCAAACAAATCCTTCATTCCTACTAGTATGAAAGTTCTCATTTACCCCGAGCCTTAATGAGATTCGTGTTATGACATTAGCCTTAGTCTCTATGAGACGTGCTCTTTTTAGCATTTCAATGTTCGTGTAACACTATCGATCTACATTGTGCCAGATCTTCAAGAGTTGCAATAAGGTGATAATATTCTTGGCGCGTGTAGTCCTTGTTCATTGAATTGATCATAAGACTTAAAATCTTGGTAATTTGAGCGTTCCAACATTCATTTCATTTGATATTTATCATGTTTAAGCGTACATTATATTTGCTTGTTCCCTAGTGGTGGGACACAATCGGATTTTTCCGGCTAACTACGTTTGGCGTAGGACCAAATAACAAGATATTATGACGACCTCGTTCATTTCATCTCTGCCTTTCCATTATAAATAGCAAGTACAATTATAACCGCCACCCGTGTGCTTGGCAGTTATGATCTAGGTGTGTCTAGACATTCGTTCGATATAAGTCTGATTTCTATTACCCATGGTAACTACGATGTCATGGTCAAAAATGGATGGGTTGTACAAAAACCAAACATAGATCATTTGTGGAAACAAACTAATTAAGTTACCTCTTCTTAGTGGTGGAATACCTGCGGTAGAAGGCGACAGGGTTGGTGTGGTGGTTGGCATCATCTCAAACGTGAAGGTGCATAAATGTCTCAAGAAAAGGGATTTCTCTCTACTGACACTAATTACAGAGAAGAAGGCGGATGAGAAGCGTGTTAAAGATATTCCAGTTGTTAGATACTTCCCGGAAGTATTTCTAGAATACTTAACTAGTATGACCACTATGAGTTTTTGGTTATACTGTTTGGGTTGACCAACGCACTAGCAGTTTCCATGAACCTCATGAACCGAGTGTGTAAACTCTATTTAGACAAGTTTGTCATCTTCTTCATTGATGACATCTTTATTTATTTAAAGAATAAGGAAGAACACAAGGAACACCCTAGACTGATTTTGGAACTGCTAAACTAAGAACAATTGTATGCTAAATTTTCAAAGTGTGACTTCTGGATACGAGGTCCAATTTTTGGGTCATGTGGTCAATGAGAATGGAATACATGTTGACCCGGCAAAATAGAAGTCATCAAGAACTGGGCTACACCTAAGACTACGACTGAGGTACAACAGTTTCTTGGGTTGGCTGGCTATTATCGACGATTCATCGAAGGATTTCGAAATTAGCACAACCTTTGACTGCCTAACTCATAAGGGAACAATTTACAAGTGGGGCAGCAAAGAGAAAACAGCGTTTCAGGCGCTTAAAGACAAAACCCTGCAGCGCACCAATCCTAGCCTTACCAGAAGGAATTGATGACTTTGTTGTTTACTGTGATGCATCCATCCAGGGTTTGGGGTGCGTATTGATGCAACGTGACAAAGTCATAGCTTATGCGTCTAGACAACTCAGGGTGCATGAGAAAAACTACACAACACATGATTTGGAATTGGGAGCTGTAGTATTTGCCCTGAAGATCTGGAGACACTACTTATATGGAACCAAGTGCACGATTTATACGGATCACAAGAGCCTCCAATACATATACAATCAGAAGGAATTGAATATGCGACAACGACGGTGGTTGGAATTACTCAATGACTACGATTGTGCGATCAAGTATCACCCGGGTAAAGCTAATATGGTAGCCGACGCCCTTAGTCGGAAAGAAACATTAAGACCTCGTCGGGTGCGCGCATTACAGATGACCATACATTCTAATCTACCTACGCAAATCAAGGCTGCTCAAAGTGAGGCCTTAAAGACTAAGAACCTGAAAGCAGAATCCATGCGATGCATGGAGAAACAGTTGAAGATCAAAACCGATGGAATCCGTTACTTCATGGAACGGATCTGGGTAACATTGTATGGGAATCTGAGAGAACTGGTAATGGATGAAGCACATAAGACGCGTTACTCAGTTCATCCAAGTTTAGATAAGATGTATCAAGGCCTAAAGGAGTTTTACTGGTGGCCGAACATGAAAGCGAAGATCGTCGCATATGTAAGCAGATGCTTAACTTGCTCCAAAGTTAAGGTGGAATACTAGAAACTATCCGGCTTACTCCAACAACCAGAAATCCCAGTGTGGAAATGGGAGCAGATTTCAATGGACTTTATTACGAAGTTACCCACGACTCCCAGCGGATACGGCACCATTTGTGTTATAATAGATCGCTTAACAAAATCCACATATTTTCTGGCAATCCGGGAGACGGACCGAATGGAGAAACTAACACGCATTTACTTAAGAGAAATAGTCTCTCGACATGGCATGCCAGTATCTATTATATCTGATCGTGATGCTCGGTTCACTTCTCATTTCTGGCGGTCATTACAATGGTCATTGGGAACACGACTAGATATGAGCACTGCGTATCACCCGCAAACCGATGGCCAGAGTGAGCGTACGATCCAGACACTAGAAGACATGTTGCGTGCCTGTGTGATCGATTTCGGCAGCAGTTGGGAAACTCATCTACCATTGGTTGAGTTCTCCTACAATAACAGTTATCACACCTCAATAAAAGCCGCACCATTTGAGGCACTATACGGACGTAAGTGCCGGTCACCTGTATGTTGGGCAGAGATTGGAGAAAGCCAACTTACTTGTCCGGAACTGGTGCACAAAACAACTGAAAAGATTGTACAAATACGTAATCGGATGGCAGCGGCACGTGATCGACAGAAAAGTTATGCTGACAAGCGTCGTAAACCATTGGAATTCCAGATTGGCGACAAGGTACTTTTAAAAGTCTCGCCGTGGAAAGGAGTAATACGTTTTGGCAAGCGTGAGAAGCTAAGCCCTAGATACGTGGGGCCATTTGAGATTGTCAAACGGATTGGCCCAGTAGCCTATCAGCTGAATTTACCTGAAGAACTCAGGGGGATACATGATGTGTTTCACGTATTCAATCTGAGGAAATGTCTATCTGATGAATCATTGATAGTGCCATTGGAGGAACTAAAGGTAGATGACCAATTACATTTCATCGAAGAACCAGTGGAGATCATGGGTCGAAAAGTCAAAACCCTAAAACATAGCAAGATCCCTATTGTGCATGTTAGGTGGAGCTCAAAGCGTGGACCAGAGTTTACCTGGGAATGCGAGGATCAAATGAAGAATAAGTATCCACAATTGTTAAACGATCAGGCTTCCACTTCTTAAGAAACTCCAGAAACTCCAGAAACTCTATCCATTGTTTAGGGCTTGTTTCAAAAATTCTAGAAACCCTATATTAAGCAAGCTCCTGAACACTCTTCTGTTATCACTGTTGAATCTGGTGTTCTTCGTGAACCTGATGTTCTAATTTTCGGGACGAAAATTTCTTCAACAAGGGGATGATGTGACACCCCGTATTTTCAGGATTAACAATGTTAACGTTTACGTTTGTATTCCCTAACTTTTCCTTTACATATCGAATCTACTATTATTATTAAAATCCAACCTAGTGATTTAACTAATAATTATTTAATTTAAACTAATCTTAACTTAATAATAATGATAATAATAATAAGTCTTATATATATATATATTTAAAACTAATAAACCCAACACCCCTTCGGCACTTCCCTATAACCGACCCCCATCTTGCTTCCACTTCTTCACCAACCCTAGCAACCCTCGACGGCAGCCCTCCCTTCCCCGCAGTGGTCGACCCCCAATAACCATGTCCTTCTCAGGCGATCTAGCAACCTCGACATCCCCTTCGCTTCATTGATCACTCCCCCTTGGTACCCCGTAGTGCGCTGGCAGCAGCGAAAGGCAACCGAATTGGTTTCGTTTGGTAACGTTTCCTCCTGCTCTCACCCAAACTGTTTTACTATTTCAGTGGCGGTGTTATTTCCGTTATTAGTCCAGGTCGACGGGTTTCGCTTGGGTTCGGGTGGATGGATTTGGTCACGGGTGTACATCCGTATGTGTGCTCGTGTGCTATTGTATACCGTATGTATGGTGCACCACGGTGTGTTGATGGTTGTTTGTTGACATACGGGTTCGTATGTGGCTGTGTATATTCATGTTTGGGTATGTCTTCCGGATCCAATCGAGGGTGCAGAGTGTTTAGGTCTTAGTTGTTATGCGCCAGTTCTGCGATGTGAGTAAATGTATGGATTTTATGTGTGTGCTTGAGTGTTGAATTGTATGTATGTATGCAAAATAGCCATGCGTGAGTGTGTTCTTATGTGTTTCTTCTTTCTACAGTATATGTGAATGAACATGGGTATGTTTTTGTTTGGAATTAACATGAGTAACAATTGCATATGGGTTGTTTGAAGGGAGGATGCCATGTGTAGAGGTGTGTTTTGTTAGTGCTAATATGGATGGTATGTATTCATGGATGGTTGTAATGCATTATATGCATACATATATTACTGAATATAGGAATGCTCTGCTTAACTACTTGGGGTTATGCAATATATTATACATGTGTGTGTTTTGTGAATGTAGCCGTGAGTATGTATGGTGTTATGTATGTATATTGCTGCGTATGTACGTATGCTGCTGGGTGCGTGACTGTATGTTGCTGCGTATGTATGTATGCTGCTGTTTATGTATGTATGTATGTTGTTGTTGTATGTATGTATGCTGCTGTTTATGTATGTATGTATGCTACTGTTTATGTATGTATGTATGCTGTTGTTGTATGTATGTATGCTGCTGTTTATGTATGTATGTTGCTGCGTATGTATGTATGTACGCTGCTGTTTATGTATGTGTTTGTGTGTATGCAGTTTGAGGGGAACACAGCAGGTTGCTGTGAATGGATTCAATTTGTTGTATGCATGGATCATGTGTTGTTCCATCATATATATAAACATATATTGCATTGTTAATGTTTTAGGTATATAAGTGTGCCTTGAATATATATATATATATATATATATATATATATATATATATATATATATAATGTGGTGTACTGTGTGTAATGGTTCAAGCATATGTATGTATACGTATATAGTATGTGAGCATGAATATGTATGATTAAGTGTGAACATGTGACTATAAGCATATAGATATGTAAATAATCATAGAATACTAACATTAATTGTGTGTGTGTATATATATTCTCAAGTTTAATCACATTAGATAAAAAATAAGATAAAAATATATACACATATACTTATAGTGTGAGTCGCGCACCAAATCCGAACCGACCCGAAACCGACCGAACGTACTTTCTCTCATCGAACGTGCTTAAAGTTTTTAATTATAATTATTATAGGTATTCGATCGTACATTGCTCACACCGTTTGGAAGCGGTTTTGCTCGCATTCTTTGAAGTGTTTGTTCTATTTATTTCATCACACTCAAGGTGAGTTTCACGGCCCCTATTTATTTTCTTCCCTTTTTGGGGAGAAAACATGCAAACATATTTTATGAATGGTTGCCAGTATTATTGATATCACTTGTTACGTTAGTGCAAACACATAACATGTCCTCACACAATCGAACCGTTAGTAAGGGATTAGCGAGGTAATTTTGAGTAGTACTACTGGGTCTGACAAACCCCGCCCGGGCTAGTCGCGCTAGCTTGATTGGAGGTCAAACGGGTGCTTTATTGACCTAACATTTGTCACGGTCTTGCGAGACGTGACGGGGATACAACAAACACATATAGGACGTAAACAGTCAGCTTCGGTTCGAAACGCTAAGTAACAAGAACAGAGGCTAGCTACCTAACGATATGCAATATATACTAAACCATGGAAACGCAAACTATGTATACGCTTACAAACACATTTCTTGTTGATAAAACCTGTGAACTCACCAACTTTATGTGACACATTTTAGCATGTTTTCTCAGGTCACAGGAATGCATAAGCCTATGATGCACGCTACAGGAAACGCACTCAGGACATGCATTCATCAGTTTCATTTAGTTGCATGAATGTTTGTTTTGGCATAACATTTTCAGACTTTCAGTGTAGTTTACATTTCACTTTTACGCTTCCGCACTGTTATTCATTTCTTTTAAGTACTCTGATTTAACTCAAACGTTTATTTTTAAAATTCATATAGTGTCGTTCGATATGACTGTGTCTGAGATCCTGGTATGTCACACGCCTGACGGTAAAACCCCGTACGTGGAAAATGAGGGTGTGACAAATGTCTCCATTGTCTAGGAAGAGATGACATGAACTTCCTTACAATGTCTCTGCTCTCAAGAGTTACTCCAACATCCACTAGGGTATCGACAATCTCAACATACCTGAAGTATTGTTGAGTCATGGTCTCACCTGTTTTGAAGGTAAAATTTTCAAATTGCTGCTTCAGAAGATCCTTCTTATTTTCCTTGGCTTCAGTAGAACCCTCATACATTAGTTTCAATGCATCCCACAGCTGCTTAGCTGTTTTGAATTTCTTGAAACCTCTATATATAGAGTTTGGAAGAGCAGTCTGAAGGGCTGTCATGGCCTTTTGATCAATCTATACTCTCTTTCTATCTTCTTCTGAGTAGTCAGCCATAGCCTTGGGTATCAAACCACCTCCAACAGCAGCTGAAGGAGTTTTTGGTATGTAAGGTCCAGAGACAACAGATTCCCACATTCTTGAGTCTTGACACTTGATGAAACCTTTCATTCTTCGGCACCAAGTGTCAAAGTCATCAAGAGTGATCAGTGGGGACTTTATCATGGTTCCAGTTTCCATATCAGGTTTGGAGATAGCTGCCATTTGAAGGGTTAAGTATTTTTGTGTGTGTGAGGTATCTTAAGATGGTGAGATCTTATATCAAGAGCCTGAGAAGCTCTGATACCAATTGTAGGACCGGGTGAAGGGCTTATGCGCTTGTACAACACAACAACACAAAGAGGAGAGTGTATATCAACACTTAACAATTCAAATGGGGAACTGATAAGAATGAGTTTATAGAACTAAGAAACACAAGATGTAAACGAGACAGAAACTAGATCAACACACAAGCAGTTATTTTTTCAAGGTTAATGTATAATGATCTTCTAGTTCCTTACAAAGTGGTTTATAAAGTTCAACTCAAAACTTACTTAGTTACAAGGACCAGAAAATACTTATACTAAAACCTACATTCGGCCATACTTTGATGGCCAGCTGGATACATGAACTAGACAACAAAAATCTATGCAGAGTCAAAAGGCAGATTGCCTTTTGACTAGTGACTATGACATGTCATAGCTCACATCCTAATATATTACAAAAAGAATAAAGTACATAAAGTGGAAAGTTACAGACTCAAGACGCCAATGTATAGTTTACCAAAAGCATGGACCTTTTCACCAACTCATGAAAGGTTGGTGACTTATCAGAGTAGCAACAGAAAGTGGTTCAGCTTTATGTAAAAAGTACATCAGATAAAGCATGTAATATAAAAGTCTTTGGAAGAAATCTGTCTTCAATGGTTGGCTTCGGAAGACTTTGTCCTTGAAGCTTCGGAAGACTTCATCTTTTGGCTTCGGAAGATATTGGTCTTGGCTTCGGAAGATTTCACACTTAGAATATTTTCCAAGTCAGTGTGAATCTTCCGAAGCATTCCACTTCAGTGTACATATGCATGCATGCAAGAAAGACTTTGAGTGTTTGGGTTGCATCATCCTACTAATAACCTTACAATTATCGATCAGTGACATAAATTTACGAATCAAAACAAGTTTGATGTAAATTGCTGTTAATGGAGCAATGGAACAGTACTCTTTGAATGATAAATCAGGGTTTGATGATTTTAAATTGATTATACCAAATTGTTAAGTAAAATTACTCAGTTACCTGTTGATTAGCTTAACTCAACTTGTGTGTTGATTAATTCGTTCAATAGCACCCTTGAATCTGAGTTATGAAGTCTCAAGTCGTTATGAACACCCTTGTATTTATAGGCTTAGAATTTTACTATTAGGGTAACATTAACTTTCTTATCGTGGTAAGAAAGTTACTCAAAGTATGTCTTGATGTGACGTTCTCTGACTAAAGTGAAGTCATCCGCAGATGTTGACTTTATGACATCACTTTAGTGTTTGACTTGTTGACTTGATATATTTGGTGTACAATCAAGTGTTTTGGTCTTACGTATGAATTGAGCCTTCCGTAGGACTTTATTCTTCAGTAGGACTTGTGCTATCCGCAGGACTTGTCTTCCGCGGGAGTTAATCCTTCCGCAAGACTTTCGTCTTCCGTAGGACTTTGGTCTTCCGTAGGAGTTAAGTCGACTTCATCCATAGCAATTTGTTCTTCCGCAGAAGATCTTCGGATGCACAATTCCGTGTTTTTTTGTCAGAATATCTACGGAAGAACATTCTGTTCATCCGTAGATAGTTCTTCCAGTTGGTCAATTTTATAAATTGACCAAGTATGATGTTATTCCTGCAATCAGACATATAAAAACATATAATAAATGAGTTAATCTATACGTATATATTGCGTACAAGAAGATGAAAGTGTACAAGAATTCATTAAAAAGATGATTAAAGTTCTAAGCCTATACAAAGGATCTAGTCCTAACATGTTTTTATTTATTTTTTTTTGGAAAGCAATAATGTTTTCTAAAATAACTTGTAAACTAAAATCAAATCTCTAAGAGGTCTTTAGGTTTTTTGGTCCGGTTTTTCTGGTCGACTCGTATTGTGCTCACCTCTAAAATCTCATAACTTGTTTCCACAACTAGCTAGTTTAAATCTAAATACTAGTGAAAATAACTTTGACTAAGATAATAAATTTTTAATTTAAAATCTTAAGCAGTTGATACGCTGGAGTTGCATGGCTTGGTTTTATTTTGGGAAAATTCCTAAAATATCATTTTGACTTGATATCACTTCAAAATGCCCCCTTGGAGGTGATCGTGCGCGCTATGCAGACGCCTGCCCTTTGTAATATTAAAAAAGCTAAATTTGTTAAAGGACACGTATATGATTTTAAATGGCCCGCTATACAAATACCAACGCCCTGTCTAAGAAGACGTCAATGTCTTGTCTGGATGAAACATTTTGAGAAAAAATTATTTGAAACACATTCTGAATGAAATAAGGGAGGAAATAACATTTAAATTTTTTTCCTTTATTTATTACTAGGTTAAAGTTCATGTATCATATGGGTGGAATAAATAAAACATATCAAAAACTATTACTTTTATGAATATTTTATTTTTAAAATGTTATTAGTCATTGATGAAATAAAAATATAATAAATATTAAAAGTTATAACAACTAATAAAATTAGAAATTATTACTCTATATTTAAAGATAAAATATATCTGAAATCATATAATTTAGTATGTGTTAATAAAATTTTAAAATAAGAATATTTATATGTTAGATGTTTAATAGTTTAGTTTACTTATTTAAAATAATTATCATTTAATATGAGAGAGACAAGAAACAAAAATATAGATATATATATTTTTAACATATTTAGTAAAAAAGGAAAGTCAAATTGATTGTTTTTATAATTTTTGTTATTTATTATGATAAAGAGGCCAGAAAATGAATTTTTTGTTATCCTAAAATGATGACTCGTATTCTTTGATATATTAGATTGATGACGTGTGTCTAAAAAAACTTTTTTTATTGTATATTATAGATGTGGTTTGATGCCCCACAACCCCCAACCAAACCTCTTTTATTGTTTCACTTAATTTCCGACGACTTAACTCAACAATTTTTAAATGCTTCGTTATTTTAATTAAGTATAATATTTTAACAACACAATTTATAAATGCTAAATCTGGATAGATGGACGATTTTATACTATTTTATCTTTAACCAGCGATTTTTAAAATCCGCTTTCATATCTCATAAGATCAGCTTTTACAACAACGTAACTTTTTCTGCTTTGTAAATATTCCTTAGCGACATATTTTTTATGTGTGTATCAATTTTCAAAAAAAAGCTGCTGCAATTCGTGGGCTATAACCCTTTTTAGGGTCGTTTTAAATGGACACCCTATTATTTTAAATCAACACCCCAAAATTTCTATACGTCTCGTATAGCCCCATACGCGCGTATCGGGGGGTCGTATAGCCCTATACGGGGCGTATAACCCCCTGACAGCCCCTGAATTTTTCCTCGTAGTCAGTGTCGAAATTAGATATATGCATCGTATAGCCCTATATGTGTCGTATAGGGGGTCGTATAGGGCTATATGGGGCGAATAGCTCTCTGACACCCCGCCTGAATTTTCTTCGTTTTCAGTGCATTCGATCCTATACGCAACGTATGAACCTATACGTTGCGTATAGGGGGTGTCGATTTATCTGTGTGGGTGTCTAGATATTAGGAACTTTTTTTTATTTCCTTTCCTATAATAGAGAGAGAAAGATATGTTTTTGTCCATCCTTCCCAGGATACAAATTTATTGATATACCTAACAAACAGGTGACCGAATCGGTTGGTAACTGTAAGCACCATAAGGCATGTGCATATGTATTCCATAAAAACAAATATTTAATGAGGCAGCGAGCTAACAAATTTATAATATATTGGCTTAAACCTATAAGCTAAATGACAAAAGTAATTAATTAAAACTGTTATCGTATAATTCAATATTTTTTTACTCTTTTTTTCTGAGAAAAAAGAACATATCTTATGTACTATTTCAAACGTGTTTACATATCTTATGTACTATTTCAAACGTGTTTTAGTTTTTTTAAGAGAATTAGGTTGATGATTTAAGATATACCAACATCAACAAACTCCAAACTTGAGAAATTTGTTGGTAAGCAGACTTACATCACTTAAATAAGAGAATCTAGAATATTATGAATATAAGCTATGATTTTGTGAATTTTATAAACACTTTAGCAGATGCAAAAGAGTTAAGTTTGAAAATGGTTATCAATATAATTGTTTTTGGTTTAAACTAATCACGCAAACGGGTCATGGCCAAGATTATCGGGGCTTAACCGGAGGTGGGTATAAAAACAATTTCGTGAACTCAAACTGAAGTAGGTTCGGTTCCAAAATGTTGTGCACCCAAACCTGTCCCAACACTATATAAGCCGATGTTCACAGCTTCCAGACACAAATTGAGACCGCTTTCACCTAACAGGTTCGGGCACCGACCTAAAGAAAACCAGTTTGGAACTGGTTCTAGCCATTTATCTTTTTTGAATGTTGTATGATGGTATAATAGCCGTTATGGTCATTTTTTTTATTTTTAGACAATTTCCCATGTATGTTACTATAAGGAGGTATTGGTTAATCACAACGGAACATAAAACGCACTAAAAAACAAAAACGCTCTTGTATATGTTAAAAAACGCTCTCAAACAATACTATGGCTTCTGAAAGTAGTCAATCACGATAACTTGTTGGTGTTAGTGCATTCTCAAGCGATGCTTTTGTTTTGAAGGTTATACCACAACAAGGAATCTTGAAATTTACCAAATTTCGACATATTTGAATGTCAAACATTACTCAAAAAGCCCGATGCAAGAATTGTGCAACTTTGTTTGTGCAGTTTAATATTATTCTTTTGAAAATTTTCTAATTAAAATGAACTTGAGTAAATTGGTTCGTTACGGTCATCGGAACCAAACATGTGCGTTATTGTTCATTGGGTAAATCCCAATACATGATGAAATGCTAATGATTTTAAAACTTCTTTTAAAATATCTTAAAGCATTCACATCCCATTCTGTAAAAATATGTGAGTAGAGTTTTTAAATTATATGGTATGGTTTTGGGTGGTTGTGAGTGGAGGAGAGAGAAAATGTTACTGTTCATTTGTAAATTTGAAGATTCACTGTTCAACCCTTATACATTTTTTAATATTTATAAAAGTGGTTGTGAGTGAAGGAGAGAGAAAAAATAATAATAAAGGTATTGAAAATATTATTTAATTGAAAGGAGAGAGAAAAAGTAGTTGTTTTTAGTGTAAGTATAAGGATAAAAATAAAGAATGGGATGTGAATGCTCTTATATGATGTTTTTTATGAAAAGTACACGGCGTGAAATAAACTTTAAAAAAAAAGAAAAACATTAACAATGTAATTCCTAGAAATATATATATATTTGTAGTGATTTATATTTTATTGTTTCTAAACTTTTAAAAATAATAAAAGTTGAGTTTTATGTTGTTTATTACTTTATTTTCTATTTGGTGCATTTTTTTTAAAAATATAATCTTTTAAAATTATGTTTTACTGAACTCAATTGAGCTTATGTTATATTGTTTCTAAAGATATGAAAATAAACAAAAAATGAATTCAATGTTGTTTATATAATATTTATTTTTTAAATAAAATATATATGAACCTGTTTTAGAACCGGTTTTAAGCCCGAACCGACATGGAGCTAGGTTATCTCCTTTCCAAACCGGATCCAAACCGGGTTTAATGGTGTTGACTTGAAAGCGAACCGAACCGTTTTTTGATCCGGTAATGTGCACCTCTATCCATAACTAACCTAACCTGATCTTGCAAGCGGGTCGGGTTCAAGATCATTGGGCCTACCCGTAGCCCAATCACACATTCACACTGCCTTCACCCGTATTTAACAATACATTCAAACCCACCAAATGTAGTTATATCAGCCCAAATGTGCACATCGGTCTTGTGTGAAGATTAATAAAGATGCTAGTTCACTCGATCTTGCAAATGGTTATCGATATAATCGTTTGTCGTTTCGCCCGATCTTGCAAATGGTACTCTTCTTATATATATAAAATAAAATAACTAAAAGATAAATACATAAAACAAGAGTATATGTTGTACTTTATACGTCCCAAAATTAGTCCATATTTTTTACTTTAACTTGCAAGTTACCAATTTAAAGATTCAAAGAAAAGCCAAGAAAATTGTACATTTTAATTTCTTTTAAATATACATATGATAAGTAATGAGAAAGTTTATGGTAGAAAGTAAACAATTCGTGCGAAGTGTACGACTTGATAACAGCCATTGATCTAATCGATCAACAATTCATATTAAAGATGAAATAATTACGTAAAAAATATATCTGGAGGGGCAAATTTGAAAATAGCCTACAATTGTTAATTTTTTTCAAATTCACCCGTTTTTAAGACGCATAGAACTTTTTATATGATATTTTTTTTTAAAAAATACATCATAAAATCGAGCATTTTATCCTCTTTAATATGAATACAGTATTGTTATATTTTTATTAAAAAGTCAACATTTTTTTAAAAAACGTCTATGTGTTGTGCGTATAACTTGCGTGATTATTAACTGCGTAATGATAAACATAAATTGCGTAATTATGAATATAACTTGCGTAATATTTTTAATGTGTGTAATTTTTCTTTGCATAATAATAAATATAACTTGCGTAATAATATATATAACTTGTGTAATTATGAATATAACTTGCGTAATTATGTACATTTTATGCATAATTCTAGCGCCAACGAAACTACCATTCCGGCAAAAAAACACGTGTCACGCTCTGATGACTTTGTACGCTTCGCACGAAAACTACACTTTGTATAGTAACCGGCCCCTATAAGTAATAATATTATGTTAAATAAAAGATAATTATAAAAAATGTCCTAACTTACTTCAATAAATGCATTGCAAATCTTTTTTTCTTTTAATTTACCCGCTTTATGTCCTTACCTCTACCTATTTTCCGGTTAAATCCCATCATAGAGTAAATTACATATGTTAGTCTTAAAAGGACTTTAAATCTAATTATTTAAACGTAAGAGTAAATTCCGGTTTTGGTCCCTGTGGTTTAACGATTTTAACTATTTTAGTTCATAAAGGAATATTTGATCATATCATGCCCTGTGGTTTTATTTTTGATCATATCTTTAAATAAAAATTTAAAACCGAAAAGGAACAGAATATTTATTATTTCACAGTAACCGGGTTGAACCCCAAGATTCATTATTTTTAAAAAGTTTTTTTTTATTGTTTTGAAATCACACTACTTCAATAATACGTGAGTTTAGAACTTTAGATCACATGTTCTACAAGCTTACCCATATTACCTCCAGCACCCATTAGGTTAGGGAGAGTGTTTTGGATGTATCAAGAAGTTCATGCCTGGGCATATGTGCAAGAATAAACAATTGTTCTCCATTGAAGTGTGAGCAGAAGTTGAGCATTATGAAGCAAGTGATACAAAGAACTACACTAAAAGGTAATGCAAGACCATCAGATTCTTTAAATGAAATTGTAAGAGTTCCCACTTATTCTACTATGAAGATTATAGGATTAAAAGGTATGAAACCATTGCTGATTATAATTGATATTGGTTCAACACATAATTTTCTGGGTTAGGGACTAAGTTCGTATTCGATAGAAAGCTACATGACTTGCTGAATAATAACACTCAAGTGGCACACAAACACAAATGCTTAGTTTACGATCTAGAGGAGCTTCAGTATGTGTCAAAAGTTAGTGTCAAGAATCAAATATTAGCTATTAAGGGGTTAGTAAAAAAGTATGAGGATGTTTTTGAAATGCCATCTACATTACCACCTTCATGCAATTATAATCATAAAATAAAATTCAAAGAATGAACAATTAAACAAGTACAAAATCCCTAACGTTAATATGATGATCGGAAGGATATCAATGAGAGCATGACCTAAGAATTTTTGGATATAGAGATCATACAAAAATACTGGCTCTTTTGCCACACCAGGTTTCTTAGTCAAGGAAAAAAGGTCTTGGAGCATGTGTTTGGACTACAAAAGCATGACCTAAGAATGTTTTGAAAACATTAAAGCGCTAAAGAAGTCTTGCAAGCACTGATAGGAGATACGCTTTGTGCGTTCTCAATAGGAGCTACACTTCGATGTGCTCAACCTGATAGGAGCTACGCTTTGGTGTGCTCAACCTGATAGGAGCTACGCTTCAGTATGCTCAACCTAATAGGAGCTACGCTTCGGTGTGCTCCACCTGATAGGAGCTACGCTTCGGTGTGCTCAACCTGATAGGAGCTACGCTTCGTTGTGCTCAACCTGATAGGAGCTACGCTTCGATGTGCTCAACCTAATAGGAGCTATGCTTCGGTGTGCTCAACCTGATAGGAGCTACACTTCGGTGTACTCACATAGGGGTATACTTTGGGTATACCATGCCGCTAAAGGAGTTTGCTTGGTGCATTCTCGATAGGAGTTAGGGGTATGCTCACATGCTATAGGAGAATGGCATTAGTTGCATTCTCATCCGTTAAAGGAACTAAGCTTCGTGCTAAGTTCAGCGATAAAGTAAACGAATAAAGCTAAAGTATAGATAAAGTAAAGATAAAGTATGGGTAACTTGACGATAAAGTAACGGTTAAAGTAATAGCTAAAGTATGGTTATAGAACGAGTTCTATAATTGATAAAGTAATCTTACTCTAATGTAAGCGAGAAGTTAAGTTTATGAGATGTTAAGGTACGATAAAGAAAGTTAAAGTTTAAACAAGGTTAAAGTATGATAAAGTATAAAGTTTAAACAAGGTTAAAGTATGATAAAGTATACGTGTATGATGAAGTTTCGTTAAAGTAAACCTAGTGCTCACTCAGCATCGCTGACTTTTTGTATGCATATTAGATTGACATGTATGCTATTTATTTTGGAGTGAGCTTGGAACGGATTTAAGAGCTGCCTGGCACACAATCAAGACGGGCATCCTGACATAGATTTTTGAGATTTATATCGATAGTTATCTTTTTTATGTAAATGTTTAAACGATTACAATTTTTGTACGTTCCACTGCGTATATTAATGAAATTTGATGTTTGAGAACTTGCGTTTCTGATGTTTAAATGCAACTGTGAGGTCGTCCGAGAACGGGGCCTTACAAGCTGGTATCAGAGCCATGGTTTGAGAGATTTAGACGCCTTGATGTCTAAACTTGAACTGAGAATGGGATTGTTTAAAGGATGTCAGTGCCGGTAGCTCCGTGCCAGAAAGATTAAGTTAAGGATTATGACCAATAAAACTCTTTAGGGGCTATAGTATTCGTATGAGAAAGAGAACTAATGTAGTTTAGGATAGGGAATGTTTAGGGAATGAAAAGTAAAGTGAGTAATTAATTACAACTGGCCACTGTCATTAGAAACTTACATTACTCGACATGAACTGAACCATTACCTAGAATGATAATATTGGTTTTTCACATCTTATAAAAAGTTATGGTAAGAAGGAAGACTACTCGAGGAGGTGCTCGTGGTAGGGGTAGACCATCAGTCACAAGGAACAAAAGGCAGACGGCTAAAGAGGATTACATTGGAGCTTGTAATTATGGATGCCATTGCTAAAGAGGTCCATAAGATCCTTCATGATATCATGCTTTCGATCATGATAGAAGCCATGAAGGAGGTAACCAAAGAGTGGATGACGGAGGTAAAGAACAAAGCTAGCAAGAAAGACAGTAAGGGCGTTGGGGAAGGCTCGGGAAAGGACGTAAAGGATGTGGGCAATAAAACCGATGGGGAATTAGCTAGAGGGTGTTCATACCTCATCTTCAAAGGATGCAACCCTCCATCACTGGATGGCAAGGGTGGTGCTATTGCCACTTTTCAGTGGGTGTCGGAGATGGAGGCAATGTTCAAGATCAACGAATGTAAGGTTGATCAGGTTGTGAAGTTTACAGCACTCATTCATGGATGAAGCTATTCATTGGTGGAACACTATCAAGCATACTAAAGACCCTCAGGAGTTTAGGAACTTGAGGTGGAACGACCTGAAGGAGTTAGTGATGAGGAAGTTCTGTCCTCCAAACGAGATTGATAGGGTGGAAAGGGAATTATTAGGGTTTAAGGCTGGGAGTATGACTCACAGACAGTACACATCTCACTTCAATGAGATGGCCAGGTTGGTGACTCATCTGGTAAGTACTGAGGAGAGGTGAATGAAGTGTTACATGTAGGGTTTGCCTTCAAAGGTTAGGATGTTTGTGAAGGCAAGCGGGCCGAAGACCTTCGAGTCTTTGGTGGAGCTGAGTGGGATAGTGTATGATGATGTGGTGGCCAATGAGCTCGTTGAGGAGGTGAAAAAGAAGAGTTGGTCGGGGAAGGTGAAGCGAGAGAGGAATGAGAGGTCTACTGCTCAGATCAAAAGGATGAAGATGGAGATGTCTGGTGATTGCTGAAAATGTAGGAGGAAGCATACGGGTGAATGTAGACTCGGTTCGAGCTTGTGTTTTCGATGCGGGAAGACTGGGCATTTTTCCAAGAATTGCCCTAATCTGGGTAAGTGTTACAACTGTGACAAGTTAGGGCACTACAACCGAGAGTGCACAGAGACGAGAGCAGGTGACTCGTCTAAAGGGAAGGAAGTTGAGAAGGAGAAGAAGGCGGGTGACAAGCCAAGGGTCAAGGCTAGGTCTTTCACGATGATGAAAGAGGAAGCCAGGGCGGAACCTGATGTTGTGTCAGGTATGTTTCTGGTTAATGACATACTTGCTTCTGTTCTTTTTGATTCCAGTGCAAGTAGGAGTTTCGTATCTAGTACTTTTATGATAAGATGAATGCTAAGGCTAAGGAGATAGATCATGTGTCCGAAATAGAAACTATGATTGGAAAGACTATTAAGATAACCGAGCCCTTAGAGGATTGTAGCATAGAATTAGAAGGTCATAGATTCCCCGCTTGGCTGTTTGTTATGACCCTAGGAGGATTTGATGTTGTATTGGGTATGGATTAGTTAGCCGCTTATGAGGTTAATATCGTTTGTCGGAGGAAGATGGTTCGAGTGAAAATGCCTGATGGTAACATGGTCACAATTTACGGTGATAGAGTCTGCGAAGTTCCAAAGGTGATATCCATGATAAAGGCAGAGAGGTTTATGAGATGGGGATGTGGAGTGTTCTTGGCATACATTAAAGATGCTAAAGCTGAAACTGGACAGTTGACAGATATGCCTGTGGTGTGTGCTTTCCCGGATGTGTTCTCTGAGGACTTGATAGAGGTACCGCTCGATCGGAAGTCAGATTGATTTAGTGCCAGGAACTCAGCCCATTGCAAAAGCGCCATATCGTTTGGATCCATCAAAGCTAAATGAATTATACATCCAACTATAAGACCTTCTTGATAAAGGATTCATTAGACCAAGCGTGCTTGGGGTGCTCTGGTATTGTTGTAAAGAAAAAGGATGGTAGTATGTGAATGTGCATTGACAACAGAAAGCTGAATAAGCTCACGGTGAAGAATAGGTAACCATTACCTCGGATTGACGATTTGTTTGACCAGTTGCAAAGTGCAAGTTGGTTCTCGAGAATTGATCTTTGGTCGGGTTATCATCAGTTGAAGGTTAAGGAGCAGGATATCCCGAAGACTGCGTTTCGGACGTGATATGGGCATTATGAGTTTCTCGTGATGTCGTTTGGTCTAACCAATGCTCCTGCAGTATTCATGAACTTGATGAATAGGGTTTGTCGACTGATGCTCGACAGATTAGTTATAGTGTTCATAGACGATATCCTAATCTATTCAAAGAATAAGGGGGACCACGCCTATCACATCCGTAAGGTGTTGGAAACTCTAAGGTGGGAGAAGTTGTATGCGAAATTCTCCAAATGCGCGTTCTGGTTACGTGAAATGTAGTTTCTTGGTCATGTGATCAACCTAGAAGGGATCACGGTCGATCCTGCTAAAGTTGAAGCGATGACGAAATGGAATTCGCCAAAGACGCCAACTGAAATCCAAAGTTTCCTCGGATGGCGGGTTAGTACCGGAGGTTCATTCAGGACTTTTCCAAGATTGCCTCACCGCTAGCCAAGTTGACGAAGAAGGACGTGAAGTTTGAATGGGGTGACAGCCAGGAGAATGCGTTCATGGAGTTGAAGAAAAGATTCACACAAGCTCCGGTGTTAACACTGCTGGAAGGGAACGAAGACTTGGTTGTCTATTCCGATGCTTCTTATCAAGGGTTAGGGTGTGTATTAATGCAATGAGGAAAAGTAATAGCGTACGCATTCTGACAGTTAAAGATTCACGAAGTGAACTACCCTACCCATGATTTGGAGCTGGCTGCTGTGGTGTTCGCGTTAAAGATCTGGAGACACTATTTGTATGGTGTTAAGTGTATGATTTTAAAGACCACAAAAGCTTAAAGTATTTCTTTGAGCAGAAGGATCTCAATATGAGACATAGGCGATGGTTGGAGCTCATCAAGGATTATTATTGCGAGATCCATTACAATTCGGTTAAGGCCAACATAGTGGCCGATGCCTTTAGTCGAAAGGAGAGACCCAAGCCGATTTAGGTGAAGGCTTATCAGTTGGTCATGACCGCTGACGTGACGAAGAGGGTTAAAGAGTTCCAGGAAGAAGCTATGAAAGAAGATCGGATTAATTCTGAGCTGATGAAGGGCGTAGTCGCAGAGTTGGGTGAGAACACTCTCGGTGTTCAAACTCAATCTGGACGGATATGCATTCCTTGTTATGGACATTTACGTGGGAAGATCATGGATAAGGCTCATAAGACTCGATACTCTATCCATCCCAATGCCACGAAGATGTATCAAGACATGAAGAAAGATACGGGTGGGCGGTAATGAAGCGCGACGTAGCCGAGTATGTGAGTAAGTGCCTTACTTGCTTACAAGTAAAGGCGGAGCACTAAAAGCCATATGGGAAAATCCAATCCTTGGAGATTCCGGAATGGAAGTGGGAGCATATCACTATGGATTTCATAATAAAGCTACCTCGTACAGTTAAAGGTTATGATGCCATATGGGATATAGTAGACAGGTTGACGAAGAGTGCACATTTCTACCTATCCGAGAGACGTATAACTCAGAACGGCTAGCTAAATTGTTCATTGACGAGATAGTTACCCGTCATGTGTGCTGGTGTCAATTGTTTTTGAAAGAGACACGCAGTTTATATCAAAATTTTAGAAGAAGTTTAATGATGCTATGGGAACGAAGCTACACATCAGTACAACATACCACCCGCAGACGGATGGCCAATCCAAACGGACCATCTAGACATTGGAGGACATGCTTCAAGCATGCATTATAGACTTTGGTGGAAGTTAGGATAGTCACTACCATTGGTAGAATTCTCCTACAATAACAACTATCATGCTAGTATCAGTATGCCTCCGTATGAGATGCTCTATGGTCGGAGGTGTAGGACCCCGGTGTGTTGGGGGGAGATCGGACAGAAAGAGTTGGGGAGTATTGAGATCGTAGAGACGACCAATGAGAAGCTCGGCAGGATTAAAGCCTACATGAAAGCTGCTAAAGATAGGCAGAAGTCCTATGCTGACAAACGTCATAGACCAATTGAGGTTAATGTCGGTGACAAGGTGCTGCTAAAGGTTTCACATTGGAAGGGAATCATACGATTCAGAAAAAGAGGGAAGTTAAGCCCTCGCTATATTAGGCCTTTTAAGATAGTAGCCCGTATGGGGGAAGTAGCATATAGGCTGGAACTACCAGATGAGTTGAGTGGGATTTATCCTACCTTTCACGTGTCACATCTACGTAAGTGTCCAGCAGACAAAGACGCTCACGTTCCATTGGAGGATGTGGAGATTGACAATAGGTTGAACTAGGTAGAACAACCCGTGGCAATATTAGATAGGAAGGAAAAACGATTAAGGAATAAAGTAGTTGCACTCGTTTGAGTACAGTGGAAGCACGGAAAGGGGTCGGAGTCCACTTGGGAATCCAAATATGAGATGAGACAACATTATACTCAGTTGTTTGATGAATAGAGGGTTTCAGGAACGAAACCTAAATAAGGAAGTGGACTTGTAACACCCGGAAATTTTGAGAAAAAGGAAAGCAAAAAGTTCTCGCACGAGAAAAGAGTTGTCGCACGAATTGTCACATCCTGGCGGAAGCGTGAAATGCTTGGATGTGACCTTTTGGCTCAAAACGCATTGATTATAAATAAACAATCATTACAGTTATAGAAACATAATAACATATTATAACATATATTAGTAAGTCCTTAGGTTACATAAAGATTACAAAATTTGTCTAATTAAAAACTAATACATGTAACCTAATTACAAAATCTTTAACTTCTTCAAATTTCTTTAGTAGAAGTGGATATGCGCATCCACTGTCATGCTAAGATGAACACATTTACTGTTATCTTAGGGAAACAGCTGGGGACTCTTTATCAAATGTCACACCCCAACCTTGACGGCGGAAACGTCGAGGTGTGAGGGTTAAGATCGTTCACAGCCACATAATGCTATTAATAACCCAAATATATATTAATCATAAGTGCCAATTGTACCATTACAAACATAAGTATCAAAAAGTAAATAACATAACACAAGATGTAACAATCCAATTTATTTCGTTTATTTAGCTAGGTCCATTCCTAGATGTGAAAGCACTTCAAGATATCAATCAAACTTGAGCATTTCCTGAAACATGTTAAAAATAAAAGGTCAACAATAATGTTGGTGAGATTTCCATAGTTTTTAATACATAAGTATATGAAAGATGGCAATTCATGTTGTAAATTAGAGAACAAAGTAACTAGGGATGTAAGACAGAATGCACAATCAAACCTTGATAAAGTTTTACAAGTGTCAAACGTTTATAAGTATATACGATTAGCTAAGTGTACTTGGATCAACCAAGTAGGCTTGTCAGGCCCATAGATCTATGACGTCGCAGGCTAGCAATAGTTAATGATTGTACATATATTCGACATTACATGGTAGCTACAAGGTTCAACTAACCACAACACACAAGTAAATTGACATAAGTTTACAAGAATTAAACGTTTACAAGTGCAATGATTATAATGTAACATGTTTCACCCCAAAGTGTGAAAATATGAAAAAAAGGTATAGAAATACTCACTTGATCAAATAAGTATATATTGGATGATTAATAAGAAATAATCTTAAGCGTCGTTTCGACGTAGTCCTTCACAATGAACCTAAAATATATATTTTTATAAGATTTAAGTTTTTATTGTAATGATTTTCACGAATCAACGAGGACTAGGGTTCTAAGTGGATTTTGGGACTTGTCAAATAATTACCTTTAACAATTGAAAATCATTCATGGTTTCTTGAAAAATATATTTTTATGTTATATATCATGATGTGAAAAGAATATTATAATAACTTGGAAAATATATAGAATAAAGTTTTATAACTAAAAAAATAAATACAATTTAAACAATATTATTTGAAACGAATGTTTGGACCAATAATAATTTATTAATCCTTATTTATAACCCATTTTACAAGAAATTATTCAAGAACAATCTTTGTAAAAATGTTTTATTAACCATATTTTATGTAAACTTTAGAAAAAAATTACAGAAAATATTTGGCGACTTTTAAAAATATTGAAGTTTGTAGAAATAATTTTTATATATTTTACATTTTTTCTATAATTTTTTAAAACTGAAAAACCTTTAAAAATATATATGATGGTGTCCGGGTTCGAACCCGGGACCTCACAGTTGTGTTGTAAGGGTCTAACCAGTGAACCAAGGCCTACAGCCGCGGTATCACTTGGTTCCAAATGGTTTTAAATCTTCTTAACCCAATGCCCCCAAATCACATATGAACCCTAATTCAATGTGGGTCAAATTGACCCTCGATTTGATGTTGTCAATGGTTATGATCTTAGGGCTTTTGTTCCTCACGCTCAATCGAACAAGAAGATCCCTTCAATTACCTGATTTGAAGTTCAAAACGTCAAGAACAATCGAAGAGCAGGTCGCGGCTGCCCCGAGGTCCAATCGATGTGCAAATGCGGATAGTAATCCAATCCGTTTTACAGGAAGCTTCTAATGGATCCAATGATGAAAAACCCTCTATCAATTGCAAGTTAGAAGGATCGGATTGAGGTTTTTGAATGAGTTGCAGGTCGTGAACAAGGTGGTGGTGGGAAGAGGTGCTAATGTTGATTCGGATGAAATTGGGAGTTGCAATGATTTAGAACAGATAAATGTTCGATTAGGTCGAATTAATTTTGATTATTATTGGATTTTAAGGCTCGAATGGCCATGAATTTAATAGGTTTCGGTTATGCAATTGATTAGTTTAGAACCCTATGTTTAAACGCGTTTAAAGAGGGCATTCAAGTTCGAGTTGTACTCACGAATCGTTGGGGTTCATTTTCAGTATTTTAATAGGTTTTTATGGTGGTTTTGGTGTCGCCGGACTTCGGCCGGCGGTTGGCCGGTTCTCTGGCCGGAAAAACGCGGAACGGAAAGGGGGGGTTGGGCTTCAAAATTTACACCAATGGTCCTTGTGGTTTACATTTTGTTATTTCATGTTAATAACTTTCTTTTGAAGTTTCAAAATTGGCATTTTAACCCCCTAGACTTCTTTTAAACCTTTTTAAGTTTAATAAATTTTACAAATTATTATTATTAATTTTGTAAATATTGTTATTACTAGTATGATTATTATTGTTATGCTCATTTTAATAGTTAAAATATTAACTTTCAAATTAAATATCAAAGGGAAACAAACATGAATAACCCTCATAGTTACATTAATGACAACAATGGCCCTTACAAGATAATAACAAAGCTAACTTTAATTAACTAAAATTACAAGATGTTACAGTCTCCACAACTTAAAATAATTTCGTCCCGAAATTAAGAATAAACTAAGCGAACAAATGCGGGTATTTTGCCTTCATGTGGTCCTCACGCTCCCAAGTGAACTCAGCTCCACACTTATTCTCCTAACGAACCTTGATAATTAGAGTAGTTGTGGTTCTAGTCTTCTTCATAATGCGATCCATAATTTCAACAGGTTTCGTAACAAAGTGCAATGACTCGTCGATCTGAATGTCTTCTAGTGGAACATGCAGACTCTCGTCAGCCAAATACTTTCTCTAATTGGAGACATGGAACATAGGATCAACTCCACTGAGGTCGGAAGGTAGTTCTAGTCTATATCCCACTTTCCCAATCCTTTTCAGGATTTTGAAAGGTCCTACAAACCTTGGAGCCAGTTTGCCCTTCTTTCCAAAGCGAACAACACCTTTCCACGGTGAAACCTTAAGGAGAACCATGTCACCAACTTGAAACTCCAACAGCTTGCGACGCTTATCGGCATAACTCTTTTGTCGACTTCTTGCCACTTCAAGGTTTTTGCGGATTGTGGAGACTTTGTCGGTCGTTTCTTGTATAAGTTCAGGACCAGTGATGAAGTTCTCACCAATGTCGGTCCAGCAAATCGGTGAAGGACATTTGCGACCATAAAGTGCTTTGAATGGTGCCATCTTGATACTCGAGTGATAACTATTATTATATGAAAATTCCACAAGCAGTAAATGCGTATCCCAATCACCACCAAAGTCAAGGACACATAGTCGTAACAAATCCTTGAGGTTTGGATTTTTCGTTCGGTTTGACCATCAGTTTGAGGATGGTAAGCCGTACTTAAATCCAATTGAGTACCCAAGAGTTCTTGCATAGATGACCAAAAGTAAGAAGTGAAACGAGCGTCTCGGTCGGATATGATGAGCAACGGCACGCCATGACGGCTCACAATTTCATCAATGTAGATACGGGCCAGTCTCGAAACTTTGTAAGTGTCTCGTATTGGTATGAAGCGTGCCGTTTTGGTCAAACGGTCAACAGTCACCCATATGCTATCATGGCCATGAGGAGTACGAGGTAACTTGGTTATGAAATCCATAGATATATGTTCCTATTTCCACATAGGGATTTCGGGTTGTTCAAGTAAACCACTTGGTCGTTGATGCTCGGCTTTGACTCTTACACACGTGAGACACTTGGAAACATAAGACGTGATATTTCTTCATTCCAGGCCACCAATATTGACTACGCAGGTCCATGTACATCTTATCGGAGCCAGGATGAATAGAATATCGGGTTTGATGAGCTTCGTTCATAATGAAGTGACGAAGATTATTACGATTAGGGATCCAAAGTCGATTCAAGAAGTACCACAAGCCGTTCGGTTTTGTCTCCAGTTGTGACCGAATGTTAGACGTCAAATCTTCATCTTTTCCTTCATTGGTTAGTGCTGCTTGGTGAGCCTCGCGAATGCATAACTCGAGATCACTATCAATCCTTATATTTTGAAGCATGATAGTAGCCTCGTTAATATCCACACGAATCTCGGTATCAAATTCCCTTAACGTGTCAAACCATTGCCTTCGATCTCGGATTTCTTGATGTGAGACCAACTTGTTATGGACCTTGCGACTTAGCGCGTCGGCTACAACATTCGCTTTTCCAGGATCGTAGCGAATGTCACAGTCGTAGTCGCTGATCAACTCGATCAACGTCTTTGTCTCATGTTGAGATCCTTTTGATTGAACACGTGTTGAAGACTCATATGATCGGTGTAGACTATGCATTGCGTCCCATAAAGATAGTGTCGCCAGATCTTCAAAGCGAAAACCACGGCACCAAGTTCAAGATCATGAGTTGTGTAGTTCACTTCATGAACCTTCAATTGCCTCGACGCATATGCTATGACTTTGCCTCGTTGCATGAGAACACAACCAAGACCTTGATTTGAAGCATCGTAATACACGGTAAAGTCATCGTTTCCATCGGGAAGTGTGAGAATACGAGCGTTACACAACTTGCGTTTTAATGTCTCGAGAGCCTCTTCTTGCTCGGGTCCCCATTCGAAGAGTCGATTCTTTTGGGTTAGCTCCGTTAATGGTTTAGCAATCTTCGAGAAATTTGCTATGAACCTACAGTAATATCCCGCTAAGCCCAGAAAAGAACGAACTTCGGTTGGGGTTGTGAGAACACACCAATTCTTCACGACTTCAATTTTAGCAGGATCAACGTGAATTCCTTGGCTATTCACCACATGCACTAAGAATTGAACCTCTTCTAACCAGAATTCACACTTGGAAAACTTGGCGTATAATTGCTCCTTCTTCAAAAGTCCAGGAACTTGTCGCAAGTGCGTCTCGTGATCGATTTTCATCTTGGAATAAATAAGAATGTCATCAATGAACACGATCACAAACTTATCCAAATACGGTTTACATACTCGATTCATGAGGTCCATGAACACGGCAGGTGCATTGGTCAAGCCAAAAGGCATAACCATGAACTCGTAGTGTCCATATCGAGTACGAAAAGCGGTCTTTGGAGTGTCATCATCGTGAACACGTAGTTGATGATATCCAGAACGTAGATCAATCTTCTAGAATTGGGTTGCTCCTTGAAGTTGATCGAAGAGATCATCAATTCGAGGAAGAGGATATCGGTTTTTAATGGTAAGCTTGTTGAGTTTTCGGTAATTGATGCACATACGAAATGAACCATCCTTCTTTTTCATAAACAGTACAGGTGCACCCCACGGTGATGAACTAGGGCGAATGAAACCCTTATCGGTCAACTCTTGCAGTTGACTAGCTAGTTCTTGCATTTCAGACGGTGCAAGATGATAAGGTGATTTAACCACAGGGTTTGCACCAGTGATTAAGTCAATCTTGAACTCAACTTCTCGCACGGGAGGTAGCCCCTTAAGATCCTCGAGAAAAACCTCAGGAAAATACCGCACGACAGGAATGTCTTTCAATTCCTTACCCTTGGCTTTCATATTAGCTACATATGCCATGAAAGCCATGTAGTTTTTACTTAAGCACTTACGGGCCTTGATGCAAGACATGAGTTTGAGTCCTTGGGATGATTTCTCCCCAAAGACCTTCAAAGTATCACCCGTCGATAAAGGAATTCGAATGCATTCACGAAGCGTAGAATTTCCGCACGATGTTTGGGTAACCAATTCATGCCAATAATAACATCAAAGCTTCCCAATTGCATAAGAATAAGGTCGATGAAGAACTCATGTTCGTTAAGGCTTAAGGTGCAATCACGTATTACGATGTCAACGACAATAGATTTTCCATCGGCGACCTCGACCGTGAAGGATCTTTCCAGATTAACACGCGGTTTAGAAAGTATAGGCTCGAATTCCAACGACACGAAACTCTTATCCACACCCGAATCAAACAATACAGATGCATAATGACTATTTACAAGATACATAACTGTTTGGTAATAACCTATTATTGGTATGATGAACACAAAGATAGGAATATTTATAAGACAATAAATGATTTAAAAAGAGTTCAACAACGTACCATTCACCACATCGTTGTTGGCTTGAGCTTGATGGACATTGATGCTGAAAGCCCTTCCACGAGCCGGTGGCACAGTTCCCGCATTGCGAGGACATTGCGGACAAATATGACCAGCCTCGCCACAGTTATAGCAGGTTCGGTTGATAAACATTGCAGTGTTGTTTGGCGCACGAAGACAAGTAGCCACCAAGTGCCCATACTTTCCACACAACGAGCAGACTCGGCACGGAGTGTTGCTCGCGGCACGTGTTACACATAGGATATGGACCAATATAAGCTCTAGCCATGGGAGCTTGATTTGCAACCACCATTTGTTTTTTAGGTGCATTTGGGGCGGTCATAGAGTAGTTGCGTGTTGGTGTGAACTTACGCTTCTTGTTTTAGGAAGATGACTCGGCCCGTACATCCTTTGTTGCTCAGGTGTCACCTTCGCAGTAGACTTGGAACCCTTTGCCGACATAGTGCTAGCTCTAATATGATTCTCGGTGAGCTGCGCGGTGATAGTAATTGCCTCCTCTAAAGTTATGGGCCTACTACCCACCATGGCATCTTGAATTTGAGGTGGCACCCCCTTGATGAATTTCTCAATGTTATGGGGTACGGTGTCCACCATGTGTGGTAGAAGCATACTCAATTCATGATGTTGGGTGGAATAAGCCAAGTGATTCCCACCATCTTGTTTGAGGTTCCAGAACTCCTCTAAGTTTTGCAGCCCGCTCATTGGGCAAAACTTTTGGATCATGATATCCTTAAATTCTTCCCAGGGCAACGCCAATGCAACCTCAGTCCCCCGGTTTCTCTTCTCACTATTCCACCATATTAGTGCCCGTTGTTAAAGGACACTTGCAGCATAGCAAACCTTGAACTCATTGGGGCACTCACTAATGATGAAGGTGTTCTCCATACTTTCAAACCACTCGAGGAGTCCAGTGGCTCCTTCTTTTCCACTAAAACTAGTGGGTTTACACGAGTTGAAGTGTTTGAAAGTGCAGGTGTGAGTGTTCCCTTGTTGATTGTTGCTATTCTCTCCATGAGCACCGCTAATGTTCCCATTAGTGTTGTTGTTGCTATTATCCATTAGGGTGCTATTAAGTTCAACAACCATGGTTGGGAGCACAACAGCCATTTGTCGGGCGATCATTGCTGCAAGCTTGCGGTTGGAACTTCCACGCTTTCCATGATCGCGAGACATGCTAGATACAAAATGAGTTAGTTACGGGAATGAAGATAACAAAGGATAGTAGTTAAAACAAGAATAAGCTAAGAGTTGTAAGACATGCGGAATGGTTCCATTTGGTAACGCATTACCATTTGGAAACGTTGACACGTCAACGTAAATTGACTCATTTGCCTTAGAAACTTGTGTATATCGACCATAGTTTATCACTCATCCCAGAAATTCCCAGGTAAGCATAACTAGTCCCGTAGGATTTATGCGAAATGCTTACCTTAGCCCGGAGGCCTTTTGCCAGGAAATCCAGAATACAGGTGTCTATGTGTCACACAATATTTCTTAGGTTCATGAAATCAAAACCTAGATGAGATTTATATAGATTAGACATAACGTCTAAAGATCCAAGTCATAAGCATAAGTATACGATTCCACGTGTCGTCGAGAATAAGATTAAGAGGATTCATGTTCGGGGAGAATCAAAGAGTCAAAGATAAGTTTAGGGAGACAAGTAATAATGTTTAGGCAATCCTATGCTAAGGCATCAAATTGCACATAAGAAGACATAGCATTATGTCGCATGCAAACCATATAATTTACAAGATAGAAATATGATTCTATAAGGTTCATGCATATACTATAGTCTAGGTCACCATTTCTAATAACCTAAATGCCTATAGTTATGGGCTCTGATACCAATCTGTCACACCCCAACCTTGACGGCGGAAACGTCAAGGTGTGAGGGTTAAGATCGTTCACAGCCACATAACGCTATTAATAACCCAAATATATATTAATCATAAGTGCCAATTGTACCATTACAAACATAAGTCTCAAAAAGTAAATAACATAACACAAGATGTAACAATCCAATTTATTTTGTTTATTTAGCTAGGTCCATTCCTAGATGTGAAAGCACTTCAAGATATCAATCAAACTTGAGCATTTCCTGAAACATGTTAAAAAGAAAATGTCAACAATAATATTGGTGAGATTTCCATAGTTTTTAATACATAAGTATATAAAGGATGGCAATTCATGTTGTAAATTAGAGAACAAAGTAACTAGGGATGTAAGACAGAACGCATAATCAAACCTTGACAAAGTTTTACAAGTCTCAAACATTTATAAGTATATATGATTAGCTAAGTGTACTTGGATCAACCAAGCAGGCTTGTCAGGCCCATAGATCTATGACGTCGCCAGGCTACCAATAGTTAATAATTGTACATATATTCGACATTACATGATAGCTACAAGGTTCAATTAACCACAACACACAAGTAAATTTCCATAAGTTTACAAGAATCAAACGTTTACAAGTGCAATGATTATAACGTATCATGTTTCACCCCAAAGTGTGATAATATGAAAAAGGGATATAGAAATACTCACTTGATCAAATAAGTATATATTGGATGATTAATAAGAAATAATCTTAAACGTCGTTCGACGTAGTCCTTAACAATGCACCTAAAATATATATTTTTACAAGATTTAAGTTTTTATTGTAATGATTTTAACGAATCAACGAGGACAAGGGTTCTAAGTGGATTTTGCGGCTTGTCAAATAATTACCTTTAATAATTGAAAATCATTCATGGTTTCTTGAAAAATATATTCTTATGTTATATATCATGATGTGAAAAGAACATTTATAATAACTTGGAAAATATATAGAATAAAGTTTTATAACTAAAAGAAATAAATACAATTTAAACAATATTATTTGAAACGAACGTTTGGACCAATAATAATTTATTAATCCTTATTTTTAACCCATTTTACAAGAAATTATTCAAGAACAATCTTTGTAAAATAGTTTTATTAACCAATATTTTTATGTAAACTTTAGAAAAAAATTACAGAAAATATTTGGCGACTTTTAAAAATATTTGAAGTTTGTAGAAATAATTTTTATATATTTTACAATTTTTCTATAATTTTTTAAGACTGAAAAACCTTTAAAAATATACATGAGGGTGCCCGGGTTCGAACCCGGGACCTCACAGTTGTGTTGTAAGGGTCTAACCAGTGAACCAAGGCCTACAGCCGCGGTATCACTGGTTCCAAATGGTTTTAAATCTTCTTAACCCAATGCCCCCAAATCACATATGAACCCTAATTCAATTTAGGTCAAATTGACCCTCGATTTGATCTTGTTAATGGTTATGATCTTAGGGCTTTTGTTCCTCACGCTCAATCGAACAAGAAGATCCCTTCAATTACCTGATTTGAAGTTCAAAACGTCAAGAACAATCCAAGAACAGGTCACGGCTGCCCCGAGATCCAATCGATGTGCAAATGTGGATAGTAATCCAATCCGTTTTACAGGAAGCTTCTAATTGATCCAATGATGAAAAAGCCTCTATCAATTGCAAGTTAGAAGGATCGGATTGAGGTTTTCGAATGAGTTGCAGGTCGTGAACAAGGTGGTGGTAGGAAGAGGTGCTAATGTTTGATTCGGATGAAATTGGGAGTTGTAATGATTTAGAAACAGATAAATGTTCGATTAGGTCAAATTAATTTGATTATTATTGGATTTTAATGCTCGAACGGCCATGAATTTAATAGGTTTCGGTTATGCAATTGATTAGTTTAGAAACCTATGTTTAAACGCGTTTTAAAGAGGGCATTCAAGTTCGAGTTGTACTCACGAATCGTTTGGGTCATTTTCGGGTATTTTAATGGGTTTTTGTGGCAGTTTTGGTGTCGCCGGACTTCGGCCGGCGGTTGTCCGGTCCTCTGGCCGGAAAAACGCGGAATGGAAAGGGGGGGTTTGTGTTTCAAAATTTACACCAATGGTCCTTGTGGTTTACATTTTGTTATTTCATGTTAATAACTTTCTTTTGAAGTTTCAAAATTGGCATTATAACCCCCTAGACTTCTTTTAAACCTTTTTAAGTTTAATAAATTTTACAAATTATTATTATTAATTTTGTTAATATTGTTATTACTAGTATGATTATTATTGTTATGCTCATTTTAATAGTTAAAATATTAACTTTCAAATTAAATATCAAAGGGAAACAAACATGAATAACCCTCATAGTTACATTAATGACAACAATGGCCCTTACAAGATTATAACAAAGCTAACTTCTAATTAACCAAAATTACAAGATGTTACATAAAAGCCTCTAGAAAGCTATACAGGCAACAACGAGCGCGGTTTGACCTGGACCTTTCATTACTTCTTTCACGTCGAGAGAACCGAGTCCGCATCAGTCGAAGTGGTGGAAGGCCCCCTGAGTCAAAGGGAGAGCTTCTGCGCCTCTCTCCTAGAGATATGATTTTACAAAAGATTAAACGAAAGCGGATGCTAATGCAACCACATGTCTTCCTTATTATTTCACCCTATCCGTGTACCGTCAAACGAAAACATAATACAGTTAATTATTCTGGATGCCTGGAAAAGCATAATTAAACATTTTCAAACTATTTGTTGTAGATTTTGTGGACCCAACAATTTTACTGGCATTTTGGATCTCAGGCTTTTCTGGCCGGGATCTATAAGTGGAATGGAAGTCATAAAAAAGATAACTTGATCTATCAACCAAAATTTGGTGAGAAACTTAGATTTAATACCATACAAGACATATCGATGTGCGACATCCGTCACCACAAGTTCCGTCATTTAACGTGAATTCCGTTAACTATTCTTAGAACATTCATTCCTCACCCTTATAAACCATTCGTGTGGATATCATACTTGATTTATTCTCTTTTTAGTGGTGTATCATTATTTGTATCCATATCACTTAAAACGCTTATGAATAGCACCGACAACATCACTAACTAAATTATGTTATATAATATAAACATCATTAATAACATCATTTTCAAGATACGAACAACATTAAATACTTCCCTATAATTAATAAAATGTGCGTATTTACATCGTTTTCAACCGAAACAAGTTTGCGAACTCGGGGCTAAGTGCAGGGACTAAATGTGACAAATTGCCAAACTAGGGCTGGGTATAAATACCCACATACCAGCCCTAGTCATCATAATTTCTTCTTCTTCCTTATCTTCTTCTCCACATTTCTTCCACCTCCTTGCACCTAGAACCGCCCCGTTTTCTTCGTGATTTCACCGTTTAGACTACTACTACAGCGTAGACAACACGTTTCAAGCAGGTAGACGACCTTGGTCATCCTTTTTGCTCGTTTTACTTCTGCGAATTCTAGGGTTTGGGTGCTCGGGTTCAACCCGAGCATAAGAGGTCGTGGGGGTGCGTGTGTTGCCTTTCTGAGTGTGCATCTTGCTTAGATATGTTAGATATGTGTTTCTGGAGGTCCTTGATGTGTGAAACCCGTGCACGGAGCAGCGAAGGCTGCTCAGCACTCTGCAGTCGTGAACCTACTGTTCAGACGACTGGGTCTGTCATGCGACTGAGTCGTGTGACTGGGTGAGTCGTGCGACTAAGTCCATGCGATTGGGTCTGTCGTGCGACTGAGAGTGAGTCGTACGACTGAGCCCATACGATTGTGTGTGTCGTGTGATTGAGTCAATGTGGATAATGTGTGCGACTGTGCGTGTATCGCACGACTGAAGGTCCAGTCGTACGTATGGAAGTCCAGTCGTACGAATGAAGCTAATTCGTACGAATGAAGGCTGAATCGTGCGAATGGAAGTTGAGACGTGCGATTGAGTGTTGTGTGGTACAACTGAATGCTTAGTCGCACGAATGGGGTTCAATCGTGCGAATGAAGCAGATTCGCACGATTAAGAGATGATTCGTGCGAATGGAGTGTCCATCGTGCGTCTGGTCATGTCGTGCAATTGGAGTCATTGTGTGTGGATTCTTCCTGTGTGTGGTGTGTGTGTCGTGTGATGTTAAGGTGACATCGACACGGTTGCCATTGCAATGACGATCTTTAAGATTAACACTATCAAACTTATTAATGTTATATCAAATCAAATCAACTTAACATTTTACAATTAGCAACAAACGATTCATAACACAAGTGCTTACCAAGTATTTCTCTGACAACAATAACACTTTTACACAAATATCATCGACAATGGCAACGTTCTAGTACTTGGATCTACATAAGATCTATTGCGCGTGTTTGTGTGCAAGTGTTACCCACGACAGAACCGATACGACCCGACCCAACTAAACAATATTGTTGACATCAGACGCATTATTAATGCTTAACATAACTGTCAATAGGTGATTGACCGTTCATACATACATACAAGTTTGGGAAGTTACATCATACATACTTACCACTTAACAAGTGAGTTTCGTGGCCCCTTTTACGCTTATACAATGTTTCAATCTTTTACAAACATGGGGGAAAAGTATGCTCACCTGTTTTCAATGCTATATAACATACATACAATTTTCATACTTGGAATCAACGTGATAGTTTTGTGAGTATATATCTGATGCATACATGATGTTACTATGTGGTTCTTCTTACAACCATTTAATTCCGGTGTTGGAACCGACGGATAGGTATTAGTAGTACTACTGGGTTGACACCCCCACCCTTGACAGATGGTTACTCGTGAGTACCATCACACTGCCAGGAACGGGCCTTGGGTGAATATATTCCGACAAGTTGTTGTGTGTACGTCATTAGGTTTGGTTGTATAAAACTCATGGTATGTGATTTTGCTTGCTTATAACTGTATGCACGGTATTCCACTACAAACACTATACATCATCAATTACATGTTTACAATTTAAACCTGCGAAGCTCACCAACATTATTGTTGACAATTTTGAGCATATCTTTTCAGGTAAATGAGAACTGAAGATCTAGGAGTGCTGCCTTAGTGGAGATCCTAGGATGCATTTTTGAGACTGAACATACATGATAAACAATAATTTTGTACATTGTTGCAGTCCATTAAACAATTAACATTCTTTGGATACTTGTTCCCGGGTTGTGGGAATTTCATACAAGAATACAATTTTGTGATTATGTGAATCGTTTATGTGAATCAATTACAAGTTTCTGTTTATGCTTATGGCTATGCTGTCGTGGATATTGACTAAACACGACACAAGTCTCCATTTGTGCCGGGTGTCGTCATGACATGCTATGTCATCAATTACATATATATTGCATCTCTATTGTTAACCATGTGTTATGACGATCCCGTCTGCTCGCATCCTGTGTTTCCGCTCTCAGTGGGGGTGTGACAGACTGGTATCAGAGCCATTGGTTATAGAGAATTAGGCAATTCACTTGACCTAGACTATAACCTAGGAACCTTCATGTAGAATGCATGCTAGGACTGGCTTGCATTTGATATTACATGTATGTTCCTCTATACTTGTTTCTTATCTCCATACGTGTTCTATACATATATGTTTTGCTATCTGATCATCCTGAGGAAGACACCATTACTCTTAGTCTTTCTACACGGGATGCCTTTATACTAGAATCTTACGTTCGTATGCGCACTACATTATATCATTAGGTCGGAATACCCAAACTGAAGGGAAACTTCACAGATCACGCTAGCGTCGATCTCAAATACTAAATCCGACCCTAAGATAGTATGCCTGAGATCCTGAAAGTATGAAGGATAGACAACTATCATTAGACTAATTGTTCTTATGTGCTTGGAGTTTATTTGCTATCATGTACTACTATTGGAATACTAATGGCTTATGGGCATGAGGACATTACATGAATCGTGCTTGATGAATGTTGTCAATACTATGATGTTAACTTGGGGTAGGTGAAGCTAAGGGTGACCATGCAAGGCAAATTACCATTACGGGTGCACACGTAATTGCAATTTGCAGTGCATGTGAAGTCTGGCTAATCTTACCATGGGATAACGATCATGAGTATTACAAGTCTTCTATTCTATACCCTAGGGTGCTAGGATCATAATTCTAGTAAGACCTTGTTAAGGGTAACAAAACATTACCAACACCTACTATTACTTAAGTCTGTCCTACTTAGAGCCTTCATGGTATTTCCAATCATGACATTGATTTTATTCTCCACGAAACATTCCTCCACTTAGCATTTCAGTAGCTAAGGAACTGATTGAATGCTTAGAATGAAAGTGGACTTCAAGAAATGTAGAGGAGTGATGATACTCTCTACACATACATTATATTATTCATTGGGATGATGCTAAGGAAAATCGGATGTCAAGTAACCTGTTTAGGCATCATTCTAGGTATATCGTGGATGTGGTGGGAACGCTGCAGGGAACCCTATATATAAGCATCACCGGTATACTAAGAATGTGCTTAAACCGAGCTACGTGATGGTCCTGATTGACTGAAGCATGGATTGTTGGAACTTGATGAGTGGAATCATACATGTATCTTCAAGTGACTAAGGTTTACATGTTTACTAAAGTTTACATGTTTACTCCTTTTATGATTAGAAGATGCCGCCTCGAAGAGTCACACGCAGTACAAATCATGAAGGTGAGACCCCACAAGGCAGAGGTAGGGGTAGACCACCAAGAACAGGTGGTGCTCCGGCTAGCAACAATCAGGGAACTAAAAACCCTGATATAGCTGCTATGATTGCTCAGCAGCTAGCCGCACTGATTCCAACTATAGTGACTCAAGTGAGCGACACTCTTCTGAATCATAATCTCATAGGGATCATGATACTAATGATCAGCATAACCAAGGAACAGGGGACGAAACTGGGATTGATAATACAAAACGGGGATATTCTTACAAGGAATTTGTGGCCTGTAAACCCTGAGAATTTGATGGGAAAGGTGGGGCGATAGCCCTAACTAGGTGGCTTGAAAAGATGGAGGCAGTGATTGACATCAGTGAGTGCCTCGACAGTCAAAGAATCAAGTATGCCACATGTTCACTGCAGGGCAAGGCATTAACCTGGTGGAACACCCAGGTTCAAGCTAGAGGAAGAGAGTCTGCGATGTGGATGTCATGGGATGAATTCAAAGCATTGATTACTGAGGAGTACTGCCCACTCAACGAAATGCAGAAACTGGAGCATGAATTCTGGAATCATGCTATGGTGGGGGCTGGGCATGCCGCTTATACTGATCGATTCCACGAACTGGCGAGGCTAGTTCAACATCTGGTGACTCCGGAATCAAAAAGAATTGAGAGGTACGTTTGGGGACTTGCGCCTCAAATCCGGGCAATGGTAACAGCAGCTGCTCCTCAACTATCCAGAGTGCAATTTTGAAGGCTGGTGCTCTAACAGATGAGATGGTAAGAACAGGGTGTTGGGTAGGGGAGCAGAAAAGAGGAAGGATGGCGGAGAAACAAGCCGGTCAAGTGCCGGGAAGTCTGATAAAAGGCCAAGACAGTCAGGAATTATGTGGCCGTGACGCAGGGTAAAGAGAATATGTCGGGCCGCACCCCAAATGTGACAGGTGAAACTATCATCATCCCCAGATATGCAGTGCCAGGTGTGTGTGAACTGTAGGCGCCCGGGGCACCTAGCAAAAGATTGTAGAGTTGCGCCGAATCTGGTTGCACCCGTCAACGCGGTTAACCCCGCCGGGAATGCCAGAGTCTGTTACGAATGTGGAAATCCGGGTCACTACCGGAACATGTGCCCCAAACTGAATAGGGCACCGGGTCAACAAGGGAATAACCAGCAGCAAGTGATGGCCATAGCTGGGAATCAAGGTCCGGCTAATCAAGGGAATGTCGCTCGAGGACGTGCATTTGTCATTGGAGCTAACGATGCTCGTCAGGACCCAATGTTGTTACGGGTACGTACTTGCTCAATCACCACTTCGCATCCATATTGTTTGATACTGGAGCAGACAATAGTTTCATATCCTCTGATTTTGCACACATGCTTGCCTTGAACCCTAGTAGACTAGAGACTAGCTTCTCCGTAGAAATGGCCAACGGTAGAGTTGTACAGGCTGATGAGATTATTAAAAGTGCTCCATGATATTGAAAAACCATGCCTTCGACATAGACTTAATACCTTTTGAGCTGGGAAGTTTCGATGTGATTGTGGGGATGGATTGGTTGTCGAAACACGGAGCCGAGATTGTTTGTCGGGAGAAAGTAGTACGAATCCCCATGCCAAACGGGGAGGTACTCAAGATTCAAGGAGAACGACCGGGAAGAACTCTAAAGCTTATCTCTTGCATGAAGACACGTCGATGTTTACGAAAGCAGTGTTACGTGTTTTAGCCCATGTAGTGGAAAAGAAAGAAGAAGGCAACAAGTTGGTAGATATTCCTGTAGTACGAGATTATCCGGATGTATTCCTGATGACTTGTCGGGTTTGCCTCCTCCACGACAGGTGGAATTTCGTATAGAGTTGGTTCCTGGAGCTACGCCGGTAGCAAAAGCACCATATCGTTTAGCACCATCCGAAATGCAAGAGTTATCTAGCCAATTACAAGAGCTCCTGAGAAGGGTTTTATTCGACCGAGCCATTCACCATGGGGAGCACCGGTCTTATTTGTCAAAAGAAAGACGAATCATTCGGTATGTGCATCGATTATCGCGAGTTGAACAAGTTGACTGAAGAATCGATATCCTTTTCCCAGAATTGATGATTTATTTGATCAGTTGCAGGGGCTTCATATTTCTCTAGAGAGATCTTCGTTCTGGATATCATCAACTAAGGGTTTTCGAGGATGACATACGAAAACAGCATTCAGACTCGTTATGGGCACTACGAGTTCTTAGTCATGCCGTTCGGACTGACTAATGCACCAGCTGTGTTCATGGATCTGATGAATCGAGTGTGCAAACCTTACTTGGATAAGTTCGTGATCGTGTTCATAGACATATACTTATCTACTCCCGAACGAAAGAGGACCACGAGGAACATCTACGGGCGATACTGAGTCTATTACAAGAAGAGAAACTTTTCGCTAAACTCTCGAAGTGCGAATTTTGGCTTCGAGAAGTGAAATTTTTGGGGCATGTGGTTAACGAAAATAGGATTCATGTAGATCCTGGCAAGATTGAAGCAGTGAAGAAATGGGATGCACCCCAGACACCTTCAGAGATACGGCAATTCTTAGGATTGGTCGGATACTATCGTCGCTTCATTGCAAATTTTTCAAAGATTGCTCAACCGTTAACTTTGTTGACTCAAAAAGACAAGAAGTTTGATTGGGGACATGCACAAGAACAAGCATTCCAAACATTGAAGAGAAGTTGTGCAACGCACCGATATTGTCCCTCCCAGACGGGACTGATGATTTTGTGGTGTACTGCGATGCTTCACATCAAGGATAGGGTTGTGTGCTAATGCAGAAAGATAAGGTGATTGCCTACGCCTCATGACAACTTAAGGTGCACGAAAAGAACTATACAACTCATGATTTGGAGTTGGGCGCTGTAGTATTTGCACTTAAGATATGGAGGCACTATCTGTATGGAACCAAATGCATCATCTACACAGATCATAAGAGCCTTCAACACATCCTGAATCAGAAAGAACTCAATATGCGTCAGCGACGTTGGGTGGAGTTACTTAGTGACTACGATTGTGAAATCCAGTATCATCTGGGGAAAGCAAATGTGGTGGCTGACGCCCTAAGTCGTAAAGAACGCGTGAAACCACTACGTGCTAGAGCTTTGGGATTGACTATTCAAACGAACTTGAAGGCTCAGATCCAACTTGCACAAAGTGAGGCATTGAAAGAAGAAAACCTTGCGGGAAAAGAATTCCGAGGGTTGGACAAACATATGATTTGCAAGGATGATGGTATACAGTACTTCATGGATCGTATATAGGTACCCAAATGGGGAGACGTTCGTACCCTAATCATGGAGGAAGCGCACAAGACACGATATTCTGTTCATCCTGGTGCAGACAAGATGTATCACGATCTTAAGAATCTATACTGGTGGCCAGGCATGAAGAAAGAGATTGCTATGTATGTGAGCCGATGCTTGACATGCTCGAAAGTTAAGGCTGAACATCAAAAACCATCGGGATTATTACAGTAACCTGAAATTCCTGAGTGGAAATGGGAGAACATAGCCATGGATTTCATTACCAAACTCCCTAGAACAAGTAGCGGACACGACTCGATATGGGTCGTAGTGGATCGGATGACGAAGTCCGCTCATTTCATACCGATCTGAGAGGATTACAAGATGGAAAAGTTGGCGAGATTGTACATAAAGGAGGTCGTGACACGGCACGGTATGCCGGTGTCAATCATATCCGACCGTGACAGTCGATTTACTTCACGATTTTGGCAAACGCTACAAAAAGCGATGGGCACTCGGTTAGATATGAGTACCGCCTATCACCCACAAACAGATGGCCAAAGTGAACGAACAATACAAACGTTGGAAGACATGCTCAGAGCTTGTGTAATCGATTTTGGTGGTAGCTGGGACACTCATCTACCATTAATTGAGTTCTCTTACAATAACAGCTACTATACAAGCATTGGATGCGCTCCATTTGAAGCATTGTATGGGAGGAAATGTAGATCCATAGTTTGTTGGACTGAGATTGGTGAAAGCTAGCTAACAGGTCCAGAGATCATTCAAGAAACAACTGACAAGATTTTCTAAATCAAAGACAGATTAAAAGCAGCAAGAGATCGCCAAAACAGCTATGCCGACAACCGTCGGAAGCCTCTAGAATTCAATGTTGGGGATCACGTTCTACTCAAAGTCTCTCCATGGAAAGGGATTGTACGATTTGGAAAGAAAGGGAAGTTAGCCCCAAGATACGTAGGACCATTCGAGATTACAGAAAGAATCGGTCCGGTGGCTTACCGATTAAGTTGCCACAAGAACTCAGTGGTGTACACGACACATTTCACGTATCAAACCTCAAAAAGTACCTGGTGGATAAAACTCTACATGTGCCAATTGAGGAAATCAAGATTTATGAAAAGCTTCATTTCATCTAAGAACCTATCGAGATCATGGACCAAAAGGTCAAACGCTTAAGGCGCAGCAAGATACCGATCGTTCGCGTGAGATGGGACTCCAAACGAGGACCAGAATTCACGTGGGAACGAGAAGATCAGATGACACTCAAATATCCACATCTATTCGAGGATGACACTCTTGGACCTAACACCAGTTGAATTTCGGGACGAAATTCTCTCAACTGGGGGATACTGTGACATCTGTCACCACAAGGTCGTCTTTTAACGTGAATTCGGTTAACTATTCTTAGAACATTCATTCCTCACCCTTATAAATGATTCATGTTGATATCATACTTGATTTATTCTCTTTTTCAGTGGTGTATCATTATTTGTATCCATATCACTTAACACTCTTATGAATAGCACCGACGACATCACTAACTAAATTATGCTATATAATATAAACATCATTAATAACATCATTTTCAAGATACGAACAACATTAAATACTTCCCTATAATTAATATAACATGCGTATTTACGTTGTTTTCAACCGAAACAAGTTTGGGAACTCGGGAGCTAAGTGCAGGGACTAAATGTGACAAATTGCCAAACTAGGGTTGGGTATAAATACCCATATACCAGCCCTAGTCTTCATAATTTCTTCTTCTTCCTTATCTTCTTCTCCACATTTCTTCCACCTCCTTGCACCTAGAACCGCCCTGTTTTCTTCGTGATTTCACTGTTTAGACTACTACTACAGCCTAGACAACACGTTTCAAGCAGGTAGACGACCTTGGTCATCCGTTTTTGCTCGTTTTACTTCTGTGAATTCTATGGTTTCGGGTGCTCGGGTTCAACCCGAGCACAAGAGGTTGTGGGGGTGCGTGTGTTGCCTTTCTGAGTGTGCATCTTGCTTAGATATGTTAGATATGTGTTTCTGGAGGTCCTTGATATGTGAAACCCGTGCACGAAGCAGCCGAAGGCTGCTCAGCACTCTGCAGTCACGAACCTACTGTTCAGGCAACTGGCTCTGTCATGCGACTGAGTCATGCGACTGGGTGGGTCGTGCGACTAAGTACATGCGATTGGGTCTGTCATGCGACTGAGAGTGAGTCGTGCGACTGAGCCCATACGATTGTGTGTGTCGTGCAATTGAGTCAATGCGGATGAATGTGTGTGACTGTGCGTGTATCACACGACTGAAGGTCCAGTCGCACGTATGGAAGTCCAGTCGTACGAATGAAGCTAATTCGTATGAATGAAGGCTGAATCGTGCGAATGGAAGTTGAGACGTGCGATTGGGAGTTGTGTGGTACGACTGAATGCTTAGTCGCACGAATGGGGGCTCAATCGTGCTAATAAAGCTGATTCGCACGATTGAGAGTTGATTCATGCGAATGGAGTGTGCAGTCCTGCGTCTAGTCATGTCGTGCAATTGGAGTCATTGTGTGTGGATTCTTCCGGTGTGCGGTGTGTGTGGTCGTGTGATGTTAAGGTGACATCGACACGGTTGCCATTGCTAATGACGATCTTTAAGATTAACACTATCAAACTTATTAATGTTATATCAAATCAAATCAACTTAACATTTTACAATTAGCAACAAATGATTCATAACACAAGTGCTTACCAAGTATTTGTCTGACAACAATAACACTTTTACACAAATATCATCGACAGTGGCAACGCTTCTAGTACTTGGATCTACATAAGATCTATTGCGTGTGTTTGTGTGCAAGTGTTACCCATGACCGAACCGATACGACCCGACCCAACTAAAAAATATTGTTGACATCAGACGCATTATTAATGCTTAACATAACTGTCAATAGGTGATTGACAGTTCATACATACATACAAGTTTAGGAAGTTACATCAAACATACTTACCACTTAACAAGTGAGTTTCGTGGCCCCTTTTTACGCTTATACAATGTTTCAATCTTTTACAAACATGGGGGAAAAGTACGCTCACCCATTTTCAATGTTGTACAACATACATACAATTTTCATACTTGGAATCAACGTGATACAGTTTTGTGAGTATATATCTGATGCATACATGATGTTACTGTGTGGTTCTTCTAACAACCATTTAATTCCGATGTTGGAACCGACGGATAGGTATTAGTAGTACTACTGGGTTGACACCCCCACCCTTGCAGATGGTTACTCGTGAGTACCATCACACTGCCAGGAACGGGTCTTGGGTGAATATATTTCGACAAGTTGCTGTGTGTACGTCATTAGGTTTGGTTGTATAAATCTCATGGTATGTGATTTTGCTTGCTTATAACTGTATGCACGGTATTCCACTACAAACACTATACAGCATCAATTACATGTTTACAATTTAAACCTGCGAAGCTCACCAACATTATTGATGACAATTTTGAGCATATCTTTTCAGGTAACAATGAGAACTGAAGATCTAGGAGTGCTGCCTTAGTGGAGACCCTAGGATGCATTTTTGAGACTGAACATACATGATGAACAATTATTTTGTACATTGTTGCTGTCCATTAAACAATTAACATTCTTTTGATACTTGTTCCCGGGTTGTAGGAATTTCATACAAGAATACAATTTTTGTGATTATGTGAATCGTTTATGTGAATCAATTACAAGTTTCTATTTATGCTTATGGCTATGCTGTCCAAGTCTCCATTTGTGCCGGGTGTCGTCATGACATGTTATGTCATCAATTACATATATATTGCATCTTTATTGTTAACCATGTGTTATGACAATCCCGTCTCGCTTGCATCCCTGTGTTTTCGCTCTCAGTGGGGGTGTGACAGACTGGTATCAGAGCCATTGGTTATAGAGAATTAGGTAATTCACTTGACCTAGACTATAACCTAGGAACCTTCATGTAGAATGCATGCTAGGACTGGCTTGCATTTGATATTACATGTATGTCCCTCTATACTTGTTTCTCATCTCCATACGTGTTCTATACATATATGTTTTGCTATCTGATCATCCTGAGGAAGACACCATTACTCTTAGTCTTTCTACACGGGATGCCTTTATACTAGAATCTTACGTTCGTATGCGTACTACATTATATCATTAGGTTGGAATACCCAAACTGAAGGGAAACTTCACAGATCACGTGTAGCATCGATCTCAAATACTAAATCCGACCCTAAGATAGTATGCCTGAGATCCTGAAAGTATGAAGGATAGACAACTATCGTTAGACTAAATGTGCTTATGTGCTTGGAGTTTATTTGCTATCACGTACTACTATTGGAATACTAATGGCTCATGGGCATGAGGACATTACATGAATCGTGCTTAATGAATGTTGTCAATACTATGATGTTAACTCAGGGTAGGTGAAGCTCAGGGTGACATTGCAAGGCAAATTACCATTACGGGTGCACACGTAATTGCAATTTGCAGTGCATGAGAAGTCTGACTAATCTTACCATGGGATAGCGATCATGAGTATTACAAGTCTTCTATTCTATACCCTAGGGTGCTAGGATCATAATTCTAGTAAGACCTTGTTAAGGGTAACAAAACATTCCAACACCTACTATTACTCATGCTATTTCCAATCATGACATTGATTTTATTCTCCACGAAGCATTCCTCCAATTAGCATTTCAGTAGCTAAGGAACTGATTGAATGCTTATAACGAAAGTGGACTTCAAGAAATGTAGAGGAGTGATGATACTCTCTACACATATATTATGTTATTCATTGGGATGATGCTAAGGAAAATCGGATGTCAAGTAACCGGTTTAGGCATCATTCTAGGTATATCGTGGATGTGGCGGGAACGCTGCGGGGAACCTTATATATAAGCATCACCGGTATACTAAGAATGTGCTTAAACCGAGCTACGTGATGGTCCTGATTGACTGAAGCATGGATTGTTGGAACTTGATGAGTGGAATCATACATGTATCTTCAAGTGACTAAGGTTTACATGTTTACTAAAGTTTACATGTTTACTCCTTTTATGATTATAAGATGCCGCCTTAAAGAGTCACACGCAGTACAAATCATGAAGGTGAGACCCCATAAGGCAGAGGTAGGGGTAGACCACCAAGAACAGGTGGTGCTCCCGCTGGCAACAATCAGGGAACTGAAAACCCTGATATAGCTGCTATGATTGCTCAGCAGCTAGCCGCACTGATTCCAACTATAGTGACTCAAGTGAGCGACGCTCTTCTGAATCATAATCTCCACGGGGATCATGATACTAATGATCAGCATAACTTAGATAATTTTCTAGAATTAATACAAACTTACATAAATAGACAAAAATAGCTACTTTTTCTATAAAATTCCCAAAATTTTTCGTAATAATTATTTTGAAGTCTTTTTTATCCTATAAATTTCCTTGTTTAGAATTCATAATAAATAGTTTATGTAATTTTTCTAAATTTACTAAAATTTAAGAAAAATACTTATATATCTCCATAAATCACTGTGAATTTTTTATAATTTTCTCACTGTTTAGTTATTTTTTTCGATTTTACTATTACAGATCATATAAAAATTTAAATCTCAGACATATAAATAAAATTAATCATAAAACTTATTCTGTAACTTCTATAATATACAAGGGTCATTATATAATTTTTCCAGATTTTTACCAGGTTCGGTTATTGCACAAAGCATTTTCTTATTTTCATTAATTAAATCACATAAATTAATTTACTCAACTTAATTATACCAAAATTTACAAATTGATATTACTAATATCTCTAAACATATTTTTGGATTTGTTTCCACAATCTCAGTTATATAAATATTTAAATCATTTTATTATAATATTTCAAGAATAATCTTTATCTTTGTTTCAAAATCTTGATTATTGTAAGTCTCTTTAGATTTTTAGTTTTAGAACTTTTGTTACTGTTTTTGATAAAAATTAGATGTTTGCAAATAGTTTTGATGTTTATATATATCAAACTACTTACACATGTTTGTATAACACATATGTAACTCTTTTAAGCTTTTGTTTAGCATAGTTTAAGAGGATTGAAACCTTCTTATTAGGTGAAAGAAGAGTTGAAGATGATTAGAGATGACTTTAGCTTCTTGGATTCCAAGGCTTAAGGAGAGAGTTCTTGATGATTCAACCTTGGTATGTTTGTTCTTGAAACTTGATCATATACTAACAAAGTGATGATGTTGGTTGAGTGATGAGAATAAGAGGGTGATGATGGTTGTGATAAGAATGGAGAGAAAGAGAGAGTGGTGTTGTGTGGTGTTGGTGGTCTCAGATGGTGATGGTTGTGGGTGTATAGAAACCGAGAGGAAGAAGATAATGTTGTGTTGGTGTTTACGGTTGAGAACAAACCGAGAGAGAGGGTGGTGTTATGGTTGTTTATGGTTCTGGTTATCAAGCCGAGAGAAAGGAGAGAGTGATGATGGTTTACGGTTGTGGGAGCATGGAAGCTCCATGAGGCCGAGGGTTACATAATGGGAGGTTCCGTGATGAAGTCTAGGACTAGAGAGGTGAAGTGGTGTTCTAGCTTTGCTTAGTTAGCTTCCTAGGATAGATGGCACTTGTTAGTAAATACTTAATGTCAAGAGGGGTGGTTAAGGTGGTGGGTTTTGGAGCTTGCTTGGTGGTAAGGAGCTAGGTGGCGGTTTTTGGTGATGATTAGGATTAATGGTGGTACTTAGGTAGTGGGTTATGGTGGTGATTAGTGTGATGGTTGATGATGATGTTGTGTTTGGTGTCATCGGCCGAAGGTTATAAAGAAAATAAGGATAGCATCTTAGTTTAGGCTAGGTTTGATGAATTGGTGTGTTTAGATTTATTTAGGTGTCAAGTGATTATGTATGCTTAGTGTATAGTTGGCTAGGTGTCACCATTTGGTTTTAATTGGATTCTTAGTGATTAAGTTTAGGTTAGTTAGCTAACTAGCTACTCATCCAAGTCAATTATGGTCCTAATAATCCGATTACTATGGCTAAGTGTGTTTTAGTTTAATGTTTATGTGCATTGAGGTTTGATTAGTTCAAAGTTTCTTGATGATATATATTCAATTACATATCTTTAAATATATACATACATGCATACGTAAATAATTGTAAGGCACCGTTCCCGGGACACTTAAAGTTGGACAATCATCGCATTATTACATTAAACATTACATAATTCATAAAAATATGCAGCGGAAATTCAATTAATAAAAGCCATTCATTATCATTATAACTACTGTTGTTAAGCAATACAACGTTGTTCACCAGTTACAAAATAATTGTTTAATTGCATTACAGAACAACAATAGCATCAAAATACAAATGTATGTCAGTCTTGTCCCGCTGAGTAGCTTTGCCCTCGTGCCATCCTCAGCAATTTACCTGCCAACTGAAAATGCATAAAAGTCAGCGTTGCTGAGTGAGTTCTAGTTTTATACGTATCAAAATACCTTGTGTGTTTTATGTACAAAATATACCTTTCCATAAAATACTTTTACCTTCGTATACGAGCACACATCATACGTACATTCAAACAATATTCATTGTTAATTTCGTTCTTTCATACTTTCATTATTATCTTTCATCATCGTATACATACTTTCATTCCATTCTTTTCATTAGCATTCGCTTTCATATACATACATTCATTTAGTGCTTTTCACTATCTATTACTTTCATTCTCATACTTTCGTATCATACTTTACATCATTCTTTTACTTTCTTACTTTCGTTTCGTACGTTACGTCATTCTTTTGCTTTCATACGGATCGATGTACAAAACCCCGAACATTGTGCACGAAGCTGATACTGGGCCTGTGGTCTACAATTAGATTATGAACATTGTGCACGAAGCTGACCCAGTCACCTATGGAAAGTCATCTCCCCCTTTCATCTGGACCAATATGTAATACCCTGAACATTGTGCACGAAGCTGATGTTGGGCCTGTGGTAATTAGACCACTAACATTGTGCACGAAGCTGACCCATTCACCTAGGGGATGCCACAAGGGTCCTGTCAATCTTAATGATTGACCCTGTATGCATCCTTCGGGTTATTTAAACCACACATAGTTGAGCTAACGACAACGTGGTCGTGCACCTCCTTTCTATTTGCTTGCAATCCATTCTTTCTTTCATTACGCTTCACTTTTCATCTTTGTTATCTTTCACTTTGTTACGTTATACTTCACGTTCTTTCATACATTCGTCATACTACGTAAAGTAATAACATAATACTTAACGTATATTATAATATAATATAAATATGTTTTGAAAACTAATAAAAGATAACACATCATACCCATAGGCATATCATACATTCATCATATCATCATACATGTTCTATGCCTAGATCATCATATACTCATGCTTACAATAGGCCAAAACAGTCTATAGGTCAAACTAGGGTCAAACGCTAAAATTATGGTTTTCCCAAAAATTCAGAAAATTTTCTAAGTGTTTCGGCGCATGGACACTATTTGGGCGCATGAAGACTATTTGGGCATTTCTCCACTATGTAGACGCATGAGCTTATAGTTAACTGTTTTCAACACTTAAGCGCATGAGCCCTTGGGCGCATGGGCACTATTTAGGGGCATCACCCCTATACTTAGGCGTTTATTCAAAGACTTAGGCATATGAACAAATGTTCAGGGGCATCAACAATCACTTAAAAATTTCTAAGGCATTCTAGGCGCATGGGTTATTGTTTGGGTGCATCATCATATACTTGGACTTTTAAGCCTAATTTTCATGTGCATGGGCCCTGTTTGGGCGCATGTCCTTACGTAAAGCTTTTCTAAGGTAATTCCTTAGGTGCATGGGCCCTGTTTGGGCGTATGAACACCTACATACATGTTTTCTAACACATTTATTAGTCCCAAACAATGTCTTAGCATGTTCTGGGCCTTACTCTACTATTCTAAGCTTTAACATAACATATACAATCATAAACTACCAACATACAAGCATATATTCCCACGGTCATACCTATAACATTTTTATAAAAATCTTTTGCATGTATTTTCATCCTCAAAAAAGTTGTAAAACAAGTAAAACATGGGGTCTAGAGACTCACCATAGCTGCTTTCAAGCTTAAACTCTTCCACTTGAACTTTTCAAAATACTCTAACACCTAAACATGACCAAAACACATAAACCCGAACACATATACACATAAGAACATATATTCTCTGTTCCTTTATCAAAACACAAACAAAACCAAGCCAATTTTGCAACAAATGCTTACCTTGTTGAAGAACAGCATCCTTCTCTCTATAGAACCGAAGAAATCTCAGTTTTCTTCTTCTTCTTCTAATTTGGTCGACAAAAGCAGGAATTATAGGCTGTTATGGGCGGCCATACTCAAAAGTAATAATAAAATATTAGAGTTTTGTCTTTTTTGCACTTTAACCCCTCCATTTTGACTTCCTTCCTTTTCTTTTTAATTACTTTTGTTTTTCTTTTTCTCATTTCTTTTCTTTTATTTTAATTGAACAAAATTTTCGGGTGTTACAATAATCATGCATGCATGCATGTTCATGAAGCATATACAAATACTTACTTATGCTTAACTATATATACATATAAAATTCATATAAAGCTACCTTAATAAATAATATATATATATACATGTATATATATATATAAATATCAACTTGTAATAATTCTTTAAACGTCGAGTTACCTAACCTTAGATTTTATGGTTGTCACACGAAACGAGAGTTGTCACGCGAGAGGAAAGTTGTCGCGCGAGAGGTCTGCGCAAAGTACAACTGGATATAAAAAGCTGCGAATGCCCGTGTCTGGCACTCACTTATGTGAAAAGTGCTACTGCTAGAGAGGGAGACGACTGCATAGAGAGAGAAAGTGAAGAAACAAGGTGTTAAGGTATGTAAACTCGTGTAGTAACATGTATATGTACTAAGGAATGATTATTGACGTATATAACACGTCGTTCTGTAGTTTTCGTTTGATAAGGCTTTGAGGAGGTCGTGTTTGTGCTAATACATCACGAGGTCAGTTTCTAGACCCCACTTTTTATGTATTTCCATGTTTTGGGGCTAATATGCATACCTAAATAAATGTTTTGATAAAGTATGATGATATACACTATTATAGTACGTATTATACGTTAAAGTAGATAAAGAATCGATAAAGTTGATGTAACAGAAAAGTTATCGCGTAAGGAGAGAGTTCTCGTGCAAAAAGTAGGTGTTTCGCGCCTAACGGTTACATTTTGAAAGTTCCTACGTGAATGAGGAAACTTGTCCAGCAAGTTGTCGCATCAGAGGAGGCTCTCGCGTGAATGGTGATGTTCTTGCGCGATTGAGGAGTTCTCGCGTGTATAGATTTTCTCGCGTGAAAACTTAATAGTTTACGTGTAATGTTAACCCGTATAACGAATGATAAAGAAAGAATAACAGTGAACGAGATACTAAAGTGTTAAAGTATGAATATATATATAAATATTATATATATTACAGTTAAAGTGGTTAAATAACGATGATAAAGTCACATGTGAACGTTAAAGAACTTGAATAATAATTCAAGAATAATTACCCAGTAAAGCATAGCTGTGAAAACGTTAAAGCGCTAAAGAAGTCTTGCAAGCACTGATAGAAGATACGCTTTGTGCGTTCTCGATAGGAGCTACGCTTTAGTGTGCTCAACCTGATAGGAGCTACGCTTTCGTGTGCTCAACCTGATAGGAGCTACGCTTCGTTGTGCTCAACCTGATAGGAGCTACGCTTCGGTGTGCTCAACCTGATAGGAGCTAAGCTTCGGTGTGCTCAACCTGATAGGAGCTACGCTTCGGTATGCTCAACATGATAGGAGCTACGCTTCGGGGTGCTCAACCTGATAGGAGCTACGCTTTGGTGTACTCACATAAGGGTATACTTTGGGTATAGCAGTGCCGTTAAAGGAGTTTGCTTGGTGCATTCTCGATAGGAGCTATACCTTGGGTGTGCTCACATGTTATAGGAGAATGGCATTAGTTGCATTCTAAACCGTTAAAGGAACTAAGCTTCATGCTAAGTTCAGCGATAAAGTAAATGAATAAAGCTAAAGTATAGATAAAGTATGGGTAATTTGATGATAAAGTGACGGTTAAAGTAATAGCTAAAGTATGGTTATAGAACGAGTTCTATAATTGATAAAGTAATCTTACTCTAATGTAAGCGAGAAGTTAAAGTTTATGAGATGTTAAGGTACGATAAAGAAAGTTAAAGTTTAAACGAGGTTAAAGTATGATAAAGTTTCGTTAAAGTAAACCTAAAGCTCACTCAGCACCGCTGACTTTTTATATGCATATTAGATTGGCAGGTATGCTATACATTTTGGAGTGAGCTTGGCATGGATTGAAGAGCTGCCTGGCACACAATCGAGACGAGCATCCTGGCATAGATTTTTGAGATTGATATCGATATTTATCTTTTTGATGTAAATGTCTAAATGATTACAATTTTTGTACGTTCCGCTGCGTAAATTAATGAAATTTGATGTTCAAGAATTTGCGTTTCTGATGTTTAAATCCAACTGTGAGGTCGTTCGAGAACGGGACCTTACAAGATGTATGCATAAAAAGCAATAAAACTAGTAAATGTTATAGATACAAACTAAAAATTGCAAAATAATTTAAATTTTGAAATATGTTATTTGTTTGGAGGGAAAAAAGGTTGATCCTTAACATGCCCTCGCAAGATGGACGGCCGGAAAAGAAGTCCAGTCTTGGATAGGATAGTCTGATAACATGGTTTCAGCAGCGGTTTGGTTAAGGCATCATCAAGTTGATAATCACCCTAAATGTGGATTGCACACATCATTACATCTTGAAGCTTTTCACAAATGAAATGAAAATCTAGGGGAAGATGCTTCATTTAGGAGTAGAAAACCGGATTAGCAGAGTAAAGCGTGGCACTTAAGTTATCACAATAAACCACATGTGTGATACTAAAATTGTAGCCACACTCAAACATCAAAGAGATTATCCATTGCATTTTAGTTTTCATTGATGCTAAAACCTAGAACTAGGCTTCTATGGAGGAGTGAGCTACTGTTGATTAATGTTTTAAGCTCAAAAAAACTAGGTTGATCCTACATATATAATGTAACCCATAGTGTTGTGGTAAGTGAGCTTGTCCCCTTCCCAGTTACGTTTGTGAAGGTGTGAAGCTGTAACGAAGAATTACTTCTAATAATGTAACACCCGGAAATTTAAAAGAAAAGAAAAAGAAACAAAGGTTGATACCCTAGTAATAGCTGTGGGACCTATGATGGACAAATGAAAGACTAACCTTTTTATAAGTGTATAAAAAGAAAATGGAGTTGCCCCCAACAGCTATACTTGCACTTAAAACTTTCCAAAGGAGTTAGAGAGAGAAAGAGACCTCGGCTAAAAAGAGAAAGTTAAAGGATTCATCAAATGTATGATTTTATCATATTTCTTCATAGATCCAAGGTAGATCTAAGCTCCTAATTTTATTTTGATATGATTCTATGTGTAAAGCTTGAACCTTTACGTCTGCATGTGCGTAGATCTCAAGTTTTACTCTCGGATCTAGGGTTTTATTTGAAGGCTTTTAAATGTGAATTCTAGATCCCCTTATTTACATGGTTTATATATTTTAGGGTTGTATGCATACTCATATGATAAATATTTGTTAAATATATGTTTTCTTTAATAAAGGTGGCATTTTTACATAAATATCATGTTTTTAATATGATTTATGATGATAATTCATGCATGATGTGTTCTATTGATGCACCTTAGCTATATGAGCCCTAGATCTATGGATTAGAATCACAACTACTGAATCATAGAGCAGAAACAATAAGAATGATAATGGCCAGAAAGTTATCTCGCCTGCATTTGTTTACTGCTCTCCACATTTGGATTAAGTCACCCGTATTTGTTATTGTGCCGTGCATTAACCAAGTGTTGGTCATCTGCATTGGACGTCTGCATTTGTTATTCACCCACATTTGTTACTATACCCCATATTGACCAAGTGTTAGACATTCACATTAGTCCTTCATCCGCATTAACCATTTACTTGCATTTGTCACCAACACCCGCATTAAGTATTCATCCGCATTTTGCCGAGCATGAAGATACTGTACCCATATTAAGTGGCACTTAGGATATTCTTATCTCGGATTTCGATAAGTGTTGACTATGTATTTATGTGTGCTCAATATGAAGTTCTTGTGTGTACGGTTCTTATGAATGTACAATGTTTTGTGTTATGTGATGATGTAAGAGATACTTTATAAAGTATTATCTATGGAAAAGTGGAACATTAATGTTGGATCAAGAAGAAGGCTGGTGCAACCAAAACCAATTCACTTAGACAATTTTTGGTACTACATACAAAGGCTTCCGAAGCTTAGCATGAAACTTCCGAAGGTTGTAGAGTTCTTCCGAAGACAAAGTGAAATATCAACTTACGAAGACAAAACTCTACTCCCGAAGACAAAGACATGCTTCCGAAGATAAAGTCTTAAGAGATGAAATTAGAAGACTGCTTCCGAAGTATGAAGTTCATCAAGCCTTGGAAGAAGCAGTATCTTCCAAAGTATAAGCGGCCTCGGAAGAACTTGTTCTTCCGAAGCCAACTTAACCTTCGGAAGACACTGCTATGAATCAGTGGACATAAGTATGGTCCTCCTGACACTCTGCTGCAGACTTCTGATATACTGCATGGTTTTTCTCAAAAGCCATGTAGTTGACCATACTTTATTCCACTGTTTACCTTTATTAGGTAGTACAGTTACCAACTTAAGTTAGTAACAAAAGGTAAGTCATGGACATATCATGACTACCATATCTTAGATGATACTTTATCTAAGATACCTTAACTCTAGCATTGTAGTATATGCTTTAGTCATAGGCTCCCAGCTGGTATCAAAGTATATCCGGCTGTAGATAGTAGTATATATAGTTTCTTATTGTAACTCATAAGTATGCTTGTGAGAGTCTTGTAACACTTTGAGTTGAGAAGTAATATATACAAGTATCTTGAAAATTATATCTTTGTGCTTTTCTACTACTTAGTATATTATTATCAGCTCTTAGATAAGACTCTGCTTAATCTCATCCGAGTGTGGCATTAGTGAGTTGAGAGAAAACCAAGTTTTTAAATGACAAAACCGATCCTGAAATTGGTATCTGAGCACCAGGTCTTGATTGTGAGATCTTACCATCCAAATCAACATGTTTTTCACTCCTTACTACAACACACTCAATATAGCCCTCAACAAGTCTGAAGTAGTAATGGGGACGATGACCAAAGCACCTGTCATCACCCCTGAAAACTTCAAATCATGGAGCAGACGCATGGAAGGCCTCATCAGATATCAAGACAGCAAAATGTGGATATCCATTGTCAATGGCCCGTACAAACCCAAGGTGGCTTCATCTGGTGGAAACGGGGCCATGATAGAAAAGGTTGTTGAAGACTACTCTGATAAGGACTGAAAGAAGATGGACATTGACAGCAATGCTATGACTATTCTTATGACTGCAATACCAAACTCCATCATGGTGGGGTTTGACCATTGCAAGTCAGCCAAAGAACTGTTTGATGCACTTGCTCAAATGTACTCTAGCTCAAATGACTCCAAGAAGGACTCACTAAAGCAGCAGTTTTAGAACTTCACCTATATTGCTGGAGAGACTCTCAGTCAGCAATATTTCAGGTACATGGATCTCATTTCTTCCCTTCAGTCTGTGGGAATCACTCCTGAATTTAGAGACCTCACAAGAAAGTTCATGAATGCTCTTCCTAATGAATGGACATTCTACTGTGTCTCTATCAAGAGAACAGCAAATCTGAACACACTCACATGGTATTCTTGATGGATACCATTTAGAAATGGAAAGCAATAGAGGTCATCAGACAAGCAGAACCTTGAGTCTTCCTACTAGCAATGCTTTGATGATTGCTGAAGGCTCAGGACCCACACAACCTCAACAGTACCTGACTCACACTCAATAGCCATCCTGCTCATCTGGACCATACATCACATTTCCTGAGATTCTAAGGTCCCAACAAGCACAGCAGAGCTCCTTTCAGGACAGTTGTGCCTTTGTCTCAGGAAGTGGACATCCAAGTGATTTTCAAACTGCTTTGATGATCTAGAGTGCTTTAGTCCAGATGATGTAGAGTACATAGACATAGTCCAACAGATGGCTCTTTTAACCTACATAGCAAAGAAGTTCTTCAAGAGAACTGGAAGGCAGTTTTCCCAGAACCCAACTAACAGCAAGTTCGGGTTTGACAAAACCAAGGCCAAATGCTACAACTGTAATCAACTTGGTCATTTTGCAAGGGAATGCAAGGCTCCCAAGAAAAATCTGGGAATCCCACAGGCCTCCACACATCCCTCTATCTCAAAGCCCACTAGAAAGTCAACTGAAACAGCTGCAATGGCTCAAGAAGTTGATTGGAGCTTTATGGTGCAAGATATGACTCCCACTTAAGCTCTCATGACAGGAACAGATTACATTAAGGTATATGAACATCTCTGTACTCCTGCATGTATTGCCAAGGTTAAATTGTATCAGGACTACAATATGGAGATTAAATCTAACATTGAGTCTTTAAATGTTTTAAAATCTGATTTTAAAAGGGCTGAATCTGACTATCAAAGAAAAATTGAGGAGTTTGAGAAAACTATGTCCTTATTAAAACATGAACATTCAAACTATAAGACTCAAATAAAAGATTGATATCCAAATTGTCTGAGGCTCAAGCCCAGCTTGTCACTGCTGATGCTCAGGTCAGGAAGCATGCTATTTCTGAGCAAAACTTCCAAGCTATTCTTGCATCATCCTCCCATTCCAAACTCTATTATCAGAACAAAAGAGGGTTGGGAACCAATGAAATTGCTCCACCATATTCCTATGAGTCTATTAGACAACCTAGATATGGTACTAAGGAGCAAGAGGTTCCAACTGCTGACCCTTCCTTATTAGAATTGAAGGATGAAGCAACAATAGTGGCCACCACAGGGGAGAAACAGGAAGACATACTCATCTCCTCCTGTGAAAACCAAATCCAAACTACTAAGGCCAGAAGAAGCAGAGCTAAAGCTGCTAAAAGAACTGCTAAGAAAGTGGTTGAGTCCAAGCTGAATATTTGACCCAAAGCAAAAAGGTGTCTTCATCTCAGCTGGATTCCAAGTGTTAGGTACTTCCGATTCAGGAAAAGAGTGTAATACCAGCACTCCTGTCCTGCCAAAAGATCAGAAGTTGAAAGGAAAAGTTACTGAAGCAGAGAAGAAGCCCATGAAACAGCAACCCTCACATTCCTTAAAGACTAACATTGTGTGCATAATGTGTGGTCTGCAAAACCACATGGCAAAAGATTGTTACTACAATCCTACAAGTACAAATTATGTAAATAAGGCTAGAAAAGAAGGAGTCAGGGAAGGTTTCAAATTTGGACCTTTTCAAACGGCTCAAGTGATGAAGAAGGGAAAGCTAGTTTCGGAAGCAAGGTTGCTTTTGGAAGAAAATTTTTCTTCCGAAGAGAAAATAGCTTCAGAAGCACAAGCTACTAAGATTCGAAAGAACAAGAAAATTCCTATAAGACCATCCCAGAAGAAGACTGCTTCGGAAGAAAAGGTGGTGACGGCTTCTTCCGAAAAGAAAGAAGCTTCGGAAGAAGACCATGCTGCAAAAGCTTCAACAAGCTCATCCTCCAAGATTAACCAAAGGGTGGACTGGAAGATCAAGGAAGATGCTGCAGCCCAAACCTCTTCTTCAAAGATCCCTATTGAGCCTCAATGCATATCTTTTGGTTCAATTATGTCATTAACATTGGAAGAACCCAAGACCAGCAAGGCTTGGGCTTCCAAACAAAACTAACAATCTCATCTTATGTGCAGGGACATCCATATAACAAGAACAACAATGTCTGGATTGTAGACAGTGGATGCTCCAGGCACATGATAGGGAACAGATCTCTCCTTTAACGATTCCAGAACTATGATGGAGGACCTGTCCAATTTGGAGGTGAGGCCGGAGGATATATTTCTGGCAGAGGGAGTATATCCAATAGTAAACTAAAAGTCGACAAGGTTCACTTTGTCAAACAGCTTGAACACAATCTGTTAAGTGTTTCTCAATTCTATGATCAAAAGTACCAAATGCTTTTCTCAGAACATGAGTGCATTATCCTCAAACCAGGGATGACAATTCCTCCGAAATTGGTGCTTCTTAGATCTCCCGGGAAAGGGGATATGTACAAGCTAGATATGAACAATGCTTCTCCTATGGGTGAAGTATCACGTTTTCTTTACAAAGCTGATAGTGATGAATAAACACTATGGCATAAACGTATGTGTCATGTAAATTTTAAGACAATGAATAAATTGGCTAAAAATAACTTGGTACATGGTTTACCTAAAAAGGAGTTTTTCTGCAAAGATAACTATGCTACTTGCCTGAAAGGGAAACAACACAGGACATCTCACAAATCCAAATGTGTTAACTCTATCACTACTCCATTACACTTATTGCACATGGATCTTTTTGGTCCTACAAGTATAATGAGCATTGGAAGGAAATCATACTGCCTTGTGGTAGTTGATGATTTTACAAGATTTACATGGGTATTCTTTTTAAGAACTAAAGATGAAACTGGTGAAATTTAAAATCTTTTATTCTTAAAATAGAAAATCAAATTGTTCACAAGGTTAAAATTATTAGAAGCGATCAAGGTACTGAGTTTAAGAACTTCATTCTTGACTTATTCTGTAAATCAAAAGGGATTTCCAGACAATATAGTGCTCTCAGAACTCCTCAACAAAACGGTGTTGCTGAGAGGAGGAACAGGACACTTATTGAGGCTGCTCGAACTATGTTAGCTAATTCAAAACTTCCTCTAACATTCTGGGCAGAGGCAGTCAGCACTGCATGCTATGTGCAGAACAGAGTTCTTATAGTTAAGCCCCATGGAAAAACCCCTTATGAGTTATCGAACAAGAGGCCACCGTTCATTGGCTTTCTAAGGTCCTTTGGCTGCAGGTGTACCATACTTAACACAAAAGACAATTTTGCAAAGTTTGCTGAAAAGACAGATGAAGTCATCTTTGTTGGATACTCTTCTAGCTCTAAGGCTTATAGAGTATACAACATTGAGAATCAACAATTTGAGGAATCATCCAATAGAGTTGTTAATGAGCACACTCCTTGTGTTAGGGGGAATGGCCCTGATCATATTTTTGATTTAGAATTGTTTCCAAACTATTCTAAACCATCTTGTGAGAATGTTTCAGCTGGAACATGTACTCAAATCATTTCTGAAGACAATCATCTATTTGAGTTACCCAGACCTATTCTAAGTTCTCCAAGATCCACAACAAATCAAGCTCCCACTATTGGCAAGACTGAAAGTATAACCATCTCAAGAAATAGTGGAGCCTCAACCAGTGACTCACCTGTTGACCCTTCAACTTCATCAGGAGACACTGTACAACACCAAGCAGAAGGAAGAGCATTATGAAAGAACATGAAACTGTTAATACTACTTCACAGCCAATAATTGATGATGTTTCTCATTCATTCAATCAGTCCTCATTGAATGACTTTGATACAGCAGCTGGTCAAAGTGCTCCAGTCCCTGAGCAGAATATGTCCAATCTGGACTTATCTCTGCAACTGGAAGTGATTCCCCGGCTAAGGATTCATAACACTCATCCAGCTGAGAACATCATAGGGGATGTCTCTGAAGGTGTGAGAACAAGAGGGCAGACTCATCATGGGAATGTCTGCTTGTACTCATGCTTTTTATCCCAGACGGAACCTAAGAAGGTGGAAGATGCCTTGAAAGATAGTAGTTGGGTTGAATCGATGCAGGAGGAGATGCTTCAATTCAGAAGACAAAAGGTCTGGAATCTATGCCCACTACCATCTGGTCAAGTACCCATAGGCACTAAATGGGTTTTCAGAAACAAGAAAGATAATAGAGGCTTGATCATCAAGAACAAAGCAAGATTAGTGGTTCAAGGATACACCCAAGAGGAAGGAATCGATTATACTGATGTCTTTGCACCTGTTGCAAGACTTGAGGCAGTTAGGATCTTCCTTGCTTATGCTGCATCCAAGAACTTCACTCTCTACCAACTTGATGTCAAGTGTGCCTTTCTATATGGGGATATAGATAGGGAAGTCTACGTATGCCAACCTCCAAGATTTGAAGACCCATAGCATCCTAACTATTTGTGCAAATTGGATAAAGCTTTATATGGGTGGCACCAAGCACCTAGGCTGTGGTATGAGACTCTGTCTCAATTTCTTCTGAAGAATGGCTACACATGAGGTACCATTAACAAGACTCTCTGCATCAGAAAGTCTGGAAAGGACATTTTGCTTATTCAAGTCTATGTTGATGACATCATATTTGGTTCTTCAAATGACAAAATGTGCAAAGACTTTGAGAGCATTATGAAGAAGAAGTTTAAAATGAGTTCCATGGGAAGAATGGACTTTTTCCTTGGAATTCAGGTGAAGCAATTGAAGGAAGGATTCTTCATCAATCAATCCAAGTATGTCAATGACATCTTAGAGAGATTTGAGATGAAGGACTGTAAACCAGCCAAGGACCCATACCTAGAAACCATAATCTTTGTCCTAACCTTAAGGGGAGGATACTGATCAACATCAGTATAGAGCAATTAGTGGTTCTCTGATGTATCTTACTGCTAGTAGACCTGATATCATGTTTGCTACTTGCATTTGTGCAAGATATCAGGCTGCTCCAAAGGTGTCTCACCTAGCTGCTGTAAAGAGAATCCTCAGATACCTCAAGGGAGCACCTAAACTAGGTCTCTGCTATCCAAGAAATAGTGATTTCAATCTCTATGGATACTCTGATAGTGACTATGGTGGCTGCAACATTGACAAAAAATCAACATCAGGAGGATGTCAATTTCTTGGTGGAAGGATCATTTCATGGCAATGCAAGAAACAATCATGTGTGTCTACATCAACTGCTGAAGCTGAATATATTGCTGCTGCTAGCTGCTGTGCTCAGCTACTATGGATTCAGAATCATATGTTAGACTATATGTGAAGTCACTGGATAAGTAAACATCCGAGCATTTTCTTGACGGAAGGAGAAAAACCAAAAGACGGAAGGAGAAAAACCAAAAGATAAACAAAAGTACGAACAATAATCGAATGATTTTATTAATAAAACATAACGATTTTACGCTCGTTACAACTTAAGAATCAAGACTTTTGGCAAGGGGAGATCGAGCATGATCTCCCCTCTCATCCGGCAGCACCTAGGCCCCGGGCAGACTATCAAAGAAACCTTTCAAACTCTTTCTCTCTACACATTAAAACTGGTATATATAGGCCTCGGCCCATATTAGATGCGATTGGGCCCATTCGTGTGATTGGACCATGCGTATGGTTCAATCGTACGACTGGACCATGCGTATGGTTCAATCGTACGACTGGACCATTCTTATGGTTCAGTTTTACGAATGCCCCAATCGCATCTCTCAGTCGCACGACTGGTCCATTAGCATGGCTCAATCGTATGACTGAGCCTCATTCGCATATGCTCCTGCGAATGACCCAGTTTCATGTGTTTACAACATATCAGGTGTAATACATTAAGCCTAAACTATTCGTCAAGCGACGGACACACTATATATGACAATATATGCTCCAACAAATTCCCCCTTGGACGTTGCTTGCGAATAGTAGATAACACCTCTTACAATCTTTAGTCAATCTTTGCTCTGGTTTCCAATAGAATCAAACGAACAACCATATTAGCCAACATTACCGATCCGTCAGGTTACTACAATATCCCTGAAGATGAATTTAGGCACAATAGCTTTCGATTACTTTGTAGAACACCATCATAGCAGCAAGATTCCCATATGACTGATTTTTCCAGATAATGACATGAACATTTTTTCATTGCTTCAATCTTCACACAGTCTAATCTGATTAACATTAACAGTTGTAGAAATTCCCCTCACATTCAGCATATCCCAACATATAAACATTGTGCTCTCCTGGCATCTTCATACGGTGTATTGGGCAAAAGGTTGAAGGTTCCAATCCACAGCTGACAATATCAAACAGATCAGCATGCACGTAGATTCATCATCAGAAACCTGCTCACATCATCAGAAACCTGCTCACATCATCACTTTCTGATTGCGTCTTCAATTTCTCTATACATGGATTCCCCCTAAGAATGAGAATCCTCTCTGTGCGGATAAATATAACTTGATTCGCCCATAAATAGTCAGATGCTCCTGACTACCCCACAAAATCAACACCGACAGCTGACATCTTCTCTTCTTTCTTTCGTGTTCTAACAACATTCACCTATTCTGGAAGTCCAACGAATAATGGGGTATCCATCGAACTTGTTTGGACAAAAGAAACTCAGGGTGAATGTGCTTTGCTCATATTGACCTGAAAATGACCCGATAATTTTCCCGGAAAAAATTTATTTGCCAAACTTTTTCAGAAGGCTTCCCGACTGATAAAAATGATTTAGGGAAAAATCATGCAAGAAGCTGTTCCAGACTCTTTTTATTTTATTTTTTTTTTGGTCTGGAACACCTTTCATTCGTATGACATGTAGTACACTGATCACAATCATGTGAATCAATTATACGAATGATATCTTCTTACGACTGAACATAAGACTGGACATAAGACTGGTCCAGTCGAACGACTCACAAAAGACTGGTCCAGTCGCATGGTCCAATCGCACGACTGGTCTATTTGCATGGTCCAGTCGTACGAATGGTCCATTAGCATGGTCCAGTCGCACAAATGGTCCATTAGCATGGTCCAGTCGCACAAATGGTCCATTACCATGGTCCAGTCGCATGACTGGTCCATTCGTATGGTCCAGTCGCATGAACGGGTCTGCACGCAGATTTTCAGATCTGCAGCCGCCAAGGCTGCCAAAAACCCTAATCCGACGAATTTTACATGATTCAAACTAAAATAGACATCATCAAAATCGCAAGGGTGATCAGAACGTGGTTTCAAGTTTGATTTTAACATAAAAACAACACACGCCACGAGATCTGAGCAAAACACGAAGAACACGAAGTAGGTTTAACGTCAAAGAACCTGAAATAGATCCAGAGATCAAGAGCTCGGGTTGCTAGAATGATTGTTAGATCATTCTAGCAGTAACCGGCTCTGATACCAATTATGAAGTCACTGGATAGGTAAACATCCGAGCATGTTCTTGACGGAAGGAGAAAAACCAAAAGATAAACAAAAGTACGAACAATAATCGAATGATTTTATTGATAAAACATAACGATTTTAAGCTCGTTACAACTTAAGAATCAAGACTTTTAGCAAGGGGAGATCGAGCATGATCTCCCCTCTCATCCGGCAGCACCTAGGCCCCGGGCAGACTATCAAAAACCCTTTCAAAACTCTTCTCTCTACATATTAAAACTGGTATATATAGGCCTTGGCCCATATTAGATGCGACTGGGCCTATTCGTGCGATTGGACCATACGTATGGTTCAATCGTATGACTGGACCATGCATATGGTTCAATCGTACGATTGGACCATTCTTATGGTTCAGTCTTACGAATGCCCCAATCGCATCTCTCAGTCGCACGACTGGTCCATTAGCATGGCTCAGTCGTACGACTGAGTCTCATTCGCATATGCTCCTGCGAATGACCTAGTTTCATGTGTTACAACATATCAGGTGTAATACATTAAGCCTTGACTATTCGTCAAGCGACAACACACTACATATGACAATATATGCTCCAACACTATGGATTCAACTTTATGAGTAATCCAATCCATATTGACAACAACAGTGCTATCTCCATTACTAAAAATCCAGTTAAGCACTCCAAGACAAAGCATATTGATATCAGGTATCATTTCATTAGAGATATTCATGAGAAAATTCTGATTAAACTAATCAAAGTTGATTCAAATGAACAATACGCTGATTTGTTCACCAAAGCTTTTGATGAACGAAGGTTTAAATATCTCATATCAGCTATTGGGATGATAAACATTGATTAAACTACCTCTCTTGAAAACTTCCTAATATGTAATGTCTCATGTCAATACAATTTAAGCCCTGTTACAAAAAATCTCTTTGAAATGTTATAAGTGTAAATTTCTTCCGAAGAGGAGTTAACTCTCGGAAGATATTCTTCAATATCTTCCGAAGACAATCCCTCCATGGAAAATTTTCTTATCGGAGGACTTTTTAGCCTTGGAAGAAGCGATTGGTTTCATATCAGATCTACTTCCAAAATCTATAATCTCCTCATTTGGAAAGCAATTCTTACCTTCAGAAGTAATGTTTTGCTTCGGAAGAAAGAGAAGACAAATTACCTTCAGAAATGTTTTACACTCGGAAAGAGAGATTTTACTGTGTAACGGATATCTTTTTGGGCCCCACTCTGTGAAAGGTAAAGACTTTATTAATGATGTCGGATTATTTAAATAAAATTTAACCCTTACCGCTACTGTGATTCATAACCTCACCATATCCTTACCCCATTACCGCCATTCCTCTCCCATTTAAACAATCCAGACTATTTAACTTCATTTTCTCTTACCAATTTACTGCCCTAAAAGTCTCCTTCACTTCCAATTCACACAAGTTCAAACTTACCTTCTTTCACCTTCATAATGGCACTAAACCCTCAACACAACCAAGTCGTATTACTTGATTCTTCAAGAGATGCTGATTTCACTGAAATCATCTCCTTTCTCACCGAATCACCTTACTACACAGCCTTACTGTTAACTCCACTGTTTACTCCAACCAAATGGCCGAATTTTGGGGAAATGGTCAAGCTGAAACCCTAAATGGGATTCGTGTACTAAGGACCAGCATTTGTGGACAGGAGTTGATCCTTACTGAACAACTAATCAGGGAGCATCTAGAGCTTCATGGTGAAGGAGCTCCTATTGAATTCCTCAAGGAAGACTTAGACAACACTTATATCCTAATGGGCTATGGTGGAGACTTAAGCAGGTCGACAGTATACAAATTTAACTTCTCCTACAACTGGAAGTTTCTCCTGCATATTATTCTCCACTGTCTGTCAAACAAGTCTGGGGGATGGGATCAAATCCCCTATGAACTAGGATGCTTAGTTCATGGATTGGTGAGAGGCCTGCGCTTCAACTACTCAAGATTTGTGCTGACTAATCTCATCGGGAATCTTCAAAGGGAAACATTCTTCATGTATCCTAGATTCCTTCAGCACATCAACAACTGTGAGTTGGACCAGAGTCAGCTTGTCTGTGCAGTTGCTCTGACTGTCCCTCACATGAGGCCTACCATCTTCAAGACTTTGAAAAAGGTGTCCAACAACTTCACTGGAAGATACACTACTCTGCTTCCAGGTATGATTGAGCGCATAGCTCCTGGTGACATCCCTGTTAACCCCACATGTGATGAACCCACACCAGCACCCTCCACCACAATGCCAACTCTGCCTTCTCCACTCATCATTAGCACATACCAAAGACACCCCAAAAGAATCCTTGTTCAGTCTACTCTGATTGAACAAGCTCCTCTTGTTCAATCCAAAAAGACTAGAGTTGAACAATGGGCTTCCACTCAGGTCTGAGGTCACACCATCCTTCTCTTTTGACCTCAATATGGGTTTTGAGTCTCCTCAGTCTCAAACCCAAGAGCCTGACACCCAAACCTTCAGCCCTCAGAATGAGTATTTACACTCTTCTGAGCAGCCAATTAGGGATAGCCCCACCAAAGGCTCAATGCCTATAGACATTGATCAAGGTCTCGGGTCAGTAGGTCTAACTTCCCTATCATTTACTGATCTACTACTCAAAACTGATAAAGAGATAACACCTCTCCATGGAAATGAAGTTGATCTCCAACACCCTCTCCAAGATCAACAGAGCCCAGAGAAATACCTTAACTCTATCCCTCATCAGCAGCCTATAACTGAGGTGAGTCCCACTGATGTGGAGGGGACTCATGCAGATTCAGCTGCCACTACAGAAGGTGCCTCAATGGACCTTATGGATAGTGGTAACATATCTGTGACTGAATCTGTGGCAACCGAGCCTTTTGATGACTCTGAAAGGGACATTATTAAGCACGGGAAACCAGGGCGCCAAGAAAACATATCTGGTTGTGAGACTGAACATACTAGGTATGTTGTCTCATCTCCCCATGATTCTTCATCTGAAGATGAGGGAAGTCTGCAACTTACAATTCAGTACTTGATCTCTAAGATCTCAAACCTAGAAACTAAGGTTAGGATCTTAGAGAACAGGTCTGCCACTCAGCAACTTGAGATTAACAGTCTCAAGGCTAAACTAGCTGAGACACAGATAGAGAGATCTGTTAGGCATGTACCCATTTAAGTCTCCTTGACTTCTTCCTCCAGCTCATCTAGCTCTCAAGATTATGCTACCAAAACGGGGGAGGATGTTCAGAGACAAACATGTGAGGAACCACAGATCCAATCTTCAACTTCTTCTATCATCACTATGTCTGAGTCATCTCAAGTTACCCTTCAGATTGACTCAAAGATGCTCAGTGATCTCTACAGACTTTTCACCAAGTTTGTGTGAGATCCTCCTTTGATCAGCCAAGCCCCGATACTACAATGATTTACTTTGGAGCTGAAGAGCTTCAAAGGCTTACTGCACCTTCTACCACTGTGGAAGAAGTTGGTCAACCTAAGGTCTAAAGGGAACCTAAGATTAAATTCGAAGGGGAACTGAGGATTGATGGCCCAGCAACTAAAATAGTTGGGACAGAATCTGCATCTCCTCCATCTTCCGAAGCTGAAGTTAAAGCCTCGGAAGACCAAACTAAATCTTCCGAAGCTGAAATAGAAGCTGCGGAAGGACTGTTCAAGATGTCCGAGTAACTGATCATCACAGATGTAATCCTTGAAATGGCATCTGAGGTGAACAGCGAGGACTTTCTGGATCTACCTCCATCTCAGACATTCTCTCTACCTCTCTCATAATCAGAATCCACTCTCCAAGAACCACCACATTCGAGTTCTTAAAAGATAAAGGGAAAAGAAAGATGACTGCGGAAGAGCTTCAGGAAGAGGGAGGATTGAGAAACTAAAAAGGAAAGGAAGATTTCCTACTAAAAAGTTGCTAGCTGCTAGCACAAAAGCAGCTGCAACCAATCAGGAGGATATCAACAACAAAAGAGAGAAGAGATCATTGACGAACTCTTAAATTTGGGAGTTGCCAATGAAGAAACACTCCTGCTACCACTAGAGGAGTTGGTGAATCTGGAGAAGGCAACCCGGCTGAAACATGAAGAAGAAGCCAGGTTGGCCTTAGAGAAAGAAAAAAAGAACAGATGGAAGCTGATCTACAGCTCAGAGAGGAAAGGATATCTTTCCTGACCTCCAAAGGATTCTCTCTACAAGAACTCTCTCCACACAACAATGATACGATCCTATGGCTCTTCAACAAAGAGCATGATCAACTTCAAAAGGAGAGAAAGAGAGCTGCTAGAGAGAAGATGAAGGAGAAAAAGAAGACGGAAGAAGAAGAAAGGCTCACTGCAGCCAAGAGGTCGGGTGAGAAAGCATGGATGAAGGATTACCTTCGAGCTCACGGATTCTCTGGAAGGCAGGTGGGTCCCATGTCAGAGAAAACTCCAACGGATTGTCAGTGAAATCAAGGCTGACATCCGTATGGGAAAGAGAAAAGAGATGTATAGAAAGGGAAAGGGAATGACCTTCACTGCAACCTCTCAACCTGAACCCTCACCCCCACCTTTCACCATCAAAACCGAACCTCTCACCCCTGAACCTATATCTTTACCCACATCCACTTCATCACCCCAACCACCTAAACTTCCCATCCTTCTACCTAAAACACTTCCCAGAACCTCTGAACCACAACCTACCCAACTACATCCAAACCATCCCCTCAGCTTCTCAACATCTCTCTCTTAAGGAATTCAAGGCAATCAAGACCAAGCTCATAAACTGCACAACCTTGAGCGAGATCTCATATGAAGAAGACTCTGTCAACATCACCTATACTGATGGATCTTTATGTTCCCTCACAAGAAATCAATTCCTTGATTCGCCTAGAGGAACATTGGACCAAGCTACAAGACTTATAGGCCTCAACTCAAATTCATTAAATGATAAAGAGAAGAAACTTAGAAGAAAACCGGTGACTCTGCTAGATACAAGGAAAGAGGACAAGATTCCCAGTCAGTCTCTTGTGCCTAGAAAGAAAATAATCCAGTGGAGGTTCAATGAAGCTTCTCACAACTTTCTTATGGAAAGAGAAAATGGCAAAGTCAACAGACTTAATGCAACCTCTCTGCTACACTCCAGCAGATTTGATATTGTTGAGTTAGCAGAGAAGTCATTTTCCAACCCCTCCAACTCTGAAGCTGCTGCAATCATTAGAAATCATATTAGCAGTCTTTTTCTAGCCGAGCTAACTTCAAAAGCCAAGATTAAAGAAGAGTTGAAGTTGAGAAGAAAGGAAGATAATAAAAGATCTTCCACCAAGGGCACTGCCTTTCTATAGATAGTGGAGGGTCCAGACTTGGAACCTATAGTTAGATGGGAATATGATTACAGTTCCCATCAACTAACTCTTTTCAGATGGCAACAAGAGAGGGTACATATCATCCAAGGTAACAGAGTGGACTTGCTGTCTACCAAGGACTTATACAAACTTCTCAGCACCACTTCTGGGAAGAACAAAGAAACTGATAAATATCTTCTTTCCCTGGTGCTGAAAGTTTTGAGATGCCGAAATAAGTGAAGTTTTGGTAGCATCAGCCTAGAGGAGTTTGTTGGATCAAGAAGAAGGCTGGTGCAACCAAAACCAATTCACTTAGACAATTTTTGGTACTACATACAAAGGCTTCCAAGCTTAGCATGAAACTTCCGAAGGTTGTAGAGTTCTTCCGAAGACAAAGTGAAATATCAACTTCCGAAGACAAAACTCTACTCCCGAAGAAAAATACATGCTTCTGAAGATAAAGTCTTAAGAGAAGAAATTAGAAGACTGCTTCCGAAGTATGAAGTTCATCAAGCCTCGAAAGAAGCAGTCTCTTCCAAAGTATAAGCGGCCTCGGAAGAACTTGTTCTTCCGAAGCCAACTTAACCTTCGGAAGACACTGCTATGAACTAGTGGACATAAGTATGGTCCTCCTGACACTCTGCTACAGACCTCTGATATACTGCATGGTGTTTTCTCAAAAGCCATGTAGTTGACCATACTTTATTCCGCTGTTTACCTTTACTAGGTAGTACAGTTACCAACTTAAGTTAGTAACAAAAGGTAAGTCATGGACATGTCATGACTACCATATCTTAGATAATACTTTATCTAAGATACCTTAACTCTAGCATTGTAGTATATGCTTTAGTCATAGGCTCCCAGCTGGTATCAAAGTATATCCGGCTGTAGATAGTAGTATATATAGTTTCTCATTGTAACTCATAAGTATGCTTGTGAGAGTCTTGTAACACTTTGAGTTGAGGATTAATATATACAAGTATCTTGAAAATTATATCTTTGTGCTTTTCTGCTACTTAGTATATTATAATCAGCTCTTAGATAAGACTCTGCTTAATCTGATCCGAGTGTGGCATTTGTGAGTTGAGAGAAAACCAAGTTTTTAAGTGACAAAACCGATCCTGCAATTAATTAATGAAAAAAGTCAGTAAACCTAATGAATGTTACCCAGACCCTAATGATAATTAAAATGTCTTACAAGCATAAATGAACTTCACTTATGTGAGTCAAATGAAATGAGGGTACTTTTATTCATGAACAGGCTATGTGTCTTGCAGTATGGGTCAATAGTAAAGGATAAGCTACTACTTTATATGTGTACTGGTAAAGGAATGTGGCACAATTGTTAGCTGTAAGTTTGAGCTCTTTCTTTGTGCAAACCTAGTTTAAGGAAGATGAATGATAATGAATGAAATGAAGATAATGAATGTAATAATGTATGATATGGATAATAAATGTGTGTTCATTAAAGGAATATAAATATATATTTTATATATTAAAACAAAAACTCATTCACCAACACTTACCTTGTATACATATTAGTTGGCAGGAAATGACGTTTGCTGAGGATGGCAAGGGAGTTGGAGTTACTAGGAAATTAGAGACTAGCATCTACATATTTTAAATATAATGTTTTAATTTAAGAAGTAAAAAGTTAATGATTTAGTTTCAAGAAAACAAATGCTTATTTTTGGACAAGTATGCTTATGAATGAAATGAATGATTTTAAGTCGTTTTACGTTGTAGTGTTTTATATGGAATGTTTTATGCTACGATTGACCACCTGTGAGAACTCCCAGGAATGAGGCTATAAGGATTACACTTAGAAGCTAATTCAACCTATGAGCTCTTATCATGCACATGTGAAGTACATGGAAGTTACTTTGAAATATTTGATATAGCTCAGTGAATTATGCTAAGTATCAAATATTTCAAAGCCAAAAGACCAATTCTTCCGAAACCAAAAGGCCAATTCTTCCAAAGCCAAAGATAAAGTCTTGCGAAGCTTCAAAGACAAAGTCTTCCGAAGCCAAAACTGATTTATTCTGAAGACAAAGAAGGCATGTCTTCTTTTACATGCTTTTGATAAAAGCTTAAATAAACACCTTTCTGCTGCCATCTTTAAGGACTCACTAATAGATAAGGATGTGAGCTATGACATGGCATAGTCACTAGTTAATAAACAATCTGCCTTTTACTCTATATTGATCTTGTTGTCTAGATTAGTATTTGCAGTTGGCCTTCAAAGTATGGCCAGCTGTATGATGTGGTATAAAGTATCTCAAGTACTTTTATTTTGAAGGTAAGCTTTGTAACACTTACAAGAACTTGAGAGCAATATACATCATTCTTGCAAACCATATATTTCTTGTTCTTGTTCTGTTATGTTCTTTACTTGTGTTCATTGTTTCATTATAAGACGGTTCTCTATTTTATCTGTTAAGTGTCATTTGTATCTCCACCTTATGAAGCTGTTGCATTGGCCCTCTTACCGGTCCTGCAGTTGGTATTGGAGCTTTTCAGGCTCTTGATTGTAAGATCTCACCATCTTAAATCCCTTCAATTTTACAAAACACTTAACAACTCAAATGACAGCTCTTACTAAGGCTGATATGGAAACCGGTACCATGACCAAATCTCCACTATTCACTCCTGATGACTTTGATACTTGTTACCAAAGAATGGAAGGATTTATGAAGTTCAAGATAGCAAGATATGGGTATCGGTTGTCTCTGGACCTCATGTTCCAAGCACCATTTCAGCTACTGCTGGTGGTGGTATGATTCCAAAGAAAGTGGTTGATTACTCAGAGGAAGATTGGAAGAAGATTGATGTAGATTAGAAGGCCATGATCTCTCTCCAAACACCTCTTCCAAACTCTATCTACAAAGGCTTCAAGAAGTGCAAAACTACTAAGCAGCTCTGGGATGCACTGAAGCTTATGTGTAAGGGTCTGAGGAAGCAAAAGAAATCAAGAAAGACCTCTTGAAGCATCAGTTTGAGAACTTCACCTACAAATCAGGTGAAACTATAACTCAATAATACTTAGGTATGTTGATATTATAGATACTCTCATGGATATTGAAGTCAAGCTTAAGAATAGGGACATTGTGAGGAAGTTCATGTTCCTTCTTCCCAGACAATGGACTCACTACTATGTGGCCACTAAGAGAACTGAAAACCTCTTCACTTTTACTCTCATAGAGCTGTATGGTATCCTTAGTGGCTACCACATGGAGATGAATATGCAGAATCCATCAAGCAGCTCTTCCAGTAATCAACAGAGTTTAGCCCTCCATGCGGTTAAAAGGGACTGCAGAGAACCACAACATCATCTTATCTGCTACCCTAACAACTTCACACAGGGAGAGCTACATCTAAGGAAGCCTATTCTAAGAGACAAGCGCATCACAAACCTTTGTGTCTTCTGATGAAAGTTGTGGCAACTTTCTCTTCACTATTGTTACCAGTAGAAGGAATAATCATATGAGCTTGTGGGTTACTATTGGAAGTTTGGCGTGGAAAGGAAGGCAGGGTGAAAAAGGTAATAAGCCTTGACCATGTAAGGGCCGTTCCCGGGCACCTCACAGCTGGTCATCATCGCACTTAAAACACATCATTATATAATCTTTACTAAAATCATGCAGTGGAAACTATGAAATAACTTTTCATTTTTACTATAAATGCTTTTGCAAAGTAATACAACATCCATTACAAAACATCGTTTGTTTGCATTACAATACAAAAGCTTAAACAAAAGAATGCCATCCTAAAAGAGCTGAGTAGCCGCCTCGTGCCATCCTCAGCAACACTACCTGCCAACTGGAAACACATAAAAAGTCAGTGTTGTTGAGTGAGTTCTAGTTTTATAATAAATCATACTTTCTTTCGTTAAAACCAATCTTTACATACATGCGATCACACATCATACGTACACATAGATAATATCATCATTATCTCATCATTCGTTCGTTAACTTTCATTCATTTAACGTACATCGTTCATATTCACATTCGTTACTTTCGTTCACTTTTGTTCATGGATTCTTACTTTCTTTCATACATTCCTTACTTTCATTCGTACATTCACTACGTTCATTCGTACGTTCATTACTTTTGATGACATGTACATTACCCCAAACATTGTGCACGAAGCGGGTAACTGAGCCTGAGGTCTTTCATAGACCTCGAACATTGGGCACGGAGCTGGCTCCAGTACCTAGGGTAGGTACATTCATCACTTATCTTTCCTCTTTCATTCTGGATCAATGCCATATGCTATACCCTGAACATTGTGCACGAAGCTGATGCTGGACCTGTGGTAATTAAATCACGAACATTGTGCACGAAGCTCATCCAGTCATCTAGGGTAAGCGGCAAGGATCTCGTACATATGGTCAATCGCAAAGATTGGACCCCAGTGTGCATCCTTCGGGGTAGCTAACCCGCACACCGTTGAGCTAACACCTTCATTGGGTGTGCACCTCCATACATTTGCTTGCAAGCCTTTCTTACATTCATTCGTTCATTCATTAATGCATGCATACGTTCATCATGTTCCTCTTTCATTATCTTCCACTTTACGTTACGTAATACTTTCGTTTAATTCATTAATCATAACATGTAAAGCCACGGAAGATAAACATACGTCATAAATAGGAACATTAACATATACTATAGCATTATCATGCAGGGCGTCATCATACATACTTAACATACATCATGCATAAACATGCAACATTATCATCATGCCCTACATACCCTCTAAGGCATCCAAAGGTCATCTTACATGTACCTACGGGAACTTCCACGTCAAACTTACATCTGCACTTTCCCCTGAAAGTCAGTACTTTAACTATGTTCTTTCCTCGGGTACAACAGCCCTATTTGGCGTATGGACACCCTTCAGTCGCATAGCCTCCATGTGACTGAACATCATGCGAATGGACCAATCGTGCGAATGAACACTGTGCGAATGGTCCCCATGCGAATGGACCTTATGCGAATGAGCACCTATGCGATTGGGCTCTCAGTCGCATGACTCCTCATGCGAATGGACCCTAGTCGTGCGACTGAACCTCAATCGTGCGACTGAACCTCAATCGTGCTACTGAACCCCAATCGCCCTCCAATCGGCCATATGGCCTCCAGTCGGTCGCCCAGCCCTAACTGGTGCAGAATGCAGTCCTCCCGAACCCAAACTGCCATTTTCAACCTCCAAGCTCATCCAAACCCATTCTAAGCCCAAATCAACCATCCTAAACCTTAGGAATGCATACTATGACACCATTCAAGCACACACAAGCTCAAGAACATACTCCAAACACATCAAAAACAATCACACCCAAATGGGTCAAACACACAACATTCAAAAACGGGTTTACTATGTGTTCCAGCCCTAAATAGTTGAAAACGAGTAGAATAGGGGTCTTAGAACTCACACAAACTACAAGAAGAAGAAGAGCTTCGTGTTGACTCGCTAGCCGGCGATTTTCGTGCTCGATCCGCCCGAACCAACCCTTTTTCTCTCTTTTCTCTCTCTTTCTCTCTTCTTTCTCTTGTTGCTGAAATATGAGTGTGGGGGAGAGGTAAAGGGCTGCGCTCTCCCTTAATATGTCCCCATTTACCCGGCTTTCGTGCGTTGGCGAGTTTGGTCCCTCGACTTTGGACTTTATTTCTTTTTTTTCTCTTCTTTCGTCGGCTTCAAAGAAAAATATCCGGGTGTTACAAGTCCACCCCCCTTATATAGGTTTCATCCCTGAAACCTGTTATTCCTCGAACAAACACGGGTAATGATGTCTCATTTCCTCTTCGGTCTCCCACGTTGACTCGGATCCCTTCCTGTGCTTCCATTGTACACGCACAAGAGGAACCACTTTATTTCTCAGCCTCTTCTCCTTTCGATCAATGATTGCCACTGGTTGCTCCACATAATTGAGTTGTTCGTCTACTTTGATATCCTCCAGTGGAACAATCATGTCTTCATCTGCCAAACACTTCCTTAGATGAGGTACGTGCAATGTCAGGTGAATTCCACTTAACTCATCTGGTAACTCTAATCTATAGGCCACCTCTCCTACTCGAGCAATTATTCGAAAAGGGCCTACGTATCTCGGGCTCAACTTGCCCCGCTTCCTGAAACGGATGATACCTTTCCAAGGTGAGACCTTCAATATAACCCGGTCACCCACCTGTAACTCAATCGGTCTGTGCCGTTTGTCGGCGTACGACTTCTGCCTATCTTTGGCCGCCATCATGAAGGCTTTGATCTTCTCGAGCTTCTCCGCCGTAGCCTCGATTATCTCGACGCTCCCCAATTCCTTCTGACCAATATCACCCCAAAAACGGGTGTTCTGCATCTCCTACCGTATAGCATCTCGTAGGGTGGCATACCAATACTGGCATGATAGCTGTGTTGTACGAGAATTCAGCTAACGGTTGGTGGTCATCCTAACTTCCCCCACAATCAATCACACATGCCCGAAGCATGTCCTCCAATGTCTGAATGGTCCTTTTCGACTGACCATCAGTCTGGGGATGATAAGCCGTGCTAATATGTAACCTCGTCCCCATGGTGTTGTGGAATTTCTTCCAGAATTTGGATGTAAACCGGGTGTCGCGATCTGACACAATAGACATCGGCACACCATGATGAGTTACAATTTCCTTGATGAACAGATCAGCCAACCTCTCAGATGAATATGCCTCACGGATCGGTAGGAAGTGAGCACTCTTAGTCAAGCGGTCAACAACCACCCATATAGCGGCATACCCTTTCAGAGTACGTGGCAGCTTCGTAATGAAATCCATGGTGATGTGCTCCCACTTCCATTCCGGTATATCCAAAGGTTTGATCTTTCCATACGGCTTTTGATGCTCGGCCTTCACTTGCAGACAAGTAAGACACTTACTCACATACTCCCCCACATCACGCTTCATACCCTGCCACCAATAATCTTTCTTCATGTCTTGGTACATCTTTGTAGCACCGGGATGAATAGAGTATCGAGTCTTGTGAGTCTCATCCATAATCTTCACCCGTAGATCCCCAAAACGAGGAATCCACATCCGCCTGAATCGGGTTTTAACACCGAGTGTGTTTTCACCCAATTCCGTAACCAGACCTCTCATCCTTTCAGAGTTAAGACGATCCTCTTTTAAGGCCTCATCTTGAAACTCCTTGACTTGCTTCATCACTCAGAGGTCATGATCAGCTGGTACGCCTTCACCCGAATCGGCTCGGGTCTTTCCTTTCGGCTAAGGGCATCCGCCACCATGTTGGCTTTGCCCGGATGATAATGGACCTCACAATCATAACCCTTTATGAGCTCCAACCATCGCCTCTGCCTCATATTCAAATCCTTCTGCTTGAAGAAATACTTCAAGCTCTTGTGGTCAGTGAAAATGGTGCAATTCGTCCCGTAGAGATAGTGCCTCCAATCTTTAATGCAAAGACCACAGCCGCTAGCTCCAAATCATGAGTAGGATAGTTAACCTCATGAACCTTCAACTGTCGGGATGCATAGGCTATAACTTTTCCTCTCTGCATTAATACATACCCCAATCCCGAGTAGAAGCATCAGAATAAACCACCAGATCTTCACTTCCATCGGGTAATGAAAAACAGGAGCTTGAGTCAATCTCCTCTTCAATTCTTCGAACGCCTTCTCTTGAGCTTGACCCCATACAAACTTTACATCCTTCCGGGTCAACTTGGTTAGTGTAGAAGCGATCTTTGAGAAGTCTTGAATAAATCTTCTGTAATAGCCCGCCAAACCCAAGAAACTACGAATCTCAGATGGCGTCTTTGGAGACTTCCATTGCATCACCGCTTCCACCTTTGTCGGATCTACCGTAATCCCCTCCGGATTCACCACGTGACCCAAGAAATGAACCTCGCGCAACTAAAACGCGCACTTGGAGAACTTGGCATACAACTTCTCCCTTCTCAACGTCTCCAATACCTCTCGAATGTGATTGGCATGCTCTATCTCGCTTTTTGAATAAATCAGGATATCATTAATAAACACAATCACTGATTTATCTAACATCGGCCGACACACTCGGTTCATCAGATCCATAAAAGCAGCTGGCGCATTGGTCAAACCAAAAGACATGACAAGAAACTCGTAGTGACCGTAGCGTGTGCGAAAAGCTGTTTTAGGAATATCCTACTCTTTCACCTTTAGCTGATGGTAGCCAGATCGAAATCTATCCGTGAAAACCAACTGGCACCTTGAAGCTGATCAAACAAATCATCGATCCTCGGTAACGGATATCAATTCTTCACTGTCATCTTGTTCAGCTCACGGTAGTCTATGCACATCCTCATACTACCGTCCTTCTTTTTTACAAATAAGACCGGAGCACCCCAAGGAGAGATACTCGGCCTAATGAACCCTTTATCAAGCAGCTCTTGCAACTGCTCCATCAACTCTTTCATCTTTGTCGGAGCCAACCGATACGGTGCCTTGGCAACAGGTTGGGCACCCGAGATCAGGTCAATCTGAAACTCAATCTCTCGGTCAGGTGGCACTCCTGATAAGTCTTCCGGGAGCACGTCTGGAAAATCACACACACCCGGAACATCGGATAGTTGTGGTGTTGGCGTTTCCACATCTTTTACATAACACAAGTAGGCGCTACATCCACGCCTCATACACTTTCCCGCCACCGACCATTGAGATTACTTTCGGGATCGTCGTGACTCGATCCCCATAAACAATTACCAAGCTCCCGTCAGGCGCTATCAAACGAATCATCTTCTTTCGACACACTATATTCGCCTCGAAGTCCGCCAACCAATCCATCCCAAGAACCAGATCAAAACCACCTAAGGTCATCATGAACGGTTTAACAGGAAACCTATGACCTTCTAATTCCACATCACAGCCCTCTATCATCTCAGAAATCCTGGTAGACTTACCTATGGCAGTTTCTACATCACAGGGCAAGTCAACACGTCTACTACTAACAGGCAGCTTAGTACAAAAAGCAACAGAAATAAAACTCCTACTAGCACCCGAGTCAAACAACACAGAAGCCAAAGTTTGGTTCACCAGAAACGTACCGGACATAACATCGGGGTCCGTCCTAGCTTCCTCCTGTGTCATAGTGAATGCCCTGGCGCTCACCCTCTGGTCCTTTACTCCCCGTCTTCTTCACTCCTGAACCCTCGGCTCTCGGCTTCTTACAGTCTTTACTCATATGACCACTTTCCTCACAGTTGAAGCACCTCGTACCCCTGCAATCCCTAGCCATATGACCAGGCTTTCCACACTTAAAACAAACATTCAATCCCCAACTACACTCTCCACTATGCTCCTTCCCACATTTGCCACACTTTCTCGATCCCGTACCCGGTGTGGCTACACGGCGATCATCTACCCGTGCCTTCTTGTTACTTGTCGAGGCATCACCCCAACCAAACCTCTTCCCATTCTAGTTTCGATCACCACCACCCTTCTTACTACCTTCAGCCACCCCACTACAGCCCTTTCATCATACAGTCTCCCGCCAAGTCCACCGCCGACCTAAACGTGCTCGGTCGGGTAGCGATCATATGCCTGCGAATATCCGCGGGCAAACCCTGAATGTACCTCTTAATCTATCGTGACAGAGGCGTCACCTGATCCGGCACCAGACGTGCCATCTCGTTGAACTTTGTGGTGTACTGCTGGTGTGTCATGGTTCCCGCCTCCAGCTGCAGGAACTCCCTCTCAACTTTATCCATCTCTCAATGAGACAGAACTCCTCAATAACCAACTTCTTCAGCTCCAACCATCTCATCCTCCCAATGGCCCTGCTACCCTCGGCTTGGACTATATTGTCCCACCAGCACAGAGCCGAGTCCACAAAAGAGTGAGCAGCAAACTTCACTTTCTGATCCTCCCGGCACTCACTGATGTTTAAAACAGCTTCCATTTCTCTCACCCACCGGTGAGCAGCAGCAGAAGTGCCGTTAACATCAAAAGTAGGGGCTTTCACCTTTGAAACGCCCCATAATTACAGCCTCGTGCCGCCTCCGGCGCAGGCTCCTCCTCTTCCTCTTCTTCATCATCAGAAAGAACCGTTTCCAGCTCCGGTTGCTCCTGTCTACCGAGGACCTATTCCTCTCTTTACGTTCCCTTCCCGTACAGCCTTAATCACCTCAGCCACCACAGACGGTAAGATCGTCTGCAAGACTTGATGAACCTCATCCACTACAGCCTCTTTTACCGAGGCCCTCAAGTTGGCGCTCTCATCTACACCCTTCGGATGGGGGGTCTCTGGTTTTTCAGGAACCACCTTTTCAACTCTAGGCCTGCCTCTTTTGGGCCGTGATGTAGCAGCAAGCCCACCCCATGAGGCTTTAGATGATCTACCTCCGGCCATCCTCTATCACACTGAAAGATTAAACACCACATGGTCATTCAAGGGAACAGCTCAGTTTATATCAAGTATAGTAAATCCCTAATTTCACTGGCCAGTTGTGATTAGCCATTTACATTACTCTTCATACTCCAAGCATTACCTGTCCTGACTACATCAGTTTAAATCTACATACAACACACAACCACATACCATGTGCACGTAATACCGGTTATTATTAAGAAAATACCTGATGGCACGCAGCTACTCAGATTGGCATCCCATCCCTTTCCGTCCCATTCTCAGTTAAGTTAAGGTTTATTTGAAAATTTTTACCCATTTCACTTAAACTTTAGCTCTGATACCAACTTGTAAGGCCCCGTTCCCGGGCACCTCATAGCTGGTCATCATCGCACTTAAAAACATCATTATATAAACTTTACTAAAATCATGCAGTGGAAACTATGAAATAACTTTTCATTTTTACTATAAATGCTTTTGCAAAGTAATACAACATCCATTACAAAACATCGTTTGTTTGCATTACAATACAAAAGCTTAAACAAAAGAATGCCATCCCAAAATAGCTGAGTAGTCATCTCGTGCCATCCTCAACAACACTACCTGCCAACTGGAACACATAAAAAGTCAGCGTTGCTGAGTGAGTTCTAGTTTTATAATAAAACATACTTTCTTTCGTTAAAACCGTTCTTTACATACATGCGATCACACATCATACGTACACATAGATAATATCATCATTATCTTCATCATTCGTTCGTTAACTTTTGTTCATTTAATGTACATTGTTCACATTCACATTCATTACTTTCGTTCACTTTCGTTCATGGATTCATACTTTTTTCATACGTTCCTTACTTTCATTCGTACATTCATTACGTTCATTCGTACGTTCATTACTTTCGATAACATGTACATTACCCCGAACATTGTGCACGAAGCGGGTAACTGAGCTTGAGGTCTTTCATAGACCTCGAACATTGGGCACGGAGCTGGCTCCAGTACCTAGGGTAAGTACATTCATCACTTATCTTTCCTCTTTCATTCTGGATCAATGCCATATGCTATACCCCGAACTTTATGCACGAAGCTGATGCTGGACCTGTGGTAATTAAATCACGAACATTGTGCACGAAGCTGATCTAGTCATCTAGGTTAAGTGGCAAGGATCCGTACATATGGTCAATCGCAAAGATTAGACCCCAGTGTGCATCCTTCGAGGTAGCTAACCCGTACACCGTTGAGCTAACACCTTCATTGGGTGTGCACCCCCATACATTTGCTTGCAAGCCTTTCTTACATTCATCGTTCATTCATCAATGCATGCATTCGTTCATTCATTAATGCATGCATTCGTTCATCATGTTCCTCTTTCATTATCTTCCACATTACGTTACGTAATACTTTCGTTTCATTCATTAATCATAACACGTAAAGCCACGGAAAGATAAACATATGTCATAAATAGGAATATTAACATATACTATAGCATTATCATGCAGGGCATCATCATACATACTTAACATACATCATGCATAAACATGCAACATCATCATCATGCCCTACATACCCTCTAAGGCATCCAAAGGTCATCTTACATGTAGCTACGGGAACTTCCACGTCAAAACTTACATCTGCACTTTCCCCCGAAAGTCAGTACTTTAACTGTTCTTTCTCGGGTACAACATCCCTATTTGGGCGTATGGGACCCTTCAGTCGCATAGCCTCCACACGACTGAACATCATGCGAATGGACCAATCGTGCGAATGAACACTGTGCGAATGGTCCTCATGCAAATGGACCTTATGCGAATGAGCACCTATGCGACTGCCCTCTCAGTCGCATGACTCCTCATGCGACTGGACCCCCAGTCGTGCGACTGAACCGCAATCGTGCGACTGAACCCCAATCGTCCTCCAGTCGGCTGTATGGCCTCCAGTCGGTCGCCCAGCCCTAACTGGTGCAGAATGCAGTCCTCCCGAACCCAATCTGCCATTTTCGACCTCCAAGCTCATCCAAACCCATTCTAAGCCCAAACAACCATCCTAAATCTTAGGAATGCATACTATGACCCATTCAAGCACACACAAGCTCAAGAACATACTCCAAACGCATCAAACACAATCACACCCAAATGGGTCAAACACACACACATTCAAAACGGGTTTACTATGTGTTAGCCCCAAATCAGTTGAAAACGAGTAAAATAGGGGTCCTAAAACTCACACAAACTACAAGAAGAAGAAGAGCTTCGTGTTGACTCGCTAACCGACGATTTTCGTGCTCGTATTCGCCCGAACCAACCCTTTTTCCTCTTTCTCTCTTCTTTCTCTCTCTTTCTCTTCTTGCTGAAATATGAGTGTGGGGGAGAGGGTAAGGGCTGCCCTCTCCCTTAATATGTCCCTATTTACCCGACTTTCGTGCGTTGGCGAGTTTGGTCCCTCGACTTTGGACTTTATTTCTTTTTTTTCTCTTCTTTTTGTCGGCTTTAAAGAAAAATATCCGGGTGTTACAGACCATGAGTATTTGTTTCATTGACAAGGTTGTTTATAGATCATGTATATGTTGCAAAAGCAACAAAAAATTGGTGAAAGTTAACAACAACAAGGATGGATTGGCCTTGAACAAAGGTTGTTTATAGATCATGTATATGTTGCAAAAGCAACAAAAATTGATGGATTGGCCTTGAACTATAGAGAGCTCATGGTTAGTTTATTTCTCATGAAGTTCATGAAAAAATTTTAGAGTGTCTTGGTTATAGACCTTATCGATTATTACTTTATAGGATGATTGATATTTAATTGTTTAGATTATATTGGTGACATCCTAGGTCCATTTTCTTTGCAAGATATAGAGTATATCTAAGGGTTTTAATAGACTACATATAATCAGTAGCAATGTTTTCAAAACTGGACCGGAAAGCGAACCGGATGGCCTAGAGGTCACTGGTCGGACTGGTCGGACCGGTCGGACCGGTCGGACCGGTCGGACCGGATACGAACCGGATGACGTCATATTTAAAAAATATAAAAAATCCAAATATAGTGTGTATGTATAAGGATAATATTATGAACCGGTGTTCCTTAATCCAAAACAACATCCAAAATACATATCATTCAATTAAACATGTCCACAAATTAACGACCGGTATTCCTTAATCCATATCCAATACAAATTTTCTATTAAAATAAAAAAAAACGGTTCAAACCCGGTTCGCCGGTTCCGGTCGGGCCGTTCGACCGCAACGAACCGTCCGGTTCAAACCACGAAAACAGTCCAAATCTACCGACCGAACCGGCAATTTTCCCGGTTCCATCCGGTCGAACCGTCGACCGGCCGGTCCTCCGGTTACAAATCATTGATCAGTAGTAAACTAATTTTGAGTCTTGGATAATTGTTTCATTTGATGTTGAATCGGATTGATATGTCCACAAAAGGTGAAGCATAAGTGTTTCAAAGTATTTTCCATGCTTCAAGATATGAAGGTGCATTAGTGATGAGGGGAACGACAGAGTGGGATAGGCTACTAACAAATCACCAATAGGAGACGATCTGGTGGTACCAGGCAAAGTAATCTTTGTGAGGCATAGAGACATCATGTGTAAGGGTAAGGGCTAGTGGTGGGTGGGTAAGCCCCCCTATGTATTTGTAAAGATCTAACCCTAGAATAAGAGCTTCTATTTGGTTTTTCAACTTAAATAAATTATGGATGTGAATTTGAGTGATAAAGGGAGGGTGAAGAGAGTTAAGGTGTTTGGTGTGAAGGGGAGAAATTTGATGGTGGTAGAAATAATGGGTGCTTTCAAAAGCCATGGTAGGTGATAAAAAATGATCAAAAGAGGGAATGATTCGAAAAGCAGTCTGGCGATACCATATTAAGTTCCCTGAACTTGACTTTTACATATCACTAATTCAAGAATAAATACAAGAGAAGTGTATAATTATAGGGATAGATATCTATAGAAAGGAAATTAAAACAAACCTACAATTCTATAGATTGAAATCAAAACTAGAAAACACAATTTATTATGTGTTGAAATATTTATTTGTTTGGAGGGAAAAACGGTTTGATCCTCATGCTTGCTTTAAAAGATTTAATTATGTTGTTAGCGAATTTGTTTTCAGGAGAAGTTCGTATAATCATTCAATGTTCCTCAAGATAAATTCTTTTATACATGAATGATATATAATTATTGGAAGTGGTAAGCAACATGCAGAAACTAAAGACTTTTCTTAGAACTCGATTTAAATAAAAGATCTAGGTCCACTAAAGTAAATATTATTTGCTTATATTAACCATTCATAAATTATTGAAGAAAGATTGTGATACTCGATGATACTAAATATTAAGTTGAAAACACAGAGGGGACATTCTTGACTATCTAGAAAAATGTAGAAAAACCAATAGAAAGCCAAACTATCATACCATTACTAGTCCTGATATTACCTTCTTGGTAAGTATGAGTAGTTTGTTTATGTCTTCTCTAGGAATCTCATATTGGGAAGATGCTAATCATATTCTTAAATACCTAAAGGAAACTCTAGGTCATGATATTCTTTGTTAAAACCATGCTCATCACATCATATAAATTTAGAAATGTTGATTATGATGTAAACCACAAGAAAGCGATCATTGCTATTATGTGCTCGTTGAAGGTAATTTTGTGTTATGGAAGATCAAGAAGCAGGTGTTGTATCAAGTTCAAGAGTATAATAAGAATAAAGAGCTATGACACAAACCACTTATGAACTTGTTTGGATTGAAGCCTACTTGGTTTTGATTGAGTTTAGATAAACTAAACCAATGAATATGTGGTGAGATAGCGACACTACCATTCACATTGCTAATAAACTAGTATTCCATTAAAGAATGAAACAAATTGAAGTAGATTAACAGTTCAGCGAGAGAAGTTGAAGACAAAATGATCAATACTCCTCATGTTAGGACCAAGCGATTAGCCGAGGTATTCATTAAAGTGCTATTTGATAGTCTTATTTGTTAAATTTGCAACAAGGTGGTCATGATTAAAATCTATATTCTAGTTTGAGAGGGAGTGTTTTATATTAGTGAGCCTTCGAGTTTCGATTAGATGAGGCTCTCATATCCAGAAATACATATAGCATGTGATGTAAATAGATACAAAAATATATACAAGTTTCATATTTGATTCTGGTTAAGAGGTTACTTTGCCTTCGGTTACACTTATTTTATTTCCAGGGTTACATACCACCCTAATCATTGGTATGATATTAAGTGTTGTTTTCTATCATACAAAGTGCATAATAGTTGTGGGTTGGGATACCATTGCTCAATCAATAAATGTGACTTGTGAAACAACTATTGGAAAACAATTGAGTTAGAGTTGTATCTAGTGCGGCATACATTCTAACTAGAGTTGCAAAGGAGTAGAGCCAATGATGGGCTCGGGCTCCGTTCATTTAAAAGTCAAACCAAGCCAACTTGTATATCTTGACATGCTCAAAATATGGTTTCATGCTCGGCTCCTTTATATACGAGCTTACTCGCGGGCCGTTTTGTTTATTTTCAAAAATTGATTTTGTTATTATTTACACACACCCATATATATATACAAAAATATAATATATTTTGTAATTTTTTAATCTTAACTTATTAAAATAATTATTCAAGATTGGTAATTTGTACTATATGTCATCCTTTATAATATAAGACTGTCGTTTTTATTAGAAACCTAGTATTAAGCCTTTTACATTGCGGTGGAGGACGTAAAATCGTGTCAAGTAGCACCAATGGCACACCACCATCAGTGACTGCTAACACCCAAAAAACTCGTATTAAAATAAAGGAAATAAAACAAACGAAAAGTAGACGTAAAAACATTGAACCATATAGACGACATATAAAACATATAAAACAATAAGTAAGCCGATTTAAAATCAGCGCATTGCGACGGGGTCGTTACACGGGGAAAAATAAGGGTAAAAACGTTGAACCACACACGCACGCTGTGGTGAGTTAACTCGTAAAAGTATGAAAATTATAGGGACCAAAGTTGAAAGTAAAAAAAATATTGAGCCTAAATTATAAAAAATGTAAAATTGTTGAATTAAATACAAAATTTTAAGGTTTAATAAAATACAAAGATGAGTACAATCATTGTACAAACCTCTAAGCATACTAAAATTGGTAATACTAATATATATATATATATATAATATGAAATTGTTCATATGTCTATCATGTATTTAATAATATGACATAAATTCGGTTTATAATTTATAGAAATTATAATTTAGCTTTAAGTTAAACAAGCCAATCAAGACACTAATGAGCAAGCCAACGAGCCAAGAAGACATTGGCTTGGCCTCCACTCGTTTACAAATCGAACTTGGCTCAACTTGATTATAAATCGAGCTGATTCAAATAAGCAATCTTCGAATTAATTTTGAACTAAGTCAAACGAGCTACGAGCCACAAGCTTTTTGAATAATCCTACTTCTAATGAGAAGTGTACATGATTGGTATAAAAGCTTTGTTAGGAGTTCTTGGTTACTTGAGTAACTAACTAACTATGAGATAAAATTTTAACTTGTTTGGAGAGCATGGTTGAGTAACTAACTAACTATGAGATAAATTTTTAACTTGTTTAGAGAGCATGTTGATAATTTAGCCTCTTTATGTGATAACACTATATTTTTATAAATAGCCTCTATATCGAGATGTCATACAATACAATATGATAAATACCAAAAATTATGTTATATATTATTAATGATCATAATAAAAATGCAAATTACACTTTAATATTACTATACGAGCCGCAATCTTTTTAAACAACTCTAATTCTAATGGGTAGTGTGGATGATTGACATTAAAACTTTGTGAAGAGTTCTTGGTTACTTGAGTAACAAACTAACTATGAGATGAATTTAAAACTTGTTTGGAAAAGTTAAGACTCCACCGGTCGCAATCGCAATGACCATGCAATGGTCAAATCACTACCTCAATAGTTTAAAACTTTACAAAGATTTATTCTACTACATTCAAGTCACGGGAGCTGCTTTATTAATATAACAATCACCACTAGTAAAAACAATAAGGTTCTCTTTCTCTTTTCATCTTTAATACATCTTTCTCTTTTCATCTTTGATAAAAATATGTCAATTGATGGCTTTACTTCTTGTTCGATTGTTAATGATGTATTGTTTTCAAGCTCACAACACAAACCAATACAAAACACATATTTAATAGTATATATCCGACGGGATTATGTAGTCATTCCACCACAGTAGTGAGTTAGAGGTTTTTTAATGTACATATGCAACTCCTGAAAGTTACTCACTCAACTACCTTAAATTCTCTCTGTAATGTCTTTTGGAGCTTGCCTGCCTTGTTATAATAGACATCAACATTAACCAATCTTTTATATGTGTTTGAATTTGTTCTAAAGGATATGCAATGTCTTGACGACGAATAAAATGGATGATGTTTGTTATGTTAGGTTTTATTTGGAATAAACTCTATGTGAATATGTATCTGGAGAAGTAATTTTAACATCAAACTTGAAGAGATGGGATGTAGTTTTAAGCATTAATCAACGCTTGTATGCAATGTAGCAAAATAAATCTTAAGTGTTTTAATCTTTTGAAGAAATTATAAATTGCTGATCTCAAGTGTTTTATAAGATAATATAGATATACATCACAATTATAAGGTTAGTGGAAACCCACTAGCATTTTTTAAATTTAACATTGTATAATTTTCAAACCTAACCTAATTATCTAATGTTTTATTTTGAATTCATGTAGTATTTATTATATACTCTTTTAACTCATTACTTTTTACTAATTTGATTGTTCTTCAATATATTTCATGTGTGATTTCTTTTTTTAAAATAGTTAAGTTTTTTTTCGGGGCATCGTGGTATCATATATGTTAAAAAAGATTTGTATTTAATAGGGTACCTTTTATATACTATAAGTTATATCGATTGATAATAGTATGTTGATTCATGAACAATAAAAACGATACCGACTGAAGTATACCGGTAACCTAATATAATTGTTTACTATGTAGAATTGAGTATGCACAACTTTCAGATGTTACAATTTTATATGCGTCTTTATATAATTAATCATTTAATGTTATCGTTAAAGAAGTTTGCTAACATACCCCATCTCGGAGCTATATATCTACTTATCAACACTTAACACATTACTTAGAAGGAAATCTACAAAACTCCAAGAAATGAATAGAAAACTACACATTACTTGAAGAAAAAGGGTGAAGAGAAACTACACACCCCTTTAGTTCCATTTGTGTTCACCCAATCCACCAACACCACCATTTTTATATCACCATCGACCACCGTCTACCACCGTCCACCACGGGCAACGCCACCTCCTCACGCAGTCGGAGCCGGCGATCGGCGATGGCTGCCTCCGCCGGAGCTAAAACTCAAACGTCTTCTTCATCGTCCACTTCTGCCGCCCTAATCCCTTCGATATGTCCACTGGATTTCCTCCGAAGCCGTCTCTCAACCCGATCAAATCGGATACTGCGTTCAAGCTCTCAAGATTTTCAAGGCTAAACAGTCCGATCAGTGTTCGGTTATCGAAAAGAGTTCTCCGTTTTGCAGGTTTTTGTCGTTTAATGTGTTTATGTGCCCCTATTTTGATTTAATTGACGAGTGTCAGTTTTCACTCAATCTAGTGTGCTGTAAATTATGTATGGAATGTTTTCAGTAATTACTGCAAATGTAAGGAAGAAGAAGATCTAATCGGTCGTATTCTTCGACTTTAAGCATGAGATGTATTATTCTATAACTACGAATTCATTTGAAGTAGGAGTCATAATTTAGAAACATTGGACTTTATTAGGTAATATGTTAGGTTTACTTTGCAGTAAACTTTCTGTAAATTATGTATCTGGAGAAGTAATTTTGACATTAAACTTGAAGGAGATGGGATGGAGTTTTTCCAGTAATCAGTGTAATTAGATGTGAATTTACAAGGAACGTTGTTACTCTGTGAGGGATGGTGAGGTGAATGTGAATCATTGATGGTTTGTAGCCATGATGTTTACAAAATATGGTTTTATAAGTCAGATGTAATATTACTACTTATTTTTCTTACAGGATCACAGAATGAGAGCATCAGAAGTTAATAGTAGTTGCTCGGTGGCTAAACTACATGTTAACTATAGGAAAAACCGCTACTCAGATGTTTGTACCATGTATGTTTGTAAATTATTTTTTGTTTTTCAACTTTACTGGATTAAGATTTGTATGTAATTATGTAAAGAATTGAAATTGAGCTCTTCTTGTCTCAGTTGATGCAAATAGGGTTGTTATGATCCATGCAAAGATTACAGGCCATCAGCAATGGGATACATCAATGCTAGTTATATCACTGCAGAGGTCAATGTTATTCTCCTATCTCCAATTTATATGTTCGACTACTATAAATTCTGTATTGAGTAGAATGAAACCAAATTTTAGATATTTGAGCTTAATGAACATTTTTATCTATGATCATAGGCTAATCCATCTGAAAGTGTTTCTCGGTTCATAGCCACTCAAGGCCCACTTCCTGAAACCTTTGAAGATTTCTGGGAAATGGTACTCCAAATCATTGTCCAGCAATTGTGATGCTCACTAAGCTAGTTGACCACCACAGGGTATTGAATTCTATACAATTTCTTGAAATTTCTATAACAAAACAGCATTTCTATTTTATACTTGAGTGTTGATAACTTGATATTTTTGTTAATTTTCCCATTTAAATTTCATATATCATAAGATTTTGATGACTATTGTGTTATAGGAATAGATATGGAATGATATATGTTATTGATTTATATAACACAACTGATAGTACAGCCGTATCAGTTTTCACTGCTCTCTTTATTTTTTGTAGCATCTCAAAGGTTGTGTAGGAATATAAGGTTGTGCTGCTAAACACAACCCTTGTCACATTAGTCATTCAATCTTTTTAAAACTTGATAACAGACGTATACCAGGTCCCATACTGGCGTTTAGAGGTCAAACACGGTGTATACGAGTGTGAACAGGTGTATGCACATGAATATGGGTGCCTACAAAGTCATATATGGGTGTATAGGCGTCAAATCACTTGGGGAGGAGTGTAGCCAACCCTGATTATAATTCATTATTTGTGTACATCTGCATTTTCTTTATGTTGTCGTTACAAACTATATGCTTCGTCTCCCTGATGGCTGATTCTACTTTGCGTTTGATATCCAGATCCAAAATGTGGAGACTATTTTCAAGCAGAGAATGGTGAAAGATTGTTTGGAAATATATGTATTGTTGGCCGAAAAATAACTACAACTGACAGCTCACTAGTATTGCGTTACTTGGAGGTGAATCATGAAGAGGTGACCAAATGATGTATAACTAATCTTTTGCTGTAATAAAAAAGGCAAATTGCATAAAGCCATCTTTAATCTGATTTCTATTTTGGGTAGCCATCTTTGATTTCATTCATCAAAAGTTAACTAACTTGTATAAGCTTTAATACAAAATTTGAAACTTTGAAAGTTTCTTTTAAGAAACCTGACCTGGTTACCGGTCAAAAATGACCTGTGACAACTTTTATCCTGTTGGCCTTTTTAAGTGGCACCTGAAACTGGCCAACCTGGGTTCTTTCTTTTTGCTGAGTAACCTTTATTACGTTGACTTTTGACATTCCACCTTCCTATAATGCAAGTAAATGTATTACCGACCAAATTTATTACTATTCACGGCAAATGTCGAAGAACCCTGTGGAAGTTCCCTGAATTTGCACCTAAGCCATTGCACTTTAATACCTTATTTTTACAGGGTTATATTCCTTAATATATAAAGTGTGAACGAGATGTCTTCAAGACCAAGACCTTCCAAACTCAACAAATTGAAAGACTTAATCATGCAAAAATTAAGTCCATATGCTTATGTATAAATTCAGCAACCTCCACAGGGTTTCTTCGAAAATTACGCACCTTTTATGCAATTTGCTCTTCATAAATATATTGGAGACATTATTTTTTTATGGCTGAGATATATGGTGCAACTACCTGTCACTAAACAATTTTTTATAAGTGTACTTTTGTATAATCAGAAAGAAGTATATTTTGGCACTGACCAGTGTAATTTCATGTTTATTCAGTCAGAGGATCCATCTCTACCTGTTTTGCATATTCAGTATCCTGAATGGCCAGATCATGGAGTTCATATGACACCTTGGCGGTTCGAGAGATTTTAGAAGATTATGTCATATCCCGTCGTCAAAAGGGCCAATAGTGGTGCATTGCAGGTTGATCATCCTTTTCACGATTATATTTGCATTAAAGATTTATCAAATGTATCTGATTAATTTTTATATGTTATACAGTGCAGGAATTGGTAGAACCGGAACATATTGTGCAATTCATAACACCATCCAAAGAATTTAGTTGGTGACATGTCAGCATTGGATCTTGTAAAACCATAAGCACTTTCAGGTCCCAGAGGATGGGGATGGTCCAAACATTGGTATGTCCTGTTTAAGATGCTCATGTTGGAATGTGTCAATTTTTAGTGCTGGTCAGGTGGGGTTGGGTTGACATGGAGACATTCTGTTGTTATATCATACATAACTAGTTTATGACTAATATGTTAATGTACAGCCAGAATAAGAACTTTCATTTAGGTATATAAAATTTTAAATTATTATATAGGCATTTAAGAAGTACTCTTCATCTTGGAGATAAATGTTATGTTTTGCTATTTTAGTTACGTATTAGTGACATAATTATATATTTTAGACATAGTATTGAACTACTGATTCAACTTTATTTTTTTAAAAGGAATGATGTATATTGATTATGAAACTACATTGTGAAACAAATGATTAAATATTTTGAATGAAAATGTTATATTTTATTTTGTAATGAATTTATAAATATTGTGAACTTATCTAATATTTAACACTGAATTCATTTTTAACATATTGAAAAGATCTGTTTATGATGTAATTTGTTAAAAATGTTACATTATTATAAAAATGTTTTTAAATTTAATAAATTATATGGGAATTATCATAATTAAAACTGAAAACTGAAGACAGAGATGTGTAATGTTAAAGCTTATTTTTGTTACTTCATAGTAGAAGGATGCGTACATGGCACATCAGGCCCAAGTGGCTGTGGCCTGACACCCCTGATCCCGCCCATGCGGGAGCCTTGTGCAGTGGGTCTACTATAGTATAAGGGGCTGCATATGGAAACTAATTCAAAATAACTAGAGAGAACTTAGGAAGATATCATCAAATTAAATCAATGGAAATCGGAGGCCAATCCGTAGCTGAGTAACAAGTGTCCAATTTGGTCAAACTTCATTGTCTGCTTTATTATATATTGTATACTATATAGATTAATGTATTGAATACGATTATGAAAACAATATTATTACAATAATGATTTGAATGTTTCAATAAAGCAATTTATGAGGTCATATACATAATGCATCAAAAAAGTGTTTGGCAAGATTCAATCTGTTAGACTCGTTTGACATGTTTCTATGATCTGAAAACTTATATTGGAAATAAAGCATTTGTACATGTCATGGTATTTATTTTGGAAAACATCCCGATTGCTTTTTACTCCTAATTTTAGCTAGTCTTGCATTGATTATCATAATTCTCGGTTTTAATGTTTCAGGACCAATACGTCTTCTGTTATGAAGCTATTATTGATGAACTCGAAGACCTCATCTCAGATTCCAATATTCAGGAGAACAGAAAATGGTAAATTCATCTAAAACACATTTTGCCGGCTTTCTTATTTTTTATAGTTAATTAGTGTGTGACTTATGATTACAACATTTATGTTGTTATTCTTGGTATATTCATATATTTTCTCATTAAAATAGTTAAGTTTTATGCTCATAAGCAGGTAGTCAGCTACTCAGCTTATCCAAATGACTTATTTCCCCAAGGGTAAATGTGTAATTTTGAATCCACCAAGAATAATGAGTTTGAAATAACTATATTCAGCATTTTAAAAACAACTTATCTGTCCCGTTTCCTTGAAGCTAATATTGTTAGTTTTACTCATTTGATAAAAAGCATAAATGTGGGTCAAAACTGCACTTGTTAATCAATATAATTAACTTCTTAATGCAGATCAGTGATGACTCAATTTAGTCTAAGCTAATGCTCATGGAGAACACAACTCTTTTATCATTGTTCCATTTTTAGCAGTTAACTTCAAAGTTGAATAACATGATTGATTTTTGTGTAATGCGGGCATTCTGTGGTATCCAGTGAAATGACATGTTTTACCCTATTCTCCTATCACAATTGTATGTATTTTGATTCTCAGTTTTAATATTTGGTAGTATTAATGTTATCCAAGCATTCTAATGACTTGCATGATCTATTATAATCAAGTGTGAAACAAACCAACTCTTATGATCAAGTAAAGAGTCTCAATACCAGCTGCTTTTTTCAATTTGGCCTATTGCGGTGTTTGAGTCTCACAAAGTGGGCAGTACTGTTAAAAAACTAGTTTCAGATTTTATTTTGGAGTGGAAATCTACATCTGGAATGTCATCATGTTGCAAAAAACATGGAAGAATTATATCTTCCATAGTATGGTTTTAATTTCTAGGCGTGGTGTTCGATTTTGGATTCTCCATTGCCTGCATATGCATATGCTCGTTCGGCATATGCATATGCTCGTTCGCATAATGACAAAATATGATATGATCTGTGAGGTCCATTATCTCCATTAGTAGTTATCAAGACTCTTAAGACCTGGTATAACTTATCAATACATGTATGGCCCCTTGTAACTCATTATGACTTATCTGGTTAATCAAAGTTCATGTTAGTAAACTCAATAATTACCAGTCTGGTGTAATAAAGTTAAACTTTGTTAATCTTTGTCAATATTAGTCAACAAAGTGAATCTTAATAAATCAAAGTCAAACAAATCAATCTTTCTCACTTAGTTTATCATGGACATGAAAATCTATGAACTAATATGTCCTGTTAATTTTCATAATGCCCCGTGACAGCTATCATGATTCTTAAGACCCAATATGACCCGTTAAATACATGTGTTCATTATAAGTCATTACGATGTAATATGGCTCATTATGATCCAATCTATAAGACCTAATATGTCTCATTATAAAGTCTCGAAGGTATATATGTCTCATTACAACATAATATGACTAATTATAATCCAATCTAACCCATTAAAACCTAAATCATTATTGAGGCCCACAGTATCCTTCTAAAAGCTTTACGATCCACTAAAGTTGTATGATATATAACCATTTAATACGCTCTACTATGACTTACTACAACCCAATACATATTAAAGCCTATATGTAAGTCACATATGACCGGTTAAAAGCCTATACTAACCATAACATTTTACAAACTTGCCAAACACAACCATAATCAGTCAAAATGAGCCATAGTTGGCTAAATATCACCACAATTAATCAAAGACAACCATGCTTGGACATACGTATTTATACTTGTTCAATCACAACTATTAGTTAAAACACATTAGGGTTAAGCACAAAATTAATCAACTTATCTTCAACCAATTAACTGACGTACTACTTAGTTATGTACTTATGTCCGCCTCGCTACTTTCTTTCCGCTCATTCATAACATACATATGTTCTTAATTGTCAATACCATATGGGTCTTCAGCTAAATACTCACTATGTTATGTTGACGAGATAGTGTTGGATAGTGTTCTTTTGAGATGTATTGTAACTTAATAGTTGTATATAGTGATTAAGTGTCCACAATTTAGATTTTCATCATATACATGCAAGATATTTAGGCGTTTATTTCAAAGTATGAGTCATGTGTTCGAGGAATATAACTTATTTGATGTGCCGCCCTTGATGCACTTGAAGATGGGGTGTTGAGAAGTAATATAGTCTCCTAAGTAATATCTGTGTGCATGTGTATATACGTATAGGAAATTAAAGAGTTGCTTTTAGAGCCGTGAGAATTGTGACAAGCAATCAAAACATTTATTTATTTTACTAGTTATCTAAGATTGATTCTAACATGACTATTGTAATACAACATTGTCATTTGAGTATCTTTGAACTGATATGCATAAATTTGTAAGTATTAATATATTATAAACATAAAACATCCACACATATGTAAGTTGACTATAATTACCTAACCTACAAATGTGCACAAAACTTATTACGATCAATAAAAAGTGGATAGAGAATAGAAGGATTAAACAAATAGGATAAAAATCATTTAATCTTTTGTAGTTATACACTTATGAATTAATCTTTATAGTATTCGGCTTCTAGCTCAGTCCAATCCCGAACCAATAAAAATATGACCGAAAATAATCTTTTTACTCTAGTATCACGCTGTTTTAGCTTCTTTTGATGATTATTCTATTTCTAAATCGTCATTGAGTTCACATTAGCTTTTTAATATTCTACTGAATTCATGGATCAACAAGTACGATGATTTCATTTCTAGATTAATATATAGGCAACATGCTAGGCCAAGAATGTCACTTTTCCACCTGGTCTTTGTTTTATCTAAATTATTAAATGTATTTTTTATTTTTAAATTTTATATAGCCATATTTATAGGATTGAGGTAATATATTTCCTATATATATGGCCTCTGTTGTACAATTATTCAAGAGATAATATACCACAAACATTTTTAAATTTCTACTCTTAAGTTTGGTCGGTTCCAAGCGTGTAAACGCTGAGTATACTATCTATCATAAATGTGTACATT